>CM046811.1:3216462-3816462 GCA_025617385.1 Murraya koenigii
GATTTCCCTGTGTTCAAAAGTGGTTATTTGACTAAAACACTTTAAAATTGTGGGTAATTTGGGTGTACTATGTTCGGTCATTTTGGTCCATCAGTCTAGGCTTATGTCAAAATAACTTAATGGTTTCATTTTTCAGGTACGGATTTTATGATGAATGTTTGAGAAAATATGGAAATGCTAATGTCTGGAAGCATTTCACTGACCTTTTTGATTATCTACCACTTACAGCTCTAATTGAGAGTCAGGTTTGAATTTTATTCGCAGAATTCCTCTGTGTAAATCCTTGTATTTTGGCTGACAAATATCTGTCAATCTTTTTGCAGGTTTTCTGCTTGCATGGAGGACTTTCTCCATCTTTGGATACATTAGATAATATACGTGCTCTGGACCGTATACAGGAGGTAATCCACAGTGGTACCTTGATTTGTTGCAAATTTATCCCTTTATAATTCCCCGGCGGCATGTCACATTCATCCATTTTGGTTTCTGCATGTTCCATTTTTAACTAGAAACACCAGCGCTTGCTGCCATATGAATCATTACTGTCATGATTTACATTTCATTTCATCAAAATGCTTTTCCAACCTCTCCTCAATTCTTACTGCTCTTCCTTCGCTACGTGAAATTAGGTTCCTCATGAGGGCCCAATGTGTGATCTCTTATGGTCTGATCCTGATGACCGATGTGGATGGGGAATATCTCCTCGGGGTGCAGGGTACACATTTGGGCAGGATATAGCTTCACAGTTCAACCATACTAATGGGCTGACTCTTATTTCTAGAGCTCACCAGCTTGTAATGGAAGGATACAATTGGTGCCAGGTATGACAATTATTTTTGAAAGTAGAATTAGCTTTGATTTGTTTCCAGAGATTTTATTCATTTGTCTGCTTACCATAATTCATGTAGGACAAGAATGTGGTGACAGTGTTCAGTGCTCCAAATTACTGCTACCGGTGTGGAAATATGGCTGCAATTCTTGAAATTGGAGAGAATATGGAGCAGAATTTTCTTCAATTTGACCCGGCTCCTCGTCAAATTGAACCGGACACCACACGCAGGACTCCCGACTATTTTTTGTGATTGCCATAGATTCCACTGCTGAAATTTATTCTTTACTGTTGTGTTTTTGTAGATGTCGCTTACAAAAACTGAGTTATTGTTTTTAGTCAAAGGAGAGACAAGAAGAATCCATTGTTCTTGTCATTCTTTTGATTGGAGTTTTTATAATGTTGGGTTCATGTGAGTTTATAGGTTCGATCTGTAGTAGCTTCTTCTTTTGTACTCCAAAATGGTAAGAAAATAGAAATAACATGCCATCTATGTTGCCTTGTGAATTTTACATCCTTAGGTGAAACATTCGCCATTGCAATAACTCTTTTTCTTTTGGGTAGGGTGGGAGTTGTGTTAGAGCTGTTTATTGTAGCATTTCTCTTTATTATATAGATTTTGTGAGGATGCGAACTTTGGATTTCCCGGACCTTATGAACCAATCCAGATGCATAAACCTTTCTGCAGGCTTGCTAGTTGCTGGCGTAAGCTTGAGCTCTGGATATAACAGACTTTGGTTTCCAATAAATTGAGTTTTGAAATGGGTACAATTTGCAAATACAATTTGGAGTTAAGGGGGAGCGTGGACGCACGAGGTGGTGGTCAAACATTAATTCAGAAATCAACGACACTACTATCTGGGAAGGTATCTATTCCAATTCAAATTTTTAAAAATAAGGAATGAAACAATGCCCCAAAGGGAACCTCAAGGCTATTTTAGAGGGCACGAGCGGCTATGGCAAAGCCAGACGGCCCAGACCTGTGAAGTAGTGGCCAGTGGGGAACATTAATTTACTTGAAAGAATATGGTCTTCATTGAAATAAAATTTCATTTAATCTTGTATCAATCTACTCACTTGAAGAAACTTTGACGATGAAAAAGTAATTTCCTCCTAATTTATTCAAAGTACAATTTTTTTTTTTAAATTTATTATTATTTTTTTGGGTCAGCAACGGCGATTGCTGTTGCTGGTTCCTATCTGCTCCGCCACTAGCAAGCATGACTGAACTATAATTTTAGTGAGTCGATGTCACTGGGGACATCCACAATAAAATAGAAGTCAAGATTCTTGGAGGAGGGTTAGACAGACGTTAACCCTTTTTGTAAAGCTAAAATAAAATATACACTTTCGATTAAACAAACAAACTTGTGAAGACAAGGGTTAAACTCAATCATTGACTACTTGCAAGAGAAGGCGACAGCTTTGAAATACAAATAAATTGGAAAGGGATGGGACACGTGTCTTTATTTTCCAACTCAACTCAACTCAACTCAACTCAACCACTTCTCAAAGAAGGAGACACTCTTGACACACCATCAACTGCTCCTCCATATTTCATGACCCGTTATTAACGATCATTAACATCCATCCCATCGTTGTCTAATGGTTCTCTCCCTTAACGCCGTCAAATCAAAATTCAAATTTCTCCTGCGGTTGAATCACTCTGGTCCAGAACCAGATCGACCTAGTTTGTATAATTATAAATAAATGATAAACCCCTATATCTCTTGTCTCAGAGCAAATATTTGCCCATGGAAACACAGATAACCATGCCATGCCAAGCCAAGCCTCTAGCACTTTGAATCAGAAATGGGCTATCTTGTGAGTTTCAGATTCCATCCAGCAGATGAAGAAATCATCAATCTTCTGAACGAGAAGGGACTTGACCCTGATTTCTCTGTCCAAACAATTTAGAAAGTTGATATGTACAACTTTACAACTCTCCACATACGGTAACAGCTTTGGCCATTTCTTAATTATTTTTCTTGATTTTAGCTCTCACCTTGAGAGTAAGTTTCTAAATTGTTGTACATTTTCCTTTTGTGTAAACTCTTAAGATTGTAGGCTTTTTTTCCACCTGTCACGTTGGTCAATCAAGTAGCCATTTGGCTTCAAATTTAGAGATCATGTTGAGGAGAACAAATTTTTGAACAATTCAGTTTTATACCTGAATGATTTCTCTACCTTTCCAAATAAGCTATTGTTACTTGTAAAGGTCCGAAATTCTTCATCTTTCATAGGCATGAAAAAACTAACAGCCCTAGCCTAGACTCTGAAATGCCCATGACAGAGATTTCTCTATTTCCCCGAACTTGTGTTTTGGCTTGACTAATGAGAATGTACATTTGATTCTAGCCGACGGTGTCAGAAACATATTTTGCATAAAGAGTTCCTTTTTGTGGCTTTAATATCAGGTACAAATTCAGCAACTACCAATTCTTTCTATGACCTATAAATTCAGAAATCATGTTGCAGAAAATAGTCTTTCCAAGGGTGAGAAAGAGCATGCCTTAGGGACAGTTTCAATATCAAGTTATCCATATTGAGTATGACACTTTTTACTCAAAAATTAATACTCTGTCATTTTATTCCAGGGAGAAACTCAACAACTACTAAATCGCAATTTGCTTTTTGATTCTAGAAATCATGTTGCAGAAAATACTTTTCAAGGGGTGAGAAAGAACACAACTTATACTCCATTATCAATGTCTTCAATTTCTAAATGTTGTATATAAGGAATACATCCAAGATTAATTCTTCTTATTTGCAGAACAAGTAGCAGGTCATAGTATGACTTTCAATTATAGAAATCACGTTGTAGAAAATATTTTTGCAATGATGAGAAAGAACATGCCTTATGGACAGTCATTTTACATCAACTTATGCATGCAATGCAAGAAAAACATACTCAGAACTAATGCTGTCTATTGTTTGTTATTTCAAGAAGAATTGCGACAATTACAAAGTCACCATTTGGCTTCTGGTTCTAGACATCATGTTGCAGAAAATATTTTTCCAGGGGTGAGAAAAATCATGACTTATTGACACTTTTCAATTTCAACTTACATATGTATTGTATGATAAACATATCTAGAGTTAATAATGCATTGTTCATGGTCTTTTCTTAAGGTAGAATATCCACTGCCAAAATTACTTCTGATAATATAAATCTTGTTGCAGAAAATATTCTTCTAAGGGTGAAAAAGAACAGAAAAACGAACATGACTTGTGGGTGTTAATCAATTATCTAGTTGCATAAGTGGTGCATGAGAAACATATTTGAGACTAATGCTACTTTGCTAACGGCTATAATTTCAGGAAGAATATCAATCTACTACCAAATCACTATTTGTCTTCGTACGCTAGAAATCATGTTGTAGAAAATACCTTTCCATCGATAAGAAAAAACGTGCATAATATCTTTAATGCACTATAAATATATCTCGAACTAATGCTTGTGTCTGTTATTCTTAGTTCAGGTAGAATCTTAACAGCTACCAAGTCATTATTTGATTTCTGAAATCAGAAATCAAGTTACAGAACATAATTTTTTGGGGGTGAGAACAATCATGCTCTATAAACATTTCAGATATCAAATTTTATATTATGCATGATAAACATTTATAGAACTGACAGTTATTCCTATGTCGATCTTAGGGGAAATCTCTGGTGTTTGCACAATTTGATGATCTCTACTACTGTAGTGGACTGAATTACAACTCTTTCTCCGCACTTTAGTTGCCAATTAATCCAGAAAAAAACATATATTCCAACGGCTTCAGCAATGACTGATGTGCTGAATTTTCAATGTAAATGTGAGCAACATAAAGATGTGAACTCATAATGGCCTGTCCATGATGAATACCCTCTTCGAAGAAACTGCACTCGCCCTTCTTCCCTCTTAACTTGAATCTCCACTAGTTAATGGAGAATATTACTTCAATAGTATGTGTAACCAACAATTAAAATTGTGTTGGGGAATATTGAAATTGTAAGTTGTAATAATGCTTCAAGCATGCCAGATGCCTTCCTAGGTCTGTTATGTAAGAATATAGTTATTTCTATATGTGATTGGCCTTGTTCACGAAATTAATTGGCGCTTCTATATGTGATTGGCCTTGTTGATGAATTTAACTGGGGCTATGTAAATTGATCCTCTTCCATCCATGAATAGTAATGAGTTCTTTGTGTGATCTTTGAACCATATCACCATCAACTCAACCGTATATATGCATATGTTCTTCAGATCAACTGATTTGAGCTAGGCCGTGAATAGTTTAGTATTAGCACAGTAAACACTAACTAATTCAAGTTCAAACATTAACTTAGATGGCAAGAAATGCATACTTTTGTCAATATTAGTAATTTGGAAAAAAAATCATTTTTGAATACTCTTATTATCAGAAGCTTTAAAGATACTAGAACCACGCGTTTAGTCTTGAGACCATCCAATCCAAACCAATTGATTTTTCCACGACTGATCAAAGAAGGAGATACTTTATACTGTTGCAATAATGACGTTTAATAAGGCACTTTCATGGAATAATCACTTTAGGACATTAGCTCAATGACAATTTAAAATAGAATTATAATCTTCTTGTATAAAATTCAAAGCTAATAACATAATCGTGAACTTTGGACATGAAAAAAAATGGAATGATTTGTGGATGGACAAGAAAACCACACAACTCATCACAGGCAGTAAAATATCTATAAAATAATATTGTTGGGACCCAAAAAAATATTATTTTAGTGATTAATTTATTGATAAATTAATATTTATTATTTTTTAAAAAGTTTTCTTAGTATATGTATTATTCTTTTAACTAAGTTTCATGTATGAGTTATAAATATAAATACATGTACATAGAAGCTAAAAAATTAATGTAAATACATTTTAATTATCATGTATTTACAAATGATATTCATAAATTAATACAAATATACATACATAGAAGTTTTTAATTATCATGTATTTACAAATGATATTAATAAATTAATGTAATTATATTTTACATAGTACATAGAACTAGAGTCGGCAAAAAGTGAGCTTAAGCTAGGCTTTTCATTAATTAACAAGCTCAGGCCCTTTAAAACCCGTCCAACGAGCTTGAGCAAGGCTTGGTCCATTAATTTTAAAATATATTTTTTATAATGTAAACAAATTAAATTAAAAAATCATTACATAATATAATAATAATCTAATACACACAATATTAGTAATACAACATAATAAATCACAAATACTAATAAAAAATAATAATCTAATTATTTTTGAGTTTTTTCTTTTTATTTTATTTTTTTTATAAATTAAAAAACCTGGGCTTCCTAGGCCCTTAGCTAGACCCACTCCATGCAAGCTTTTTATTTTCTGACCCATGTCTAAGCCCAATCCACGCGGGTCATGCTTTAGGCTTGTAGTCCTAGTTCGAGCCGACCCAACTTTTTTACTAACCTTACGTAGAACATAGAAGACAAACTCTATAAATACATAATATATTATTTTTAATTTTAGACTCAAATTATTATATTATGGCTTCTCATTTGAAACAAGTAAAAAAATTTACATCAACTAATGAGATAAGGAAATCTATGAATATTGAGTATCTTTTGAAATATTCTTGTGAAAATGATATAGTGATGGAATCTCTTATTGATGAAGATATTATTCAAGGGGTAATGGACACATCTGTTGATGATGATGATGATCCAAATGACAGTTATAATTTATCGTATGTTTCTACAAAAAAGATTTTTCAAATAATAGTAACCTTAAATACCTACCTTCTACCGCAAGAAAAAAAGTACGTGATATGTAGTGCATGCTTCACAAAAAATTAAGGGTAAAGTTGAGTTCAATTTTTTTTAAAAAAAATTAGATGCATATTTTGGAAAATATTGAATTAAGAAATGTTAGTTATCAAGAAAAAAATATATTAATAATATTAATTTTATATATTATTTATTATTAATATTTTTTTATATTTGATCAATTATTAATTTATATTTTTGTTGGGCCCTAAAGGATTCGGAAAAAAAATTTTATTATCTTATGTATTTAACGAAATTATTATTTTAGTACACTCGCTCAAGTCAGAACAAGAAGAATTTATTATTTAAGTGAAGTTATTAATGAGTCGTAATTCAACCATAAACTTTTGTACAAGTTTGTTTTGTATAAATTAATTTAGTATTAAATTATTAATTGAATGAAAATATAAAATAATAAAAATAAATTATATAAATCAAAGAATATTTAATCCAATCAATTTAATGATGTTCAATCAATTTAATAATGTCACATTAATTTTTATAAAATAAATTTATAATTATATTATTATTTATTATTAATTTATCAAATATTCATTTATTGATACATGGATTTTACTGTAATAAGACACCAGAGATTAAAAGTAGTAAAAGGTTCTAGATTTCCCTTAGGTAACCTCACACTAGAAGTTGTTTCACATTTTCCATTCCATGCGAAGGCAGCTGACCGAGGAGGACAGAAAAGAAAAGGAGACATGTATATTGTAATATAAAGGGCGGGTGGTGTTGCTGACCCAATAAGAGGGTGCTAGTGGGGTCTCAAAATTCTCAAGCAACGTGGGTGACAAGCTGATACTTTTTCAACTTTTCCATATTACTTCTGCCACTCCGTTAATCGATCGACCTTCAAATATATGATTCTGTAGACTGTCGTCAGTCACTCAATGGTCAATAGTCAGCAATCGACTCTAACGCCGTTGGAGAAACAAGCAAAAGCGGACTGTCTCACTGTAGCACAACGCGTTGTGTGAATGTGGTGTTAGCGCTTTCGCTTTCTGGGTGTATAAAAGAAGTGACACGATCCCCCACTCATCCTATTCTTTCTCACGGAGCAAATTCTCCCAATCAAACCAGATAAAAATATCACTGTAGCTGTAACTCTATCGAAACAGAATTATTAGTAATGGAGAGTCATGGGGGTTTCAGACCCCTACCTACTGTTGAAGAAGTAGTTACTACTCTCATTCTCCTTTGTGCTGCCTTATATTCTCAAATAAAAGCTGCAATGGAGAGTCGCATGTGGTTGGGATCCCAGCCATCCAATGAAAAAATCCTTTCTCTTCTCGAGAAGAAGAGGCTTGACCCCCATTTCTCGTATCACACTATCAAGGATATTGATGATATATGCAGCATTGAGCCTTGGGACTCAGCAGGTATGTAATGGTATTTTTTATTTTTCTTACCCTCACTCGAACTCTTGAGCCACTAGAGTTAGAATGGTTTTACCAGCTAAACTAAACTAACTGGCAGGCACCCTGTATTGCTTTTGTGATGCAGCGGCATCAAAGACTGAGTCGGAGGATCAAGTTCGGTACTTTTTCTATAAACCTTATTACAAGTACAAGGAGAGTACCCGAACCCACAGAAGAACGAATGCAGGGTACTGGAAAGTTACTGGCAGAGGTTCTAAGATCAAAGCTAGGAACGGCCTTACTGGTACTAAGAAGATTTTGACTTTCTACTGTCATGGTCCTGCTTCTAAGAAGGCTAAGACTGACTGGGTTATGCATGAGTACCATCTCAAGGACGACCCCAGATATAAGGTATGAGCTTTGTTCTTGTCACTCACATCAACTTTGATAATTTCTTTCATGAATTGTTAAATATTTGGGATGTGATCTGGAACTGCATGTTTTGTCAATCTTACAACAACAGTAGTTTAATAAATGGGGCTCCTCTTGATGATTGAAGTGATTTTTTGGTGGAGCATGCTAGAATATTGATTAAATCTATTGGAGATATGATTGGATTGGTTAACCAGGCAAAGTATTAAAACTGCTTATCATTTTTGTGGTCTGTTTTGAGTGGACATGAACACGATATGCATTAAGAATATGTGTCTTTGTTACCTAATAGTTTAATTGGTAGGATCTTCTAGTGGATCAAATCTCAGTGAAACTAAGGGGAGGGTGGTGTTAATGTAAGAAATTGTGACCTTCTTAAACTGCAAATACAACTATGTGTCACAGAAGCATTTACAAGACTTGATGAATGAATCTGTTGTTTTGATTCTCCTAGAAGTTTGGTGAGTAGTAATCTGGCAATGCTAATGAAAATCTGAAGATTAATTGATAATACAGCTTACCTTATTTTGTTTTTGCCTTTTATTCATGCAGGAAGAATTCATATTGTGTCGCATAACAAGAAAATGGGATAACAAGCATGGTGTTTTGGCTACTGATGAAGACGAATCAAGACAACAATTGGTTTCTCCAATTCAGCTATCGTCAAGAGACCCTAGAAATCCTAGTGAAGAAAATATTCTCACTAACCCTCAACAACTACCAAATCACAATTTGATTTCTGATACAGGAAATCATATTGAACAAAATATTCCCTCATTCCCTCGGTTAATACCAAATGTTAGTTTGATTTCTTCAAACCATTTGAATTCTGATAGAAATTATAGGGAAGAAAATATTCTCCCAAATCAAATTGAAGAAGATAGTCCCACAAACCCCCAGCTACCACCAAATAGTAATTCTAATTCTTTTCCTGGAAATCTTATTGAGCAACATGCTCTCAAATACCCTCACTTACTACCAAATCACAATTTGATTTATAGTTTTGGAAATCAAATTGAACAAAATAGTCCCACAAACCCCCAGCTATCACCAAATAGCAATTTGATTTCTTTTCCTGGTAATCTCATTGAACTAAATACTCCAACACACCCTCAGTTAATACCAAATCACGGTTTGATTTCTCCAACTCTGCTTTTGCAAAGTGACCATTTGATTTCTAAGCAAAATCTTAGCGAAGAAAATAGTCTCAAAAGCCTGGATCTTCAGCCAAATCACAATTTGATTTCTAATTTTGGAAATCAAATTAAAGTAAATAGTGCCACAAACCCCCAGCTACCACCAAATAGCAATTTCGAGTCGCAGCTACTACTAAATCAGCCTATGGTAACACATGATTTTGCAAAATTTACTTTCCAGGAAGAACATCTGCCACCTGGAGAATTCTATGCATGCAGTAGCTCCAACAGGCGAAATAATGACTCTTTCTCTGCAATGCAGACACCAATTTATCAAGGAGAAGAATTAATATATTCTAACTGTTCTTTTGATAATTGTGATCTTTCTGATTGTCAAATTGACAGTGAGCAGGTAAGTGACCTGTTCCAAAGGGCTTTCCAGGATGAAATTTCTGGACAAACCCTTACCTCTGACTTAAACTCATCAAACTCAGATGGAGGAGCTTCAGCTTATGCAGAGGATAGCAGTGACACAAATAACACTGCTTACATCAATGCATGGGTAAATGAACTACTTCAGGATGTTGCTTAAGAAGCAAATTTAAACAACAATCAAATCCTCTAAAGGTAATATTGTTAATTTACTACCATCAATATGGCGATAATGTTTCATTCACGTTTTATTGTATTCAGAACTCTGTAATCTTAAGTAGCATACGTAAGCAACTATGAAATTCTGTAATCTTAAGTAGCATATCTGCACATGTAAACAACTACGAAATCCTCTAGGACGAAAGTATTATTATTGTTGATAATTTGATATTAGTTGTCTTGTAATCTTTGAGACTTTGTTACATACTAATGCAAATGATGTTTGTAGTAATTGGATATTCCACTTGGTCTGTATCTGGTATCTATGTGTAGTTTGTCGTAATTGGATATCTATTTAATTTTATAGTTCTTTTATTATGGCCCTCATTTAACCAAAATACAGGTTTCACCACTTGTCATAAATATCTCAGAACAAATTATCTTGAACTAATCTGTGAAAAACTTCCATAATGTGAAGAGCTTGCAAAGCTCGATATCAACCATATCAAAGGAAGATGTTCTTGAAAGTCTCCAGTTAACCCAAAGAATATGGAGGTTAATGCTACGGACCTTCCAAATTGAGCTCAAGAATGGTCCAAAGTTATGAGCCAAGATGTACTAGTTTGACTCAATTCTTGAAACTTCCGCAATTCTCTAGCAACTCTAGCACACTTGTACATACATTAGAATTTTTTAGAATTTTGCACATGTGTATAAAATTCTCTAGGCATAGATTTTCTAGAGCTAGGCAAGTCTCTTTATAAATATGAGTTAGCATTAAACATTTGAGCGTTGAAGCATTGAGCAAACACTCAAAGCACTCTTGTAAGCTCTCTTGTAATCTTTCTCTTAAGCAATACAATTTCTGCATTTGGCTCAATTGTTCTCTAGCTCTCTTCTCTTTAACATTTTCGAAAAAGCTCTTGAATTAATTATTGAGAAACTTAAAGACTTACTTAGTAATTTTCGACAAGTATTGTCTAAGTACTGCATGGGTTTCCTGCGCAAAATATTTACTCAGTGTTACTGAGACAAGAATACTTTTTTCGTCCAAATTTGAAAATTTTTTTCTAAAACAAGAAAAAGATCTCCATAGAAGTTATCAATATTATCGTCAAATTTATCGATTGTAAATTCAATAAGAAACTATTTGAAGTTAACTGTTGTAGCTACCCATACAAAATGCATTTAACGTGAAGGACAAAAAAAGTGCTTCAATGCCAAATAAAAGTAAAGAGTAGGGGTCGGGTTTCTTGCGCAAAACACTTACTCAGTATTACTCAAACAAGAATACTTTTTTCGTCCAAATTTAAAATTTTTTTCTAAAACAAGAAAAAGATCTCCATAGAAGTTATCAATATTATCGTCAAATTTATCGATTGTAAATTCAATCAGAAACTATTTGAAGTTAACTGTTGTAACTACCCATACAAAATGCATTTAACGTGAAGGACAGAAAAAGTGCTTCGATGCCAAATAAAAGTAAAGAGCAGGGGTTGGATGGGATTTGGTGTGCTCCTAAAGAGCAGGAGTTTTGTTAGAAAGAATAGTTCAACTGACAGTTCTACTTGTTAACGTTTATTTTTAATATTATTGTTGGATCTTCCCTATCAATTGAAGCATTGCAACAGAAGATAGAGATGTGAATAGGTCAAGCTCATGACATCCACAGCTAAAGCATTAAGCTTTCTTCGATCGTCATCTCAACTGCATCGGAATGTGTACGTGAGATCAATGGTCTTGAAATAGACGTGAATAGCTTTTGAAAGTTTATCTTAGTTCATAAGTGGAATACTGGAGTCTCTGAGGCTATCCAATCCCTCGGAAAAGGGCACATGTTGATTATTTTGCAGGGTTATGATTCTCCTTGCAAAAATTTTACCAAATATTGCATTTCAAATAAGGGGTAGAAATTTTTTGTGCATCAATGATACTACAACAACCATTTAATGCTATTTCCATTTCATAATATGCTTGTAATAATACATATAAACCTTGTAGGAAGCTTTGTAAACACAGTTCACGAAAAGCGGAGACGGAGATAGTTAAGGGCAAGTGGGACAAATGTTCTCCCTGAATTAAACAACTCTCTAAATCTCGATGAACCTAACTAAGCTTTTGTATTCATGATTCATAAACAATATCTTGATCAGTCAAAGCCTTTGCTCTGTACTTTTTTTTTTTAAGTTAAAAATAATGATAATGATTATTTGAGTGTGTTTATTTAGAGCATTGGATGCTCAAGTTGCTTTGTCATATGTAATATCAATATGAAACACTACGACCAGGTTCTGAAAAAGTTCAGCTTGTTAAATGGGAATGCTTATTCAAAACAATAGTGACGGATGGGACTTGATAGTCCCAAATCCCAGTAGAAGATCATTCATTGATGATTTCTATGGCTAGCAAGCGGAGATGCTGAGCATGCTATTGGCCTGAAGGAGGGCTTCATCTTCAAGTTTGGCTTAGACCAGGGAATGGCTTTAGAAATTTATACAGAAACAGTTTAATCTATGTGCAGCTGGGCGATGGCAGCCACCGTGAGTGGTCCTCATATTCCTGATGACAGATAGGCCATGACAAAACCTAGCGTCATTCTATATTGGTAATTTTTGTTTTCTCTGAATTTCTTTCATAATTGTAATGAGAAAATTGATATCATCATCATAACATGATACAGAAGCAAGGCCCTTCTGAAATTAGTGAAAATATCAAACCTTTTTGGCTGGTCCAATATGATTTGTAATGTGATATATGAAATTATGTAAATTATCAAGCTGTGTTTTTGGTCAAGGCTAAAAGGTTTTCGATTTTCATTATATCACGATTGGTCATCGATTCAGTACCTCATACGGAAGGCATGCCACTTTGTTCACAGCCCATTTGTTTAGTGAGTGTTCAAGATTAGTTTTGCCAGCTAGTTAGTTTCAAGATTTTTTGCCTTCCGGTATCTCCAGATCAAACTCTTGGAACAGTATATTTAACACTTGCAAACTATATGAAACATATTTGGAAACATTAGGTTAATCATAATGTCCTGCTCATCAAAGAAATTTAATGATAACATGACCAAAAAAAAAAAAAAAAGAATCCATTTATGATACAAAAATTCTGGTGAAAGAAACAATCCTCAATTCATCATTCATGTATAACACTCTATGCAGTTTGTTCATAAGCTGTAAAGGCTTACGTTCATCCTTTTTCTACTTCCATGGAATCTCCAACAACCTCCTAGCATCCTTGTAAATAATATGAAAATGTTAGTCAAGCAGCTCATCGTAGCTTTGAAACTTGAATAGAGGATGTATAAACTATAGAGTGTACAACATATATATAACCTTAAAAGTCCTTGTATAAGTTGAGAATCGAGATCCTAACTTAATGACTTCACTGATATAAGGCTAGCAGAGACATCAATGACCGCCCAATCTTACAGCTATATTTGTCCTGCACAATAATCCATCACAGAAAAGGCAATCGAGATTTAAGATCATAAGTTGTAGTGCTTTATTAGAATTATAAAATAAATGCTACGCGTTAATCAAAAACAGTAAAGTGCCTATCCAGGGAAGAAGTTGGTAGTCTCACATATAGAGAATCAAAATAAAGTACATATGGATTTATAGTGATAGAGACAAAAATAATATAAAACATTTGTTAGATGTACAAAAGCTACAGAAACTAAAAGGAAATTATAGAATTATCCAAATAGACGAATATTGACTGAATCCATGCTTTAGGAAGCAGCCAAACTTTCATCAGACTGGGAATGAGTAGAAGCACTGATCATGTACATACTGCAATATCATAAAATGCAGTCGTGCATTCATTTGCACATGCTGCCATAAACTTTGCATATCTATGTTTGAACTTGACAATTCATGGAAACCAACTTCCTTTCTGTTGAAGTTCTTGAATCACAGAAGGAATTGCAAAACCAATCATTAACATATATGTTAAACAGATTTTAAACATAATGACCTTATGGATTCAGGGTCAGACTTCACCAGAACCATAATTGAAAATAGTTTTGCTTCTCAATTGGAAATTGACATGATCATTCTCTGCATCTAATAGCAGGATTACAGAAAATTTAGGATTACTAAGGGGAATGCGTCATTGAGGAGATTATGGCAAAGTGAAAAACTTCTGAAGATTGATTATATCTGTCAAAGTTTTGATCCTTCACTACCATAATGAAAAATCTGAGAGCCATCTTTTAAGATTAATCATCTGCTTCAAGGGTAGCCATCCAATATTTACATACATGTGTTTGTGCTCACACATAAACTGACAAGACTAGCATATAATACAGCATGTAGTGCGTAAGTTCAATGAATTAGAATACAGAATTTGTACAAGTAGTTGGGTATGTACGTCTCTTACCTGTATCTTAATGTGTGGTTAACATTGTTAGCTAGACTGCAAGGAAGAGATCACATCGTCTGTAGCAAAGTGAACTTTCTTGTCTGTGTTTTTCAGATTGACCATTTGTTTGGATTTCAGTAATTTTTCATCAGCGTCCCCTTCATTGTCGTCCGGCAATGACCCAGCTTGATCATTACTCTTCACACCTTGTCCATCATAAGGCACTTTAACAAAACCATCAGGCAGGCTGCTACATTCAGATTTTTCATTGCTGGATGAGCAGGATTGTGATATAAAATCCTGATAATCATCAGCAGCTTCACTTTCTTTATATTCTTCTTCCCTCAAGATTCCATATTTTTCTCTATAAGCCTCAATTTCAGCCTCTAAATCCTTAATTTCTTCCTCTCTTTTTGTAAGCAACTCCTTTGTTGCTTGCAAGGCTTCCTGGTCATACTCTGCCTGCTCCTCCATCATCCTTTGATATTGTAGGGCATCCATCTGAACAGCTGCCTTCTCTGCTTGCAATCTGGTGATCATAGCCATTGCATTGTTAGCTGCAACAGCAGCTGCACTTCTTTCTTCGTCCAATTCCATGTACAAATCCATCAGTGACTTGCGATCCAAACGAACTTGTCTATTCAGATGGTGCAAAATTGAATCACCATAAGCTTCATTTGAAACATTCCCCTCAGCATCTTCTGTTTTCTCAAGTGGTGATTTCCTCAGAATCCTAGTACTCCACCTCGGGCTGGCTTGAGCTGAATCAGAAAGAGGGATTCCGAAAAACTTGTTTCCTCTAATAAAATTAGGGGTCTTATCTTCATTAAAATCCTCGGTATCCATCAGCAGTGGCACAGCTGCAGCTTTTGTTTCTTCCTTCACTATTGAAAAGATTCATTAACCAGATCAATAACATGCCAAATAGAGACTGTCATTGACATAAGCGCTTCAAGAATGTTCGATAAGTGGAATGTCAAAACATTTGGAAATACAGTAATCTATATTTACAACCAAAAATATATAACAAAGTAGTGCACAGCTATGCAGGCAATGACGAGAAGGAAGGCATATCATCATTCAGGATTAAATGAGAAAAAAATAAAATAAGAATTTGGAAACAAATAAAATCATGACAGATGGACATTGACAGACTGAAATCGATATCTTACCTGGCCAAACACCAAAATGTTTTGTGATGAAAGCTTTTCAAACAGTACAGAAGTCTTGATACAGCAAGCATTTCAAAGGAAAAAGAAAAAACAAAAGGAAACGCAACAAATTTATACAAAAGGGTTCAAAACTTACATTGCTTACTGAGACTTAATGCATTAGAGCCACCCTCATCTTCTGGAAGCTCTGATTCATTATCTGCACTAAACTTGAGTTCTGTGTATCGTATGTGGGGCAACTCCAAATTGCGGGTCAGGTCTATATTTCTCTGCTCCTCAATCCTTGAAGTCAAGAATGATGCTCTTGGAGAAGGAGCAGGTGCTTGTGATGTCAGGCCAGAATTTTTCCCCTTTGGATAGGACTTTACCTTCAATGGCTCCCCACAGCACGAGCAGCACTGAACACTGCTCTTCTCCACATGCACCATTTCATCCTTCCTATTAGGAGGCAATGTCAATTGCATTTCGTCATCATCTACAATCAACTCCATATCCTTCTGCAAAATCCCCACAAGAGACTTGTACGTATCACAATCCCCGGATTCTCTGCCCGTAGCAAATGAGAGGAGGCATGGCTCGCACATCTTCCTTATATCAGAAAGTTTCTTGTGGACATGACAATATGCAAGGGATGATACATCCTTCTTGTGAGTCTCACATATAGATTCATTGTAATAAAAATTAGGATTCCTATGAACAAGAACATGATCAATTCTAGTGCAAAGCAAGCAAGGGATTTTCAACTCAAAGAACTTGGCAAATTCATTGGCAGCAAATGCAAGAAAACCATCAATGAATAGGATAATAATTAATACCCATTCAAGAATGGCATAAATTAAGAAATGTGGGAACTTTCCCAGCTCTTGTTCAACATAAGATTTAAATGAACGCTTTGCCATAATGTTTCAGAACCTGAAAATATGAACCAGATTTGTAAATGAATGAATAAATAAATATTTAATCTTATCCTTATCTAAGTTGCTTAAAATCAAGCAGGTTTAGACAAAAATGCTCAAAGGATGATGAAGCGAAAGATCATGACCTCAGGAGGATAGGCCAGGATCATGACCTTTCTTTCTGAGTGATTGAAGAAGAAAATGACAGAACTGAAGGTAACGTTCAATTTTAGATTTCGAAGTTTGAATGGTGAATTTCAATTGACTATAAATAGGAATCATTTATTGAAAAAATATGAGGTTTATTTTGCAGGACCATGTACCGGAAATAACGGTCTATCAAGCATTGGGCTAAACGACGTCGTTTTGCTAGGCTATTTAGTGGGAGTTTGTTTTGGGAGCAGCGCCATGGTAAATTTATTATTTTATTATAATACTCTCAGAAATTATTAAAATGATTAATTTACTTAAAAGTTGGTCAAATTGAGCATAACATCCACGCATCCATTTAATTCCTATCTAGTCAGGTTACCTTAGATTTTATTAACGACCTACAAATTCTTAATAATTTTTTATCTGCGAGTTTGTTGCTGCTTTCACTCAACTCTCTCACACACAGTTGCTTAGTAGTCAAATGGACAACAACCAGCTGCTTTTTCTAAAAGCTAAAATCATATTGAAATTTGATAATTATAACATTAAAATATTTAATAAATATTAATTATTATAACTTAAAAATTAAATTAATTTAATCTTATACTTTAATAAAAAATTTATTATATCTTCATTAATTTTATCAAAATTATTATTTAAAAATTATATTTATTATGTATTATTTATTTTTATTTAATAATTATAACTTTTTTATCCACCGCAAACTTCTCCATACTAAACAGAAGCTAATATCAATATTTTGAGCGTACTGTATATCCCAAGAACTGTTGAAATATGGCTTTTGCTTTAAATAAGCATCACCGCAAAGCCAGATCCAATTCTTGGCTTCTACGACAAAATTAGTTGCAGCATCACAATCATCTATCTCACTACCCTAGTGTCCGGTACCAACCACAACATAGAGAGACTTAAACACAGAAAAATGGTTAAATTACAAGAGTCAGCATTCAACTACATTGCAAAATATAATTCAGGCACATGATTTAAACATTTGTCCTCGAGTAAACACATTTTAACAGATGAGCAAGTAATGCAGATTTCAACCACCACAACAACTATGCTTGCTACATCAGCGCCACAAATTCAATATACCAGTTTAAAATTACATACATGTCATCAGAAATCCACCTTCAGCGTAAGTTCTAGTCTGACTGAACAGGTACAACTTTAAGAATAAATTGCAAACATTTCTGTGTCAAGACTGACAGAATAGGTACTCAGACAGGTATATAATTAACTGGAGATAGAGATTCACATATAGTTATTATCCTATTTAAACCAATTGAAGGAGACAATTTATCATATCTATTAAAACTATAAACCCAATGCTGCCTGTTAACAAAAATGCCTATATCTTGCAAGCTTTGAATGAAACTTAGCTGAATGCCCATGAAATAGATTGTATAAAAATAGTTCTTAGGTATCAACAGCTCTCTATTAACTAGCTTGTTGGTAAGACATTGGCAGACATATAAGGAGACATGCATCCCTGTACCTGGGAGGAAAAAGATAAATTGTTTAAAATAAAAGTTCATCAAGATACAAGGATCTATATTTGATAGAAAATGCCAAACTTAAGTGCTTAGAGCAAAATACTGTTATCTGAAAGAACTGGTAACCTGCAAAAGGCATGTAGGAATTTGGATGAACCCCTGCAGAAAAAGATCAACCTTTTCTAGGATGCCTGGTGGAACAGGCGTGATCACATAAAGCAAACCTTTCAAGGTGTCAATTCCTCTAACAATCCCTGTATTATAAAGGCACCATGTAAGCTCAGAAAATTTTATTATATTTTTATTTTTTGGTAATGTCTTGCACAAAAATCAAAGATTATTATCATGACAATCAAATTAACTAGTGAAAGAGTTAAGCATATTTCCACAAATAGATGAAGCACTGTTTAGTATTTCCTGCACAAACAACAACAATCTGAATCTTAGCATGCCCTTATGATACATCCCCATCTATTAAGGAAAATGTTTATTGGGGGATTTCTGACATATCTTATGAGTTGACCTGTTACTTTAAATATAAGTTATCACTGTCTGTATTTTCAAATATGAGGAGAAAAATATATAAGGCCACAGTAGTTTCAGTCATGCTAGTGTCCTCATCCCATATTTTCTGATGCTAATGAAGTAAAATCACTGTTGATGTAAACAAAATTATGAGTTACTCAAACATAACAATAATGTAAATGCTAGAGGAACGGAAACTACCATCATTTATACATAGCAAGACAAAGTAGTGAAGTGACCTACCAAGACCTATACAATGAGGTAAGTTCTCAGAAGCATCAGAGCTAATTGCCAGGCCAACAATAGTTGCATTCAAACCGTAGAAAATTTCACTGCTAGGTACCTGGGATAAAGAATATAAGCCATAAATTTAAGGCCTTTCCTGCACAATGAGACAAAGTGGAAAAGCACATAGCAAGCTAGCGTAACTGACATCCGCTTTAAAGTCTTCCAAAATATCTTATATCCAACATTGACAAGGCACAAAAAGCAAAACGGTAAGGGTGGAAACTATGCTACAGAAATATTATAATTGCCAGAATACCCACAGCAATCATTTGATGCCTTAAACCAACCTGGCAATAGAGATGCCTTATATTGATACTTGAAAATGGAACTTGATAAGGAGGATGAGCAGCTAGTGCCTGTGCAAGTTCTTTAATTGTAATGATGTTTAGGTCACTAGGAAAGCACTGCCTGAAATAAGCCATTATTCGTAAATCCCGTAGAAGGCGTGCATCCTTTTGTACAAGTACTCTGTAAAACAGAATTGAGATTTGATGTAATCTATAGAAGCTGCAAGTACTCAAAATATTATTCAGGAAATAGACAAACAGTTAACATCAAATGTCAGCTGCCGGAGGACTAATGTTCAAAGGATACAAAAATGAAACAACTCAGTCACTTGCACAGAAAGCCATTTCCTACTAATATTGATTTTCATCCATATGCAAGCTTTATGAGTAATTTGGTCAAGAACTCCATATAGGGACAAGAGTTAGAGCAGAATATAACAGTGGAGCAATGGCATGTCCAAAAACAAGAACAAAGGCCGACACATGTCCAAAAAGAATTTATCAATGACACAGTTATCCATGATTTAATATTTCCAGAGTAAACTTAAAGACAATGAAGAACTTACGATCTATTGAAAGAGTCCTGACGAGCTGAACTGAGTTCTATAAGGTTAACATCCGCACCATGAAAATTGTCCAACCAAAATGCCCCAGCTGGCAGATTCTTCTTCTCAAAAGATATGTTTATCTTAACAACATGTGTAGGAGTAATATATTTCAGCATGTCAACCAATATATCATAACCAATACCTGGATCATGATAGGAACATAAAAATCATAGTCATGTTTTTATTAAATTACTTGAATGTTCACAAATGACAATATTTACAGTGAAATAAATAATACATCAAAAGAGAGAGAAAAAAAAAAAGGTTCTCATTGCAAATTAGAGAAACAAAAATGCAGTTACAGACATTAAGAAGCGCACCTTTCACCCAACCAGGTGTATTCACAACGAGGGGCAGCTCAGTGCAGCCAGGGCTTTCACTCTGATTAAACATATAGTACTCCTTGCGATAGTAATCATATAGGGTAGTGATATACTTCAAATACGCTGTTGGATCTCTTTTTGAAGAAACATCACCAAAGAAATAGCACCTACAGAGAATAAATATCAAACTGTAAGAGAACACGTCTCATCTATCAATATTTATATCCAACAATACTGCATGTTCAAATGAATTCAGCAAACACTTCAAATTCTCTGCTTGCATAATTACTCTGTAAGCTGGAATCAGTCAAAAAGTTTGTACCTTTTTGGTGTCTTCAAGCATGGAATTGTCAAATCTATTTTTAGGAAAAAGAAACAGCGAAACAATAGCTAGTTACCAATAGAAGAAGAAAAGAACATACTTGAAAACAAAACAAAAACCTAGCATAGAAACCAGAAAATGGAGAGACTAAAGACTGCATCAAAAACCTGGGGTCAGTTTATCAACCACAGTGAGGGATAAAAAACCAGGAGCAGTAAATTCAGGCTGCCCAACATCGGTATCCAAATAGGCTACTTTCTTATATCTGCATATTCAATACAAACTTATCAAAAAAACAGAAAAAAAAGCAATACAAAATATATGAGCATTACACAAATACATGAGACCCAATTTGACTTACAAACATGCATGCATTGTTGCAAGACATTAAACTCAACGAACATATCAGAATAACGTTTCAAACTCGTTAAATAAACAGCTGGACTGACTTAAAAGGAGTTACCTCTGGAGAAGAGCGTTAACAAGGTGGCGAGAGAAGGTAGTTTTGCCACAGTTTTTGGCTCCACAAATCAAGGAAATAGGAGGAGGGGAAGTGCTTGAATCGTAAGCTATGGAGTCCGCGGCATCGGACCATTCTTGTGGGATGTAAATGGCTGGAGATGGATTCTCAGTCTGTGGCAAATAAGCGGCCATAGCTATACGGCCAGGGGCTACGGCTGCTCTATGCTGCTCTATGTTTTGATTTTGCTCTGCCTTCTTTTTGTTCTCGGTCTGTGTTGTCTGTTGGCTTCTTGTTTGTTCAATTGTTCATTACATTTATCATTATTTAACAAAGCGGCTGCGGCGTGAGTGTAAGATTTAGCGTTTTTGTTATTTTGGGTATCGATCGTGTTGATTTTGTAAAGGCTAGCAGTAATGCGTGACTGCTGGATACCAGACCGCTAGCAAACAATGCATGTCCATTTCGGCTTTGAAGGCAACTGTTCGAGTTGAGTTGACTCGGAGTTGGGCTTTTGGGGTTATAACTTTTGACCTTCAAGGCTTTAACGTTATGAATGTTTTCTGAGAGAAGTGGAACTAAATGGCACCACCGAGAAGTCCCCTTCTTCGGACCATTTCACTGCACTAGGTGTATTTTTCAACACGCGGGGTGTACTTAGTGATACGGATAACCTGTACATCTGAACTCTTTTTCAATTTTGGTAATAGTGTTTAAAATTCTAATCACACGTCAAAAAGAATTTTAATCACATGCTGTAAAAGTTTATCAAATTTTCTCATTGCAGTGGATAGTGAACGAAAGGAGAATTCCATTTTAAAATTCATTTACTAAAGACTAAGGTTAATAATATTTAGGATTATGTAAATCATATATAATGTAACTAAACAATATCTAAAATAATATCATATATCATAGATATTATTGTATGTTCTTTTTTGACAATTGAAAAAAAAACTTGTGGTCCTCTATTTTGTTTCCATCTATTGCATTGCCGAGGCAGTTACGCTTTAGTTCCACTTCGAAATGCTAATAAAAAAATAAATAAATAATCGCTTCATAAAGGAGAAGACCTGTTCTTAACGTTATTTTTCACAAATTTTGCGAGAACATAGTTTTTGGAACAATTGGGCCAATGGGCTTGTGATTCAGATGATTTCATCCAACGAAGTTTCCCCAATAAACAACCTGTTCGCTGGGCCCAAGATCTTAAACTTAAACCATTCACAAGCCACGTGTCGAGTTGTACAATTACGGTGCGGTCACGTCTCTCTACAATCAAAATCTTTGACCATCTAGCGTACAAAATAAGTCAAATACAAACAGATCAGACGGCTACATTTTCACTCTTTCTGTACCGTCATCGATCGATCACACCATTAACACTGCAGGCGCCATAAACTCACTCTTTCATTAGGAAAAATAAGAATCCCTCCTCGTCCTCTCTGCCCGCGAATTACCCTAAAAAAATAAATGAATTAATTAAAACAAAATAGAATAAAAATAAAAATAATATACATTTAATTGAAAAATCAAATTGATATTAATAATTTTGTTAATTTATTTTATATCCGTTTTCTCGCTGCACAGTCCTTCAGTTCGATTTTGAAATGGAGAGAGGCATGGAGCTCCAAAACACAGTGAAAGAAGCCCTAAACGCACTGTATCATCACCCAGACGATGCGGTGCGTATGCAAGCCGATCGCTGGTTGCAAGATTTTCAACGCACCATCGATGCTTGGCAGGTACCTTATACCTTTCACTATCTTTCTCATTTCTTTCCTCTTAACAAATTCAAATTTACGTTGATTGATAGCTTTATTACCTTAAGCTCTCCTCAACTTCGGTTCAATAACTTATTATCGTTAATTTGATTATTATATTTTTTATAATTTTGTCATTTGCGTTTCATTTTCTGGCAATATTTGATCAGTCAGTCAGTATTTAGATATTGAAGAGCCTCAAGTTTCAAGTGCTTGCCTATTGAAGAATTTTTAGGGTTTCGTTTGAATTTTGAGTGTGCTAAAATAGTATGTTTACTTTTTGTCTTTATCATAGAGGAAGTACCTAAATTCCTTGGTTATTAGAATTAGTTGTGAATTGAGCTTTGCATTTGTTTCTCCTCCTCTCCCTGTTGCTCTTGCTGTAAATTTTAATTCACATTCTATGCTCTATTTTTTGTTTTTCTTTTCCTCATGAGATGGAAAATGCATTCATTTGTTTTAATTTTATGCAACTTTAGGTTGCTGATAATTTGCTTCATGATGCCACTAGCAATCTGGAAACATTGATCTTTTGTTCTCAGACGCTTAGAAGCAAGGTAACTGCATTTATTTTTAAAAATTTATTCTTGTCTCATGATTATTTGTACGCTTGGGTGCTTTACAATCCTTCAGTTCTATACTTTTGGGAGATGTTAACGTTGATGTAGGACTAAAGCAACTAAACCTTGTCTGGCATATCATCTTCTTTATCATTATATTTGTTGTTAATAGTGAAGATTTTGATCCCTTTCAGATTTGATTCATAGGTACAACGAGATGTAGAAGAACTACCTTCTGAAGCTGTTCGTGGATTACGGGATTCCTTAAATGTGAGTGTGTGTGGATGTATACTTCTAAAAGCTCGGGTTTATATTTTGTTGGCAATATTTCTTACTCGAATATACAATTTCCTTGTCTGTTTATAGGCCACAGAAACTGAATTTATTACTGTGATTTGCTGGTTGCATTACAAAAGCATCATTTTGTGCATTCATTGATGGAAGATGTTCTCAAATTGTTCATTTTTTATAAAACAAAAACAAATAAGTTTACACGTTGCTTGATATTTTAATAGTTGCATTTATCAAATGCAAGAAGGATGAGTTTCTGAGAATATGTGAGGTCCTGTTTATGTTCAGATGTCGATTATTTATTACTTAATGGCATGCTATTTTAAATGCAGACATTATTGAAAAAGTTTCATAAAGGCCCCCCTAAAGTCAGGACTCAGGTATTTTTCTTAGAGTTGCTTTTCACATACAGACCTTCTTAGTGCAGCTTTGCTATACCAAAGGAATTAGCACACCTCTTTGGTTTTATAGATTAGCATTGCGGTTGCTGCCTTGGCTGTACACATTTCTGCAGAAGATTGGGGAGGCGGTGGTATTGTTAATTGGCTTCGGGATGAGATGAATTCTCATCCAGAATTTGTACCTGGATTTTTGGAGCTACTCACAGTCTTGCCTGAGGTATCTATAAATGACCTGCTGGAGATAGATTCTTCAAGATGCATTTTGTTTCCTTCTGCCCTTTTGTGATTGCACAGTCCATACATTCTTTGCTTCATCAAATAGCAACTAATGTAAACCTTGTGACAAACTGTCCCTGGTAAAATTGATTTTCATGGGAGAACTTTTTTAATTGATTAAAATAATGATATGGCTGCATGATGCAAGAATTCATTATGCAATTTCTCTTTTGAACTTGGCAAGTGTAAAATCATGTGGAGCTCCTTATTAATCCTTTTAAAAATTTGAAATTTCTGAATACCGGCCAAGTTGAATCAATGTTAATTTCAATCTTAATGAATTTTATTATTAGTAGGAGTGTGTGTTACTGTGTTTGAGGACACTGTTGTTCCTATCAAATGCTGACTGATTTAGAGCACCGCTTTAGAGCACTTAATCATGATGGCTTCTTATAGTTAGTACGAACATGTGAATCTTTAACTTGTTCCCTGCAAGAGCACATATAACTATATAACCTTTTTGTGAGCATAGAGAACATTTCTTTATTACCTAATGTTGTTTTCCCCTTGTTTTTGCATCAGGAAGTCTTCAACTACAAGATAGCAGCTCGTCCAGAAAGACGTCGCCAGTTTGAAAAAGAACTGACTTCTCAGATGGAAGTTGCTCTTAGTACATTGACAGCTTGTTTGCATATTAATGAACTCAAGGAGCAGGTAGAAACATTGCTTCTGATGTTGTGGTTTGCAACTGAGTTCATATGGCTATTATTAAAGAAAGTTTCCCTTCTTAATTTTCCTGTTTGAGAAGTGTGCTGTTGAAAATGTTTAGATGGGTTCTGTTTATTGGAGTGGTGGAAACAATGAAGAGGGAGTCATTCATTTTAAAAGTCCTATCACTGATAGTATGCCTCCATTTTTTTTTGTTTTTCAATTGGTACTCTTCAAATAGAAGCCAAGTGTTTGCTTAAATTTCACTAAAATTAACTAGTTTTGATTAGACATCATTGGGGATCTCTAGATTATGTAAAATTCATATATGAATACGTCATCCTTTTCTTTGTAGAGTTCTTTTTTGGTCTTAAAACTTTATGTCTGAATAGCAAAAATGATATGGTGCACAAAAGGCGGCACCATTGAGACAATAATCATGGTTCTACTATGGCAGTTGGTAACTATTGGTGGTATGGCATAGATTGTCTTCTAACACTGTAAAATCGTATTTACTAGCTCATTAGCTATCCATTTCAGTGGTTCACTTCTGGAAATTTTAATTTGCAACCAAGAATTATAAAACTTTGGCATTGTCATTCCCAATGTTATAGATACATGCATCATTGTATCAGAATATATGAAATCTCCTTCCTTCAGCACTTGAACCCACAACACAAGGAATGAAAAAAATGAATGTTCCTCTTTTAATTGTTTCATCATGTAGCTTTTTGATCATTTCATCTTTTCATTGATTTCCCAGGTTCTTGAGGCATTTGCATCTTGGCTTCGCTTAAAACATAGGTAATTATTTTGGACCTTTATGTTTTCTTGGGGAGATGAATTAAACAAGTCATTTTTCTTGGTTGCTAGCTTTCCCTTTATTTGGGGAATATTTTAGTGCATTAGAAATGTATTCCCATTTCTTTTGATTGGTGTTTTGCGTTACTTCCCGACTAGAGGTTTAGATGTTTTGGCAGTTATATTTTATCCATCTAGGAAACTATCCTTGAATGGTTTGAACCAGAAACAGGGAATTGTTTAGTGCATTAGGAATGTTTTGTCAGTTATATAGTCTCTCCCCATAAAGATGGTGGGTGGAATTGGTGTATTAAGAGTTTCATCTGTTAAAGGATTGCTGATCTATTGTTGCTTACTGCTAATTTATAAAGCTCGTTTCTGTTAGTACCCCAATTCTTGTTTGGCTACCTGCCTTTAAATTGTGGTTGAAATGTGTGACCTTACTAATTTGCCTTCTTTATAGGGAATAATCTATGATATGGAAATTCATGGAACTTATTTGAACTTTTGGCTTCAGGATCCCTGGATCTGTGCTGGCCTCTCATCCATTGGTGCTTACAGCTCTCACAAGTTTGCATTCTGAGATACTTTCTGAGGCGTCTGTTAATGGTATTACTTGTGGGGCAAACTGATGTTTTTAGCTTGGTGTGGTCAACTTTTTTTCTTTTTTGAATTTTTTGAGTCTTTGCCAATGAAGCCCAGCAAATTGGGAAAAGGGCTACTAGGTTGGGGATAGAAAAGTCTTGGATTCAGTTCTTACCATTAATTAATTACTTTTCCTTTTCGTCTTTGCAGTCATTTCTGAATTGATACACTACTCAGCAGCTGGAAGCTCTGGTGGTGCCACTGTAAATGTGCCCTTAATTCAAGTAATTGTGCCTCAAATTATGAGTCTAAAGGCACATCTTACAGATTCATCAAAGGTATGTTTTATTTTGTCTTTTTGGGGCTAATTATATCCTGCATACTACATACATACACACACACACATATATATATATATATATATTTTTTTTTAAAGGTGGGCGAAGCCCAAATCAATTTTTCAACCCTCTACCTTCCCCATGATTCAAACTCGGTTGGCCAGCCAAATAATTCTGCTTGACTCAGCCAGGCCTGTGGGGCTCGTTATATCCAGCATATGACCATGTCTGAGGCCCTGAATTATTTAATAACTACTATCTATATCCAGCTAGGAAAACAATATTGTTTCAGTCTATTTGAATTTACTTTTGTTTTGTGTTGGGGTCAGGGTAGGCCTTGAATTGCAAAGATGACATGATACCACTTATTCAAACTAACCTGGACCAAGTTTGAAGCATGTTTAGTTGTGGCTATTCCTTAGAATTCATCACGTGTAAGGATTTTTTCTTATTTTGTGCATTTCAGAAGATATGGAATGTTGTAATTGCAATATATAAGGTTTTCCCATATGTTATACTGTAGGAAGATAATGGGAACAATTAAATTACCTTACCTATATGACTGTCTTCTTGTTTATTGTTGGTTCTCTTAGGGTTTTCCAAGTGTTCAATAATGTTGTCTTAATTTCTATTTATCTGCAAAAGCTTGAGATAATTTGCGCAATTTTCATGCAGAACATTAGTGGCTACTGGCAAAGTAATTGCAATTTGATACTATATTTTGTTTGCTATTGATACTTCCAGGATGAGGAAGATGTGAAAGCCATTGCTCGATTATTTGCTGACATGGGTGATTCATATGTTGAACTGATTGCAACTGGTATAGATTATTTTAATACTTTGAGACTCATTTTGCATGCTTTTCCTTCTTATGGCTTGTACTTTAATTAATTCATATTGCTCCTGGTTAGATGAGTTAGATTGTTTTACTATGATCACCCTTTGTGGTTGATAACTTTCTTTTTACAGGTTCTGATGAATCAATGTTGATAGTTCATGCATTGTTGGAAGTTGCTTCACACCCAGAATATGATATTGCTTCGATGACTTTTAACTTTTGGCACAGTCTTCAGGTTATCCTGACAAAAAGGTAAAACCTTCATGGCTTAACCAGGATAGACGGTTTTCTTTTCCTTCATGAAGCTCTTAACATAATAATTCTAGTGTACCAGGGATTCCTATATCTCATTTGATGATGAGGCATCTGCTGAAGCTGAGAGAAGTAGAAGGTTGCAGGTTTTTCGTTCAGCCTATGAGTCTCTTGTATCCTTGGTGAGTATACTGATTAAGTTCATAAATTCAATTTTGAATGTATGAACCTTAAATTTCTGCAAATATTTTTTGCATAGGTCTATGCCTCAAGAGAGAGAATCTTGGCACTTCTGGTGCTATTCACTCTTCCACTAAATTCTTACCACTACAACCACCTAAGATTTTTCTGGCAAAACCTTCTTTCAAGAAAATGGCACTCTGGGTTTCTAGATATTTGACACAATTATTGTTAATGCTGACATTTTCCAAAAATAGAATTAAGTACTTGAATTAAGTACTTCCATTAGTTTGGTTGGGTTACAGTCTTGATAACTAAAAATAGAAGTTCTCAGTGCTATTATTGATAATTGTGTCAACCTCTGGCTGTGTTTCTGCCAAGAATTGATGAATATTTTCCTTATGACTTATTTATCTGACTAGAAGAGTCAGCTGCATGGAATTCTTATTGGCTTATACTTCTAACTGCTATGGTTCTTCTTCACAGGTTAGCTTCCGAGTTCAGTATCCCCAAGATTATCAAGACCTTTCTTTGGAGGACCTCAAGGAATTTAAGCACACTAGATATGGTAATTATCCAATTTTGGTGTAATAAAGTGAAAAATAAAGTTTATTCAACTATCAGCATTTATCTATAGGACGTTTCTACCAATATTTTCTGTTGCTTTAGTGAATACAAATTAGGTAGTTGCCATCTTCTTTGGATTGTTCTCCTTCTGAAAGAAAAGAGATTACATTACTAGTTTCTCCAAGTTATGCCTATTATATGTTCCTTTTCTTTAGAGCATAAAATAAGCAGAGGGTGTTTGATTATTCCTATATTTTTCTGGAATCAAGTGGAATCCGTATGTATGTTCTTTCTCATATCTTTCTAATAGAAGCGAACAAAAGATAATCAAGTAATTTGATTTTCTGGTCCTCATTCAGTGCCGTCAACTGAGTGATTCGTTTCTCCATGTTGAAATGGTATTCTCTATCTCTTCCCTATTTCCATGTGATTTAGTCACAGTTATCTTTTGAATGTGAAGGTTGTTCATCTGCCTCTTCTTTTATATTTTCATCTTGATGAGACCTGGCGTGTAGCTCTTCTTCAACGCTAACGGAATCTGTGATGTTGCTAGCTGTTGCGGATGTCTTAATCGATGCAGCATCAGTTTTAGGTGGTGATGAGACGCTGAAAATTCTTTACATAAAGTTTGTTGAGGTGTGTGTTATTTATTTTGTTGCCGGATTTTTGAGTTTGTAATCAAGCATTTTTTTGGTAAAGGAAAGCAGGGGGGAAAGGGGGAGGAAAAGTTAGAACTTTGTGGCTGCTTTTTCTCTGTATGATTTTGTAGAAGATGGAGGAAAAAATGTGTTATTTACTAATCCAAATTGTCATTTCTTTCCCACTGTTTTCTTATTTATGATTCTTCTATCATCCTTAAGAACAAAAAAAAATTCTTTTTCCTTTGATAATCCTGTTTTATGTTATCATTATGTTTGGTTTTTGGTATAACATCCCATTTTATGGTCTAAGTATATCCTTTTGAATTGATAAAGGGTGTAGCTTGCTGTGGAAATAAACATAATGAATGGCGTCCATCAGAAGCTGCTTTATTTTGTATCCGTGCTATATCTAGTTATGTTTCAGTTGTTGAAGCTGAAGTCATGCCCCAGGTTTGCCTCAAGTTCCTTTCATGATTCTGTTTTTTTCTATTCTTCCTGGTGATGTGATCCTAGGCTGCTCTTGATTCTGAGGGCATGGCCATGTTGCTTTATTCTGATTCACTTTTTTTTTCAACATATTTATAATATATCATATTATGAAATTTACCCCATTGCATTGCAACATGATAAGTGTTCTCATGTTTTGATGATTTAAAATTCAGTGAGCCCCCTGTTTGGGTTGCTATAACTAATTGAGTGTTTTGCGTTATAAATTATTATAATATGAAAAGTTCCTTTTTACCTTTTCTTCCTTTCCATCGATTTTTTTTTTTAAATTTAATCTCTATTCATTTGAAACTAGAAGAAATTATTGTCTTCTTTGTTTTACACAGGTTATGACTTTGCTTCCGAAACTTCCTCAACAACCCCAGCTGCTCCAGACTGGTATTCCACGTGTGAAATTTAATACCTTTTAATTATTTATTTTAGGAAGAGGGCCACTGGTGATGCCCTACAGTATAGATCGTGGGACATCATTCGTGAGGCAGTAATTGATGTTTTTTAAACATGGTGTTCTGCTTCTAACCATGCAATATTTGTTATTGAATCTTATCATTTGTAGTTGATATGTCATCTGCTTACCTCTTATCCTCAGTTTGTTTAACCATTGGAGCATATTCAAAATGGTTTGATGCTGCATCAAGTGATCCATCTATATTGGCTTCAGTCCTCAGCATTCTTACAAGTGGCATGAGCACATCTGAGGATACGGCTGCGGCTGCAGCTTTGGCATTTAGACACATTTGTGATGGTATATAATATATTTGATCAAGATATTTTGTTTTTTTACCAACTGATTTCAAACCGGCACACCCACTCACCCTCCCCTTCCGAAAAAAAAAAAAAAAAAAAAGCAGAAAAACAGTTGTTTTGATTAAAATGCCATTGGTTCCTTATGGGCGAAATGAATGGGTTACTTGTGCATGTGACAACAGAGAACTCATAAAGTAGATGATATTAAATTATTATGGACAAACTTTTATTTGCAACCTGTAATGCTTCGAGTTTCTTATCTTCAGACTGGAGTGATCTTATTAACGTAGATTGTTCATGGCTCCACGGTGAAGACACTCTTAAAGTTGTAACAGATAAACAGAAGTGTATGGGTTGAAAGCTTTCAATCTTAATGTTATTTGGGCATTAGTGGGTCAAATCATATGAAACCAATAGGTCAAAGGTTCAAATGCTGTTGGGGTCACCTACCTAGGAACATGACATATAATGGTTTCTGCTCAGTAGTAGTTATGGTTTTGAACATTGTATACATATTGAGGTTTTATGGATTACCAAAAGAATAATTGCCAACATAATAGCAGAAAGTATGGGAAGAATGAATAAAGTTTGGTTTACATTGTGGAAATTTTTAAGTTTCTTGTTCGGTTTGTGGTTGAAGGTGTGTTTGAGAGAGGGACTGGGGTGGATCATTTAAATTTTGACTCATCCAGTATATGCATATGCACGCCTTGCAAATGTTTAGTGATTATAATATATCCTCTATGGTCTTATATGTTTGATATTTTTCCGCATCATTGTTCAATTTCAATGCTGTTATTGACGTGTGTTTTCTTTTGGCTGTCTTTACAACATATACCTTTCTAATTTATATATTTTTTTAATTGTTATATTCGCACCAATTATTATTTTCTTTGTTTTTTCAGTCACATATTATTACTGATTATGATTGTGTATTTATAGTGTATCAAATAATTGTAATGATTCATATTCAACTTGTAGATTGCCGGAAAAAGCTCTGTGGATACTTGGATGGCCTCTATAATGTATACCGCACAGCAGTTAATGGAGAAGGCAGTTTGAAAGTTTCTGCCGAGGACTCATTGCATCTAGTTGAAGCTTTAAGGTAATTTGTTGCACAAAGGCAAAAATGAGCACTGCTGCACATGATGGAACTAGATTCTGCATAAATGACTTGCTTAATTTCTTTAAATTTATTTTTGCAGCATGGTTATTACAGAACTTCCTCAAGATGATGCTAAGAAGGCTCTCGAGATGTTATGCTTGCCCGTTGTTACACCATTACAGGTTAGCTCTGTTTCTATTGGATTTGTGAGCTTTATTTTCTCATTGATGATACAATATATTTATCATCTGACAAGCAGGAAATTATCAATCAAGGACCAGAAATATTGCAGAAGAAACATCCCCGTGACTTAACTGTTCATATCGATAGATTCGCTTACATTTTTAGGTATGGTTCAGTTCTGTCTTTTACTGCTTGAACATATTGAAATGTTCTGAATCTACAACTGCACTCAATCTTAGGTATGTAAATCATCCTGAAGCAGTGGCAGATGCAATACAAAGGCTTTGGCCCATATTCAAAGCTATATTTGATATGTGAGTTTCGTAATCTTCTGATAACTAGAAAATCTTAAATTCACGATTGACTGTTGTCTAATCTCTCTTGAATATGTCTGGTGCAGTCGTGCTTGGGACATGCGAACAATGGAGTCTCTTTGTCGAGCTTGCAAATATGCTGTGAGTTAAATTAAACTTGTTGGAAATTTAGTATCTAAACTGCCAAAGCATAGCTTTCTGCTATATTAATTAGGTGAATTTATGAATCTGATCATGAAGTAGTCTTGTGCATGGTTACACTGGAAAGTAATCAAATTGACATTTTGATAGTGATGCTATGGATCTATGTGTGCTGTTTCCTAATAATTTCTCAATTCTGTGTCTGTTGAGAATTTTTGTCCCTCCATTGTACAATTTCCTCATGAATGTTTACAGTCTCCTTGCGTTATGCTTTCATGCCTTCCTCTGTTGTCTCTTTATTCTGATGTGTGAGATTATGAGTTTGCTACAGCTGTGCATGTCTGCAAATTAAATGTGGTCAACCTGATTTCTCTTGCCTGTAATGTGTTCTGCTGCATATCCTATTCTTGTGTATTACTGATTCTGTATCGTCATGATCTAGATGTTGGTGTATGCGAGTCAAAGGGTAATTCTCCAACACTATGCTTGGTAGCTTTTAAAGTGAAGGAATTTACATAATTGTCAGTCAATGGGAAGGAATCTGCCTTGCTATGCTTTTCTCACTGTGCCTAATAATAAAATATGGCCTGAAAGGCCATTTTTTTTTTCATGATAATATCTTGGAACTACATCCTCCCGCTTTGGTTGATTATAAGATACGATTTCAGTGCCAAAGTTGTTTTGAAATTTAAAGTTGGTAGAACTTATAGTTTTAAGGGAGGATTGTAGCTATTACATGGCTCGCATAAACTGTAGTCACAAATTTGTGTGTATTAAGGTGATAATACTTGTTGATGTTTTCATTAGGTGAGAACTTCCAAAAGGTTTATGGGCATCACAATAGGAGCCATTCTGGAGGAGATTCAATGCTTATATCAACAACATCAACAGCCGTGCTTCCTTTATCTCTCCAGTGAAGTTATAAAGGTTGTCTTCCCTCATGAAATATTAGCGTTGATATTGTAATTTCCATTTTTATTTTAAACTTGAGCAGTATATTCTGGGTGACAGATATTTGGTTCTGACCCATCTTGTGCAAGTTACTTGCATAATTTGATAGAAGCTCTTTTCAAGCGCACTATGTGTCTTCTCACAAGTATTGAGGTGTGAATTTAATTTTATGAACATTGTATTGTCGTCTCTGTTGGAGTGGCCTCTATTTCTCTTGCAACATGATAATATATTCTGCAGGAATTCACTTCAAGACCAGACGTTGCAGATGATTGTTTCTTGTTGGCATCCAGATGCATTCGCTATTGTCCTCAACTCTTTATCCCGTCTTCTGTATTTCCATCCTTAGTAGATTGCTCAATGATTGGGATCACAGTACAGCACAGGTCTAGCCTCTCTCTTTCTTTGTGTACGCGGCTATATATATTAAGCAGTGTAAGATTTTTTTGAATTTATAGATAGATGTGATGGTTTGGATCATTTTGTGTACACATAAATGTTGTTTATTAACAATGACCATATTTTGCTTAGCAGTCAAGTTAGTTTGGTGTTTACTTGTGTATCAAAGGACATTAACAACAGTATAAATGGAATAGTATGTTGAGAAAGGATTTGATAACATGGTTATATAGCTCAGCCTCTGAATAAAGTTGGATTGGAAATTTTAAAACATCAGTATCTGTGACCTCAGCCCTCGGCGCATTTTAATTATTTACTTGGGACATGGAAACAATGTGGCATAGGAGCATATGTAATGTGCATATGATATGCAACACGTGGCTGGTGGCACAAGGTTAGCTATACTGCATCTGTGTCCTACAGGTGGTTTTATCCATTCTTCCCATTTATATATTTTATTTTTCCTTCTGCTGTGGCCTTCATTAATTATTTGGTTCTTGTTTACTTTACAAGCACAATAGGAAATTAATGTGGTATGTTTTGTAGTAAGTTTTCTGTTTTTTCATTATTTTTATTCTCCTTTGTTTGCAGAGAGGCTTCCAATTCCATATTGACTTTCTTATCTGATATATTTGATCTTGCAAAATCTTGCAAAGGAGAAGAATTCTTATCTGTAAGGGATGGTGTCATTATTCCTCGAGGTGCTAGCATTACCAGAATTTTAATTGCCTCTTTAACAGGAGCACTCCCGAGTTCTCGATTAGAAACGGTAGATCCTATTTTTCCTCAGTCCTAAGATGATGTCGAAATGTGTGGTTAACATAGTGAATTACTACCATTTTTTCCCTCCCAACTTGTATAAGATCGGATTTTCATGGATTGGTCTTACACAGGTAACTTATGCACTGCTAGCACTAACTCGGGCATATGGTGTGCAATCATTAGAGTGGGCCAAGGAGTGTGTTTCATTGATCCCATTGACAGCATTAGCAGAAGTTGAACGATCAAGATTTTTACAGGCATTGTCAGAGGCAGCATCTGGGGTTGATGTCAATTGCCTGATGGCTCCCATTGAAGAGTTGTCTGATGTTTGTCGCCGTAATAGAACGGTTCAAGAGATTGTCCAAGGAGCATTGAAACCGCTTGAATTGAATAGGGTCCCTGTATCATAGTGGAAAAGCAAGGAAGGGGCTGTTTTGCTAAGGCCCCCTGTCAGTTATATGAACTACTTTCTGTGTATTAATTATAGTTATTGGTAATTGTGCATCAATTTTCATTCTCCAATTTTTTCTTAGGAGAATCTTGGCGTATGTATTGGGTGAGAGAGAATTAGGTGATTGTTGTATCGTTCATTGTCCGAGTGATTTCTGCCATTGCACTGGCTTCAATTCTTTGTGGGGTAAAATTTCAGGTATAGATTTGTAATTTTCGTCTGTAAGGGAAAAGTGTTATTTTTTATTTTATTCTTTTTTTTTTTCAATGTGGTTCACAGCTTTCACTTTTTTGGTTTATACTTATTAACTTTAGTCAGGGAAGCTCGTGAACAGTGACCGAAACTCGAAACAATTGTTTCACATCTTGAAAATCAAATTCAAAACTGTTAATAATAGTAGAGAGTTTGGCCTTGAATATGTTTACGGTTATGTGGTAGGTTTCATTTACGAACTTCACAGTTGCGTCGGAATACGGTCAACATCCCCACGTCACCACTTTCCGTTCAATGAATTCTCGTTCCCTTCAATGAATCTATCTGCATATGCGTTCGTTCATTCGCCGGACGCAGATACTAAAAAATTATCTAGTTAAATTAAAATAATATATTAATAAATAAATAAAATCTATATTTCTTTTATTTTAGGACGCTTTGTCATTTTAATAAAGTGAGGATCAACTTGCTATTTATCACCAGTGTTTTTTACTTACTCGATCTCTGTCTGTCTGATCTTAAATCAACCTCCTTCTCCATTATTCTGTAATGTAATCTCTGCTTCTCCAGCCTGCCTCGTTTGGCTGGCTCCATCTTTGTCTGAAGTTCAAACTGGAAAAAAAAAAAAAGGGGATAAAAAAGCGGATTTCTCATCTTTCTGCAACCTACGGAGCAAAAACATGGTGTCCACGTCACAGAAAAACCTTCACTCACTGTTAACAACGAAAGTGAAAAAGCTAACCATCACTCCACCCTCCGCTTCTTCCCCGGACTTGGACTTCACTGAAGTCTTCGGACCCTTAACACCCCACCGCCACAACAACCAATCACCTTCATCCAAGTCAGCCTTTTTAGGTGACCCGCAGGTGATCCACAACCGCTCCCACTCCTTCGTGGGTCCCTCGCCTCGTTACACCCTCTCCTCCACCCTTCCTCTCCAAATCCAAGAACTCGAACACGAAGACGACGGCGAATTGGAAATTGAAAGTGAGAGAAAGATCGGGCCGGGAGATTTTGAGATATTGAGGGTTGTGGGACAGGGCGCGTTTGGTAAAGTGTTTCAAGTGAAGAAGAAAGGAGTCGATGATAGCGGTAGTGATGGGATCTATGCAATGAAAGTCATGAGAAAACATACGATTATAAAGAAGAATCATGTGGATTACATGAAAGCTGAAAGGGATATCCTCACCAAAGTCACCCATCCTTTTATTGTTCAGCTCCGCTACTCTTTCCAGGTGATTGATGCTTTTATTCAAAAAATTGACTTACAAAGGCGTGCTTAATGGTGTTTTTTTTTTTTGGTTGACTTTGCAGACGAGATCTAAGCTGTATTTGATATTGGACTTTATAAACGGAGGGCATCTCTTCTTTCATCTGTATCGGCAAGGAATCTTCAGGTATCTTCTTCTCTTCTTGTTTTTCAAGTTTTGGAAATTTATGCACTTTCAATGATTGGTTGAATTGAGTCCCACTGTTACGTGTTGTGCATTTACTGTAGAGTGAATTTTATAATTGATAAAATTAATATTCTGCCATCCGACAACTAAATGTCACATCGGTAGAGACGACTCGAATTAAGACTCAGTTGTTAGGATATTACTCTTTAGTTTCATGGGGGGGAAATAATAATAATCTGTTTTGATTTTTGGTTTCTTGGATGGAGTAGTGAGGATCAGGCAAGGTTTTATACTGCTGAGATAGTAGCTGCCGTTTCACATCTTCACAAGTGCGGGATTGTGCACCGGGATCTTAAACCTGAAAATATACTCATGGATACAGATGGGCATGTAATGGCCGCACATTCACTCAATTCACACAATTATGTTGAATTTTTTTTTTTTTTTGGGTTTAATTTCTATATGTTTGTGTTGTTTTACAGGTTATGCTAACTGATTTCGGACTTGCAAAGGAAATTGATGAATCAAGTAGATCAAATTCAATGTGTGGAACCACAGAATACATGGCTCCTGAAATTTTACTTTCAAAAGGCCACAACAAGGATGCAGACTGGTGGAGTGTTGGAATACTTCTGTATGAAATGTTGACAGGGCAGGTAATACCATCACCAATATCAAATCAATGCAAGTATTAATTATAAGGGATGATAGCTTGCAATATAATGCTTTTATTTTAATTAATTATTTTTCACTGTTTGTTTGTAAATACTTTAGAACTGCTTTCTCATTCCCTAGAAAATTGCCCCGCTTCCTAATTGAAATTAAAATAGCAAAATTGTTGAGGAGGAAACTCAAGATGCCAATATTTCAGTGTTTTTTGTTTCCCCTTCCAAATTGATGTTTCAATTTCCCTCCTGCAGCCACCATTTACACATGCTAATAGGCAGAAGCTTCAACAGAGAATTATTAATGAGAAAGTGAAACTTCCACCATTTCTTACCAGTGAAGCTCACTCTTTGCTTAAAGGAGTAAGCTTTCTAACACAGGTTTATTAGTTTTTCTTTCTTTTTGATTTTTCCAAATTAATGGGTGTAGCAATGGATAATTCTTTTGTTTCAGTTCCTACACAAGGACCCATCTAAAAGGTTAGGTAGCGGACCTGGTGGTGCGGATGCCATCAAACACCATAAATGGTTTCAGTCAATCAACTGGAAGAGTTTGGAGGCCAGAGAAATGCTGCCAAAATTCAAGCCAGATGTGAGTGGAAAAGACTGTATAGCCAATTTTGACAAGTGCTGGACAACAATGCCGGCAGATGACTCACCGGCTCCCACACCAACTGCAGGTGAGCATTTCAAGGGGTATACTTATGTGGCGCCTAACCCCTGGCTTTCGTCAGTATGAATTAAAAGGTTCCAACCTGAAAAAAAGAAAGTGAATCGTTGGAGGAGTACACCCTGTCTATTAACTCCTTGCAAGTTCTTTGTATTTTTCAACTAGAATATGAGGTCTACATTTGTTGTACATTGTTTGTATTCTTGTAAGAAAATAATGGATTTTCAATCAAGCCTCTAGCCAATGTATAGAAATGTTCAGATGTTTTCCTTTTTGGTAAATTGGATTACATCCATTCGTGATTTCTATCAACTTTTAAGCCAGTTAGGCCCCAACATGGTTGTGGAAGTTGAAGAAAGCTTCTCATGATATTACTTTTTTTGCTATATTTTTTACATTTTGACTTAACAAGTTTATATTTTTAGAACATAACAATTAGATTGAAGACTGGTGGTCTCGCAATTCTATTTTATCTGATTATTTTACCGCCATTTAGTTGTTCTGCACCATTGGACTTCCTTAAGAAGGAGATCAGTAATTACAGATCATATTTTCAATTTGTTTTCTTTGGCATACTATGTTTGAAATATAGTCTTATAATTGAAAAGTATTAGTTTGAGCACATTTATAGTGTTGAAAATCAGTGATGCCTTGCAATTGTCACGATTCTCAACCCTATTTTGTAGTCTTGTATGGCAATCTTTACCTTCTCAGCCAAAAGTTACTAAAAATTTAGCCTTGAATTTCTTGCCCGTGAGATGCAAAGCGAACAATATAGGGATATGGCAAATTGGCAATTACAAGTTTACACTTGAATGTAGCATCAGTTGAAGACAGGATGAGGGAAATTTTCTCAATCGCCTGGTTATGTGAAAAAATTACTAAATCGAACGACAAGGTGGGCACTGGAATTTTGATTGTCGCAGCCAGATGGGGAGCATAGTTTCCATGAGAACGGACGACTCCAGGTCCGTATCCTGCGGAGAATTTCAAACTGAAGAAATAACTTGTTGGAACCTGAGTTTTTCGATAATCACAAACAATGATATAATTTGCAACTACTTTTGTAGAGTATTTTCCACATACCGCTCCCTATATGGATTTTTCATGCATAACCCCAAAAACTGATTCTGTGTTGGTACTTGTAATTCATGGCTATCCTGTGTTGGTTCTTTTGGAAAGAAATAAAAAGTGTAGAAATTCTGATTCCCTTCAGAGCTACATCATGAAGGTGACGAAAAGCTGTGACGATTACCATAGAGAAGCATTCAGGAAAGTACAAAAAGGAAATTAGAGTAGAAGAATCTTGTTCCTTCCACATGGAAGGAAACAATCTACAAACCATACCCGTGTTTGCTAATTACAAACTTCAGAACCAATCTTCTTCTTCCATGTGTATGGCATTAATCATTGTATATACGAGTGTGCTGGGAATCTGGAGGAAAATATGTATGAAACCGCCATTTGCACTCTACTTTGTCAGAGATATATATTAGGGTAGGGAGGATTGATTCTTCCTGAGGTCTCTCCTATTCAGATGTCAGCCTTTATAAAAAGTACCTTCATACATTACTTCAATAGCAAGTATCACAAGCTTATATATAACATACCCAGTTGATCATTACATTCAGTCCTCAATCAAATTTTTCCTTTTGTTCTAGAGAAGCCATGACTAGTAAGGATAGAAACAACAGATCCCTTTGTGGGAAATCAATGAAGGTGGCAGTGAACATCGTTAAAATGTCAGCTTTCTCTATTGCCAAGATGAGTCTAGGAGCTTCTGCAGCTGCAAAAACTGCTGGACCGTTTACAGACTCAGTCACGCTTGCTAAAGACCCCCCGCTCTCAACACTCTCTGGGAGCCGAAGGTCAGAAAAACCACAGAACAGCACAAATCCTGTTTCATTCTTGATGGAGCCAAATAAAGGGAATAAGTCTTCATATGTGATTCATGAAGACAAAAGTGCTGTTGATTATGATGCTTCTGCCTACATCTGGAAGGTGCATAAGAGGAACCGTAGTGATTTGTCTGAGTCATCAAACCTTCCACAATATATACTGCCGCCTCCACCTTATGCAGCAGTACAGTCGCCTAATCAGTAATTGATCTTTGTTATGCATCAAATTTTAGTTGTTAACCTATGCCAGTTAGTATAAACCGATAAATAAAACAATATGTTTTGCTTGCTTAAACAAGTTGTTGACGGTTTCTGATTTCTCTTTACTGTTTATCTTGTTTTAGGAAGAGTAAATTATGATCTTTAGTATTTGGTTTCTTTATATATATTCCTGTCAAATGTGTAGAATAAGTCATGCGTGGTACAACATTTGAGTACCTGTAAAATAATTTCCTCCTGTTTTATTGCTGTCATATTGTTTAGAAACCAATTGTCTGTAGATCACTTATCATGTCATTAATCATTGGAAGACAAATACACATCACATCCTTGCATCAGCTTACTTAGCACTTGTAAGATTCCGAAATGATTTTCTCTTGTGCATTTAAAACTGCCTTAGTTAAGTTTTCCCTGCTCAATTTGGACACAGATCTTGGGAATCTGGGTTTCTCTGTCTGTTACTATTTTTAATTGAAATCAGAACTTTTTATAGTAGATAAAGACATAATATCTCACATATACGGAGAAGATAAGGTGGATGGGGAGAGAATTTGTTTATTAGAAATCACAGTAGAATAATTGGGGGTATTAGTTAGAAAACACTGGAAGAGATGGAGTAAAGCAAGCAGGAAGAATAATTGTCCTAGTCTTCCTTCTTTAATCACAAACTCATTAATCATGTGATTAACAGTGGTGACAGATCACAATAGCTTGGGAATCTTGTATTTCATAATCAAGCAAACAATGTCAAAACGAGAATCATTAAAGTCTATAACCAGGCATTTTCTTTCCGTGAGAACTAGGTTAATCATCTTGTAAGTTGCAACAGAATTTGGTTGAGCTTGAGCATCTTAAAAGTGCCTTTCTAAAATGTTCCAAGTGAAATTTGAGATTTTTTTTTATTTTTTCAAAATATCCAATCCAAGATATGATTAGTTTTGTTTTTTGAAAAGCCACTCCACAAATTTCTTGATTTTCAATTGCTGTAGAGGATCTTTATCAGGTCCCAGCTATCCAGCTATAATGCAAAGGCAGATGAGCTAGATTCTCTCTACAGATCCTCAACAGGAGATATATAGGAGCCTACTGGCAACAAAAAAAAATAAAACAAAAAACCTTGATGCCTTCTGCTTTAATAAAGAAGGTGCCTGCATTACATTTCTTATCTGGAAAACAATTTCAGTCGTATCATCCCTAGCTCAATTGAAAGTAGTCCAGCTTTGAATTTAATGGACAATAGAAGAATGAGCTACATCCCACAACAATTGCTTTAACCAAATCCGTTTTTGGGTATTTATCTACGCCCCTTCTCCCTATTGAAAGCCTCAACCATTTTTTTTTTTTTTTAATTATCCCTAAATTTTTCACTGTTGACTTTCCAAATTTTAAGTGCCTATTATATGATAAATTAGGAGACAAGAACAGTGAGCTTGAAAACGTTTTACTAACAAAAAACTTACATATAGAAGTTTCATAGTGGGCTCCAGCATTTTCGTTCAAATTGTTAACAATCTTCAAAACCATCTTCCAACTTTGAATGGCAAATCTCTTCTTCAACCTTCAAATTTGGACCTTGTTCAATGGAGAAGTAAAATCCTCCGTAAAACTAAAGTTGCTTGGACGCTCAACTTCAAGAAAGCCAGACAGACTCCTTTCCAAGAAATTTTGCTTTGCTTTCTTTTTCTACACATTCTGCATCCATGGCACTTTCTTGGTAGGGCTACCTTCGGTTTCCCCCTAGAAAAAGGAATCCAAACAATAAAATTATGTCAAAACTAAGTAATAGATTAATAATATGTGAAACTTCTCAAGCATTTCTTTCTCCGGTGTTCTCAACTAAACTAGGAAACTGTTGCAAATTTTCCATATGTATTAGCTCAAGTTAGTTTCCCATTTGAGGCAAGTATAGTCCAGATTAAATATTATTGCTCTTTCTCCGTTTCTTTCAAGCAAATTCAGAAAGTTATTTAATTCGTATTCCTTGAAACTAAATTGCAAACAAGCAGAGTAGGCCCCGTTCCAGCAACCACCATGAAAAGTGCAAGCTCAACTTAAAGCAAGCATTAGACCACAACAACGGGCTGCACACAAATCTCTACCTTTTCCCAACTATTCAACTGTCTTGACAACTTAGATGTTCAATTACCAAACCCAGTAGACATAGCATAATTTAGTTCATAATCACTGTTAATTTGAGAACCGTTACATGTACAAATCATAAGGGAAGCACCACCACCACTTCTACCACTACATATAAATGAAGATCAAGCGTGCAAGTGAATTATTAGTTTAACCGGAAACCAAATAGACAAAAACAATAGTTCCCAACAGCAGAGGATATAGCATAGCAATACTTTCTATCAATTAGGGGTGCCTAAAATGACATGACAGCATCATTTGCCTGTCCAATTAAAGACGAGCCGAGGCATGGATGCAAACCCACCACACAAATGACAACTACTTTTACTATTTATATTAATACTATTAGTACAAAGATAAGGTATCTTGTATATGCCCCCACATTCCACCATTCATTTAATGCCAATAATATCCATACCATCAATCCTCATCGGTTAATCAGAACCATGTTCGATACACATTCATTCACACAATATCAATTTCACAATCTGCCCATCAAATTCAATATAAAGCGAAAATTAAATGCTTCCCTGCCATGACCACACAACTTGATATTTTTCTTTATAAAGCTAATGAAAACCACCTTATTTTCATAACCATAGAAAAGGGGTTATTTTTTAGTTACTATTAATTATGATGGCAAGCAGACAAATTAGCAAGAATTCAAGATAATAACATAAAACAACAAAAACAACAGGACATGATAGTTCTCGTTCCGGGTCTGTACAATAAAATCAAACTAACAAAAGGATCAAATTCAGTGACCTAATTATCATATCTTCTCCTCTAATTGTGCACCTTCTTTTCAACTGTTAATTCCTTCGTCGCAATTCAAGCAACGCTGATGATGCTATTGCTATCCCCATTATCGAAGGTTTGCATCACCTGAAAAGCTGAATGCCTTGATGATGGTTCCCTTTGATCCGATGGCAAAGACGGCTTCCGGGACAACGGCGGGGGATACACAGCTAAATTCAAATTTAAGTTAAGATCAGACACTGTTGATAATGGTTGAGCTGTTGGAACAACAGGAACAGGACGGATGAGCCTTGTTGCCTCGGAGGAAGCCCGTTGACTAATTTGCCCCCGTGTCAGGTTTTCCATTGGATTCTCAATTGGCACCGGTAACACTACAGGCAAAGCTGGCATCATAGAAAATCCACTAGTTTTGTTGCCGGTTTCAGCCGGAGTAGGCGACAATAATGGACATGACTGACAAGGGTTGTGGTCTTGGTGATCAACTAGCTCTTCTTCCATTGGAGTAGCTGCAACCTGCACATGGTTAACCAAAAACAGATTAACGTCTTTACGGTTGCTGGCAAAAAGAACAGAAAAAACAAAGATACAAAGCTTAAAATTTTGAGCTTTCATAATTTTTTAGGACCTGAGTGACCAACACCCTGTTTGATTTAGAATCCAAATACAAGTCTCTATCAAAAATCTTAGCAAATCGGATTCAGCTTCAGTTTCCAGTAACCGTTTTCCCATGATTTTTAAGTGGTAGTTCAAAATCTAAAAATAATTAATATCCAAAATTCTATATCCTGACCAATTTCCTAAAATTCAACCAACCGAACACCTAAACAAACAAATTGTTTTGTAGGATCCAAAGAACATCTTCATTCCTTCAGATTTAAAACTAATAGTTTCAGATTTAAAACTAATATTTTAAAACAAATTTTAAAAAAAAAAAAAAAACTTGAAAAGAGTTTCTTTGACTTGATTAAAGTAAACTAATATAGAGATTTAATAAATCTCAAAGGATTCAAAGAAACAGAAATAGAGAAAAACGAAAGAAAGAAATGATACCGAATCAGTAGTAATATCAAAGAGGCTAGATCGGCGGCGGCGGCGGTTGAGATTGCTCCGGCGAAGGAAATATTTCTGCGCATGACTGGCCACCTGCGTCGGCGTCCTCGTCTTCACGAAGTTTCTAGAAATCCCTCTCCAATCTCCTTTCCCCACCTTCTGCAGTCCCAATAAAAACAGCTTGTGCTCCTCCTCCGTCCACGGCACCCCTAAACAAATTATAGATTTTTTTTCCATCAAATTAAAAAGAATAAATTATTCTCTTTTTCCACTGAATAAAATCTTAAATCTCATGATTGTTGTTTTGTTGATGTTAGAAATCACAGAGATGTGAATCGAACCTCGCTTGCGCTCGCGACTAGCTTTGGAAGAGTTGTTCTGAAACGCATCATCAGCAGAGGCGTAACCAGCAGCCGCCACGTCATCCTTGTTGTTGTTGTTGTTGTTGTCCTGAGGCTGTTCATACTGAGACAAATTATTCAAACTGACGCTCTTTCTCATGGAGTCCACAACCACTCTAACACCAAACAGCATGATCTCGCCGCCACCGTCGTTGACGGCGGATGAGTCGCCCGTTCCCGACATAATTCCGATGATTCAATAACAATAAGATGCGAGAAAATGTGCGACAACTGTGAATTGGAAGGGAGCGAAATGAAACCCAACTGCGGCTGTTGCTTATTTTTATAGCGTCGCAAGGCAGAATTGGAGACAGAACTGGACGCATGTGTGTAAAGTTGGCTGTCACGTGGCATTGTTTGATTCGCTTATCTTCTTTTGTTATTCTCTAATTTTTATGGACGTTGTTAATTAAGTTACGTAATAAATAATAATCTAAGTCGCGTTAATTTTAAAACTTTTTATTTCTGATTCTATGACTCATGCCGACGGATAGCTTACATAACACCTCGTATTGGTTTGTGTTTTTTTTTCATTTGGTTGATCGAAACTTTGCAACTCTATTTGCCGAGTAATTTCAGTATTCACATGGTAATAACAAATAATATTATAAAAGGTTATTTGACCAAACAATGTCCCCTCTGTTTGGTGGATATAAATAAATATTATATTTGTATTTTGATGGGCTCCGATTCATTTGGTCTCTACGTTTCTCTGTAAAAAGGACAGTGCACATGAAAGTGCTGCAAGCATTTCGCAGAAAACAATATCTTATCCTATCTCTTATCCTTTTTAATCGACATCGCTTTAGTCAACAAACTTGCCCCATCCAACTTGACTATAAACTATTAACAGAATCACGTGAATAACGTACTTCTTATGGTATTAACTATAATAAATCAACCCCCCCCCCTCCTTTGTATTCAATTAATCAATTATTTGAGTTACAAACTTCGATATCCTTGTTTTAGCAAATAGTGTTAATTAAGGATACAAACTCGATTAGTATGAATTGATGTAGCTTTGTATATGATTGATTATGTCAACACCAACATTGTCCCCGCTACTTGGTTATTAGACCCTAAAATGTAAGAGCAATTTATATGCAAACGTAATTACGCAACTTCATGAATATGGGATAGAGAAATGGACCAAGGGCATAGAATATTCTCTTTTTAAAAAAAAAAAAAAGATAATTTATTATTTAATGCTTGAAATGAGAACATGGGTCCTTTTTGTTTGATCGCCTTTGAATTTGATGGTGGGGTGCATCCGAAAGAATAAGCCAAGATAAGGTTTTTGTGGGGTTCCACCTCCACCATTACCGTTCCATCAAACATCAGATCATCTTCTCTCTCGGACCTTTTGTCCATCCTCTCTTTAACTTCATTTGACCTAACATTTTATAGATAAATCTTACGCTAGTCACCACTATTATTAGAGTTGTTGATTTATTTAGAATTGAGATAGGATATAATTTTTTAAAAATTATAATATTAAAATATTTAATAAATATTTTAATTATTATAGTTTAAAAGTTGTATTATATTAATATAATTTTTTATTTATATAATTAAAAATATTTTTAATAATTTTATTAAAATTATATTTATTATATATTATTAATTTTTATTTTATAATTAATAATTATAATTTTTTTTTTTACATTAATTATATCTTAAAAATTACGATTCCTTAACATTAAACATAACCTTAATATCTATTAACCCCGGTTATACGATAAAGCTTTATGTTTTATATCATAATTTTTAAGTCATAATATCCCCTCCTTTGTGTTACAAAGTTGTATAAAGGAAGACTAACGACAATGTGCATGGTAAAAACTAAAAAATTAAGAGGAGTTTAAAGTAAAATAACCTACGAGATACGGCACATTGTTTTGATTAAAAGAAAAGTGACTGTCAACTTTTTGATAGAACTGAGTGGAAGATACAAGGTTTTCTTTGTTTCGTGGCCTTTTGGGTTGGATGGGAGTATTTTTTTAAGTGTTAAATATTTGCTTTGCTTAGTGCTTTTTGAGTTTTGCGCACGTGATATGATTTTACTTCTCCTTTTCTTGTCCATTGAATCCGCAATGTCCTTTCCGCCCATGGCTTTTCTTAGTGACAAGTGACGAAGAAATAGCCTTCGTACAGAAGGCCACAGTACAAATTCAGCCATCGTGGTTGCAATTACAGCGGACTAAATTTGACACCGCCTGCTGACCGATTACCAATACGAACGTAACAAAGAATAAATAAATATAAATTATTAAATTTAAAAAAATTATTAAAAAAGTTTGAGTTTGGATGGACTTAATTTTTATCACATGGATTTAAGATAAAAACTTTAATTTATTTATTAGATAAATGATGTGATTATATTTTTTAAAATTAATTTATAATTTTTTATCATCAAAACTTAAATATTAGATATAATTTTTTAATTTAATTTTTTTAGAAGAGTAAATATATGAATAGTATTTTATTTATAAAATTTTATATTAATTTAAAACTCTAATAATCTAAATATATAAAATATTAGTAGACATATATATTTTATGATATCGATAAATTTTATAAACAAATATATATATATATATATATATATATAATGTGTAAATATTTGATATAAATTTTATTAAGTATATAAATATTAAGTAGATTATTAAGTAATCCGTTTATTTTTCGTATCGAATTAGAGTCTAAATATTTTAAAATTATTATTAAATTAACTATATTTGAGTAAAAAAAAAAATTTGACATGACATAAGATTGACACAACACGAACACATCTAATGACATTAAAATAATAAATTTTATGAAATATTTGATTCTTTTCTACTAAGATAGGTCTGTATCACACTTTTTTTTTATTTTTCTAATGATCTAATTTTTGTGAAAATAAAAAATGAAAAAGGAGTTTAAAACTTAACCCCTTCCCCTTTTCTATTTCGTTTCAATTGTATGATTTTTTTTCTAAACTCTTTGTAAACAAGGAAAGTGGAAAGTGATTAGTTTTATGAGCTCTACTTACAATGCATTTTAGCGTGAGAATAAGGGGTCTTCTAAAGTTGTATTTAATGATATTTACAATCAGAAAAATTTTATTCACTAATCTACTTAATTCCAAATGTTCTGCTACTTATTTTTATGATGTTTTACTTAGATAAATGTAACTTAGGCAAAACTTAGAGTAAGATGATCAAGTCGGGCCAATATAATTTAAGTGCAATCTCATTTATTTTTCTGGAAATTAGATTCGATTGATGGGAGCTTGCAGCCTTTAATCCTTTAAGAGGAAGAAGGATGAAGAAAGTGGGTGAAATTTGCTAAGCATTACACGTGATCAAGGTAAAAGTGCCCAACAGGAGGAGGAACAATAAGAGAATGAAAATTGGAAGACTGCATAGTGGAAAAAGACATAATGGCTTTCATATAATTGTTGAAGATGCTTTCTATAAATTATCAAACCTTCCCCATGTTATCCAAAAGTCATGGTTTCCTAATTTAGGAGTATGGGTGCTCCTTTATTGTTTTAGAGAGCTTGTATTATTGGAGGCTTTTTCTTCCACTTCGGTTGACAGCGAGCATTGTGATTTTTTTTTTTAATTAAACGATACTAATATTCATATTATAATTTATGTTAAATAAGATAACTATTAATATTTATAATCAAACAATTATCAATTATTGAAATAAAATTTTTTTTTAATTACATGAAATTAATATTTATTTTACAACTCATTACATGAAATTAATGCTCAAATTACAACTCATATTAAATGAGACAACTACTAATATTTATAATCAGACAATTACTAGGACAAGATTCTTTTTTTGAATTACATGAAACTAATGTTTATTTTATAACTCATATTAAATAAGATAAATTAACATATTAAATTTTATATAACACCGCCCAGATATTTTCTACTCACATTTCGTAAGAGAGAAGACTACCTTTATTCAATTATAAACTCATTTTATTTATTTTATATAGAGAAAAAACTACCTCCATTCAATTATGAACTCATTTTATATATTATAATGTTTAAATTATAAACTCATATTAAATGAGACAACTAATGAGACAAATTAATATATTAAATTTTATATAACACTGCCCAAATTTTTTCCATTCACATTTCGTAAAAGAAAAGATTACCTTCATTTAATTATGAACTCATTTTATATGTTTTATATAAGAAAAAGATTACCTTCATTAAATTATGAACTCATTTTATATATTTTATATAACACTGCTTATATTTTTTCTAACGCTGAACTCATAATTAAAAAATGATATTAAATTTTTATACTTACTTTTCTGAAGGCTCAAATCCTTACTCTCACAATTTTCTCTCACATGGTGAAAGTACGGATTCTTCTACTAAGTTAAAAGCCTATTGGTAGCAAGCATTATAATTTAATTTGGGTTTTAGTGCCTAGAAGGAACAATTTCTTTTTTTTTTTCATGTAGTTTCCATCCCAAGTCTGGCTAGCCTATGCTTCTAATCCTGCATGATCATTGTCCAATAAATGATATTAAAATTTAAAATTGGGGTTAAAACATCCTTCAACTGGAATCTGTGAACTTGAATTAGCATAAATAATAGAACATCGAACCACTCAGCCAGCAAATTAACTTCTAGAATCAACCTCAGCAACAAAAATTTCTCTTGCTTCAAAGAATTTCCTAATACCTTTAACTTTCCTGTTAATATTTTGGCGTGAACATATAAAAACACCAATTTCAGATCATCGTGTACCTGCATATCTTGATAGAACTCATTTTGTGTGGACAAGAAATCTTTCAACCTGTCAAAAAGATCCTATGCTAAGCATCTTGCATATCTGCATCGAGCCATCAGAGTATGGACAATCTTATTTGAGCTTTTGAAATCATTACATGGATGTAATCTATCGTATATGTCAAACATTTTTGTGCAAATAAGAATGATCTACAGCTACAAAAATGCAATTCCTCTAGTCATCCAAGATCTCCACTGATTTATAAAGGGATCAGAAATTGCTTTAACTCAAACCAATAACATTAAGCAAACATGCATCAGCTCACCACCAACCATAAGAACATTTTAGTCCATGAGATTATAAATGACTCCGGCATTTTCACTGGCAAGGGCATTAAACTTGATAAAGACCATGAATTATTGACTTTTCACTATTGGTAGCATTGGAACAGTAAATCAAGCTACGGCATTTCACCTTCTTCCAACCACAACAGCGAGACAGATCTTCCAAGCACTGGAGACTTATAATGTGCTTGTCATAAGCTCTGTGCTTGTCGTCATTTTTGTTTCAGAATTGGCATTATCAAATAGGCTATTCTTTACGCCTGTGGTGGATGCTTTTCTGTCGGGAGGAGAAAAGGGTGAATTACTTAGAGAAATTATGTTATCCTTTTTGGAGCCATCTGACGATGATTCCATGCCTGACAAAATCCGCTTGAGCTGAGTTTGCTGGCAGATAATTCGTCCTTTGTTCCAACCTGGGAAATTAAATAATGATGATGCGTTGTCCTGCAAGAACATGTAGACTGCCTTTGCAATTGGTAGATCGTCTGTAGTTGAGCTTCTTTCCACCTGTCCCCGTCTAATGAACAGAAAATATGTCATCAATAGGAAACTTAACAATAATTAAATTATGACAAATCGAAACAATATATTACAATATATAAAGGCATAACAGTCAATTTCCTTCTAACAATTCCCTCTACGCATATCATCAGTATGAGTCTACGGGCATACTTCGCCTAGAAATTAGAGGCCAAACCCACCTTACCATTTTCATTAATGTTGTGGTAGCAATAAAGTTTTCTAAATTTTGTAGATATATCTTATCACTATTTTAGGGAAGAATTTTTACATCCATTTGTAACTTCAATTTGGTTTGGAACCAAGATGAATCAATGGATGATAATGACTTTTGGAATTGACAATACTTCAGTGTCTATATTGACATCTAATGTTAATTTCAAATTCATATTGACATCTAATGTTAATTTCAAATTCAAAATTTTCAGAAAAATGGAGGGCTAGCCTGTGTTCAGCTTGAAATCATATGGATAGGTTGGGCTTTATCATATGCGGTCCTCGGACTAAAGACATGTTTGGCCTCAATTTTCTTCTGAATGGATTGGTTGGACTGTTGGACAAACATAGGCCATGCCTAAAGAAAGACAAGGAATGGGAAATAGCTAGGAAGTAGGGACTTATCTATCTAGAATGAGAAGAAAGTTTGACTATCATATCCATACCCTCACTATTATATATGAAACCTAAAGATAACAGCTCTAGCATTGTCTGAGCCCAAGCCTTTCAACGCCTCTAGGTCCAACTTTAGTTTTAGTTCGTGAATAACATACACAAATAGATATGTGAACAGAGGGAAAGCCATCCATGATGTTTCACCAAACAATAAAGAAGACCAATAGAGCAGCAGAAAGGACCCATTTTTGAAAGTTAAAGATGCTACAAGGACAAAAGATAGACTGAAAGTTACGCAGTGATGAATTCAGAGAAAAAATTACTTACGCTATGACAACAGTAGCAAGTTGAGGAAGATCCTCACCCATCGTAAACATCTCGTACATTTTGTTGAGCCAAACTGATATTGCTGTATATGCCGCACCTTCCCACATCCTGAAAAATGATAAATATCAAAACTGAAAGAAAATTGATTGAGATCAACTCTTGGAAAAAGTAACTTTCGTTGTACCTGTGCACATCCACAGACCAAACAAGTTTGTTATTGCGAAAAAGTTCAGGGAAAAGCCCTCTCTTTGTTGCTTCATAAAGCACTCTTGCAGCCCGTTCTCTCTGACCTAGCCACCAAAGCGCTTCCAACAGTGCATTATAGAACCTTATTCCCAAGCCATACCCTTCAGAGTTAAGTTTATCAAAGACATACTCTACCATCTGCCAGTTAGACTGATCATCAAATTCTCCCTTGATCATCTGCCCGGTTACTTGATGAATACTTGAAATTCTATTTGTGTACATCTCATCCAGTAATCCATAGGCATCATCCCACCTGAAATTAAGGAGCTATATATATCAGATAATTTACCAAGATCAATTATTGGTACTCTTAACATGAATATGCATAGGGTCAATAGTCAACTAGTTACAAATAATTAGCTTATAACTAATTGTCAAGTGATAATATTACAACAATTATAACCTTGGTTGAATTTTCCTGAAGTTTACATTGAGGCATTCCTTATATCAGCTCCAATGTGAATAATATCAATTCTGAGGACTATGATAGCTTCTATCTATCTTACAATTCTGTAATATAATCATATCTCCTAGATTCATGTTATTCACACATTCATGGACCTAGGACTATGATAGCTTATCTCTCTTATTTGTAAACTCTTGAGGACTAAGATAGAATATCTCTCTTATTTGTAAATTTCTAGGCTGGTTTTGGGCCTAGTGGGCATCTTTTTCACCCCTGTAAATTTACTCAACTTTTTAGCGCAAAAAATGTTATTCTCACATTCATGACCCTCGATGAGAACAAATGAAATTATTAAGGCATAAATTACTCCAAACTTCCTAACCAAACTGAATGAACTCTGACCTGTTACTCTTCGCATAGACAGCAAGCAACATGCAGTAGCACATAACACTAGGCAATATTCCGGATGATTTAATTTCCTGGAACTGCTCCTTGCTCTCATCAACAAGACCTGCAAAGCAGTAAACACTTAAAACTGCCTCTAGGGTCCTCTCATTTGGATCGCATCTCACCTTTTCCATCTCAACATAGGCCTTGATAGCTTCTTCGAATTGGCCTCCTTGCCTAAAGGCTTCAATAACAGCATTGAATGAATCCCTATTCCTTGCAACCCCAGCTTCACTCATTCTCAACAAAATTGCCTTGCACTCCCTGTAGAGTCCACCTCTAGCAAATGCATGAAGCAGGGAGTTGTAAGTTTCAATAGTTGGCTTGCTCTCCACTTCATTCATTGTGTTAAACGCAACAAGTGCTTCCTCATACAAAGCAGCCAGTCCATAAGCTTCAATAACCCCAGTGTAAGCCTTGGAACTTGGCACTGTCCCTCTCTCATTCATGTAAAGCAAAATCTTCTTGACATCCTCATGCAGCCCTCCCTTCCCACAAGCAAAAATCAACCCCTCATATGTCTCCATATTAGGCTCAACATTCTCCTCCACCATATCATGAAACAAAGTTACCACCTCCTTAAAATATCCACCTTCACCAAAAACCTGTATCAAAATATTATAAGTAGCTGCATTTGGCTCCGTATGACTCGCTTTCATCTCAAGGAAAAGCTCCCTCACATCATCATACCTACCATTCCTCCCATACAAATTCAACAAAATGCTGTACGTTGTTGCATTTGCCACACTCCCAGCTGCCTGCATCTGCCTAAACACATCCATTGCCTCCTTTATTGACCCCATGTTAGCATATGCTTCCAATAACACATTATAGGAAGTTACGTCGGGCAAATTCCCTCCTGACTCCATCTCCCTAAGAAGCTCAGAAACCTTTTCTAATTTACCCAATTTCCCAAATGTCTCCACAAGATAACCATACGTTGTCAAATCAGGCAACACCCCACCTTCATTCATAGTCCTAAAAACCATCTCCGCCTCATCACCTAAACCTCTACTGCCACAAGCACTTAACAAAGTATTATAAGTCACAATATCGGGTTGTATCCCTTCGTGTCTCATTTCAGCAAACAATCCCAACAGATCCTTCCAATCTAATCCTCCTCTTACACAAGCATTAATGACAGTATTATAAGTCAATATATTTGGTGCTATCTTTTCTCGTTTCATTCTATCTAATAGTTCAAGGGACGTTTCATACTGACCGTGCCGCCCATACGCATTGATCAATGCAGTGTACGAGAAAACACTACGTGGCACGCCTTGACTCGGCATTTCCTCGAAAATCTCCGACGATTTATCGAGCAAATTCTCTCGCCCCAGCAAACTTATCATTATCGTGTAAATTTGTTCGCTAGGCTTGCACCAGATTTGTCTTTGCATGTATTTGAACAACCGAAGAGACCGTTGCCAGTCGCCGCGCTGGGCGAATTCTTTGAAGACCAAAACGAAGTCATTTAGAGATAGCTTATTTTTAAACATGTCGAGGCACCGCGCGATGCTGCCACGTGGCGGGAGGGAGCTGAGCTTATTGATTAGAGTTTCGACGTCGTAGCTGTACTTGCCTTTCTCGACGGTCACCGTGGGGCTGCCGAGGACCAACTCTTTCGGCTTGGCCCGGACTTTCACGGCGCCGGACGAGAGACTCCGGCGACCGGGGATTAATATTCTTTGCGTACAGGGAAACTCATTGTTGCCGGAGAGGAAGCTGTGGTTGCGAAAGAAATTGACAGAGTGAAGCTTAGGAGTGTTCGGTTTAAGGAGTGGAGGACTGGGAATTGATAGAGTCATTTTAGTAAATAAACCTTCATGAGCTTGGGGAAAAAGCAAGTAGATTCAATGGATTTTCTTCTAACTGGATTGATCTGTTTTTGTCTCGAACTTTGACGGGAAAGTTGCAGAGTGCTGAGAACTGAGTTGAAATGTTGAAGCGTTTGAACTCGCGCTTGGTAAATGACACGTGGACTTTTTGTGGATAATAGGAAGAGATATCGGGTCGAGTGTTAACGACCCGGATCCGAACTCTTGTTTGCGGTTTGCCCATATTTACCTGATTTTTGGCGGCAGCGGATGTTTAAACGGCAAAGATTTATTCATCTAACCATCAATTTTTATTGGATTGCAGCTTTTTGAAAATTTTGAGCAATTAAATGCATATTTTGAATTAATTCTTGTTTCAATTATCCGAAATCTTTATCCAACAATATTCTAGTAGGAAAACACTATTTTTAACTAATTTTATTATATGATTCTTTTTAGTTTTAGTTTAATTGTAACTCATATATATTTTGATATATGTAATTAGAGTTCAAATCTTTTATTTCTTATTAAGAGATCTTTAACTACTTTTATTAAAAGATGTTGATTATTATTTTAAGTGTGTATAGGTAAGAAAAGTTTTAGAAATAGATGCCTTTTTTTTCACGGTTATATGAAAAGAGGATCTCTCATAAAATTTAAAAGATTTTAAGTGAAGTCTTTCATAATTATTCGAATACATTTTAATATTTGGAGAAAAAGTGATAAGTTTTACCACATCAAAGTTTAATTATAATTCATTAAGAAAACAAAAGATTATAAAATTTACCTTATTAACAAATTACACAGCCTTTCTTGAAAATACTTGTAATTAGAGAGTTATAGCTCATGTAGATCTATTTTTTACAAATAAATCTATCATTGATTAGTAAAGCCAACACTACTAATAGAAGATAAGTTAAAAGGAACTGATAGTGCATTTATTAATCAATAATATGAATAGATTATAATTGAAATTGATAATGGGAATTAAATAAATTATTTATTTAAGTTGTAATAATTATAGTTTGAATGGGATTCATTTTTATTAATATGCTTGTTTTATCTTAAAATTATAACAAATTATTTTAATTTATTAAAATATTATTTATTAGTTATTGTTCTTGATATTATTTAATAATAATAATAATAATAATAGTAGTAGTAATGACATTAATAAAATAATAACAACATCAATGACGATGACGATAGTAGTAGTAGTAATAATAATGACATTCATACATTTTAATAATAAATAATAATGGTGATGACATTGATAAATAATAGCAAAGATATCAATAATAATAATAAAATTATAATAACAAATAAATAAATCAAAGTAAAAACAATAAGCATACATAAAATGCATATATAAATTTCTATTTTTATATAAATATAAAAACAATTAATTAAACAACAATCACAATTGATAGCGTGAGCAGCTCCAAAAGAAAAAACTTCTGTCACCGTGCTGCCGTTAACAAAGACAACGACAACGACAACATTCCTTCCACCGCCAAAACCACGGCCACGAAGAAACCCCCATCTTCATCAAAACATAAGAAATCAGTTGCGAAATCAAGTAGCGGCCGATCAGTGACGAGCAACAGAGACTACAATCTGGCAATGAGCTGCTCCAGCTAATGAGCGATGCAATAGAAACAGTGCTGATCGATTTTTGGTGAGAAAGATGAGATGTAAATTAGGGATTTTAACTTTTTTTTTTTTAATTTATATTTTTCAATGACAAAGAAAGTATTTTCAAAAAATATAAAAGATATTTTGGTCGTGGTGGGGAATAGGGTTCTAATTTTTCAATCTCCCTAATTGGAATAATAAATTTGGTAATTCCTCCTTATTTTGTATGGGACTTATACATTTCATTATCTTTCTCACCCTCAATTAAACAAGAAATAACTTCTGCCTCTAATTCCCATTGCTATTTAGCAAACACTCCAATGAGCAATTTAAAATGGAGTTATCGTGTGCAATATTGGTAGATGACATCCTTTATGTGCCTTTTTTCCTCTCCTTTTTTTTTTTTTTTTTGCCCTTTTACCGATTTCCTCTTTAATGAGATATTGAATTTAATTGTCTTGTCTAATTATATGCTGCAATAGATTATTTGTATCAATTTTAATGTCTATTATAGGCTGTACGCTACCACTGTAAATACGTAATGTGGCCGCTATTAGATGGTATGAAACTACTATATGCTTTGATTTAAAAATGTATATATATGGTTATAGTTATTAAGTGGAGACATGTGAGCCCATCAAAGTATGAGCTTCTTTTCTCAAACCGAAACAGTGACGACTGACGAGGTTGACAACTCATGCCCTAAACTAATTAGTTGGATTCCAAGGGCTCTCAACAACCATTTGCAATTTCCCACTCGAAGCCAGAATTCCCTGGCCTCGACACCACCATAGGCCCGCAATCACCACCGCCCAACTGTCACACTTCACGCTTTTTCATGCACACCCCTCCCCATCTTAATCAAACAATTACACTCGTCTCGTCACGTGTCACCACCACCACATGCACAGTACATAACTCTTCCGCGTCACAGTGTCAGCCCCACTACGCGAGCCCGCCCTCACGCCTGGCGCCCAATAAACCGAACCGCAGTTTTTAACAGTTTTGCAATATGACGTGGCGGCCCCGTAGTTTGTCCCAAGTAGCGTGGGCAATATGGTCATACGAACCGAACTTTCAGTTCCTAACAGACAACAACAGCTGCTGCGACGAAGGAAAGCGCAAAAAAAGGGAAAAAAAACAAAACAAAAACGAAATAACCTTCCTTGGTTTCTCTTTTGTTTAAACTTCGGTCTGATATCAAAAGCAGCATCACATCGCTTCTATGCATTTTTGGTAGACTCACATAATGTCCGATTCCGAGGTAAAGCTTCGATCTTTTTCGCTCTTTTGAACAATCTAACTTCCAAATTCTTACACCACTATTGTTGGGGGTTATATGGAGTTGATTCTGTTTTTTTATGCTACTTATATTGTTTTTTTAGTGAGCTTTTGTTAATGGGTTTTGTTTGATTTTGAAAATAATGATTTCGTGGCGTTTGCTTTTGGCTGCGTTAGAAATTGATGGCCTTGAAGAAGGCCTACGCCGATATAATTTTGAACACAGCGAAAGAGGCAGCGGCGAGGATAATGGTGTCGGAGAGGAAAGCGATTAGGTATCAGCACGAGTTGTTTACGGCGAAAGAAGACGCGTTGCGGATGCTGCTTAGGCTTAAACAGATGCTGGATGCTAAAGTATTTCTCTTTTTCCCAAATGGGATAGTGTTTGATTTTGTCTTGGTTATGATTCTACTGATTTTGGTGTTTTTGGGTGTCAGATAAGTGGTCTGGTTCCTCTGGTGGTTGTATTTAGTGATGTGGTTTTTTTAAAAAAAAAATTGTTTATTTGGTAGGGCATTCAGTTTTCTTCATTGATCTGATTTTCTTTTCACAAATCATTGTAGAGAGAGCTTGAGTGCGTGTGGTGGCTTCTTGTCTATACATTTATGGGATAATATGCAGCATTAAACTTTCAATTTGCTGTTAATGATTTTTTTCCCTTTAGTTCACTGACAAATGATGGTCGTTAATTTGTAGTGTTTTCTTCAACAATATGCTCTGGTATCAAGTCTTGAATTTGTGAAAAGTTAAGCACATTTCAATTGCACTAATATTTCCATGTGTTGGTATTGTCTTTAATAGAAAAGGTACATTTGAAAACCATTAAGATCATCTCATTATAAGTTCTTTAATACCATTCTCCTAAAAATCTTCACGGTGGTTAGATGTTTACTCTCTTTTCTTCCATGTTGGAGTCAAAACTCATTGTGTGTCTGTTGGGAGGCAAGCTCGGAGTAGGAGTTGGAGGGATTTCTGATAACCAAGAAAGTTGCCTAAATACCACTGCCCTTTCTTTCTAAACATCAAGATGGCTACTAAATTGTGTTTTTAGTTCCAAGCTTGGTCTGAGAGGCGCTAGGTTGACATAAACAAACAACTAGGGAGAAATCATGCTTGTTGATTTGAGTGAAATTAGGCAACTTAGTGGAGATACTGGAGTCAATTCTTTGTTAGACAGTTTTGGTTTATTTATTGCTCTCTTTGTCTTGACGAATTGCTTTCATCGTCAGCTGTGTGAAACAATCAGAGTACTCACTGATAGTGCTATATTGTAGGTTAATGAAGCACAAGTGGTATCCTTGTGTCAACAACGAAAGATAGATGAGCTTGAGGCACAACTTGGTGAAGCAGAAGACATTGTCAAAGACCTTCGAGCAGATTTGAGACAAACACAGGATGAATTGGAGAGGGCAACTTATAATCAAAAGCAGCTTTTGGATGAACAAAATTCAAATGGTGATGTCGCTACTGTGATGACACCATCACTGGAAAACAGACTCATTCCTTCTGAAGCTGCAATGCCCTGTCTACCTGATGTACGACCTGATTCGGTCATTGCTTCAGACATGGGGATTTCAACTTTGAATGGCACATATGAGAACAAGATGTGCTACAGTGAAAATGGTTCACATGAAGATACTTGCTATTTTTGCAACCCTGGTTTTGCATCCATAGTGATGAGAAGAAAAGAGCCTAAACTGTATAGGAATGGATGTACACAGAGAATTCATGCGTTTGAAAGGAACCTCTTAGAAGGAAATTTGTCTCTTCCAGGGCAAGTAGAGCAGGAGATACAAAATGGATCATGTTTTAAAGAAGATGAAGAATTGTGCAAAAACCTTGACCGTGGGGCTAACCAAACCTGCAGAATAGAGGACAACCCTAATGAATCTATATTGATGCAGGAAAATAGTAACTCCACTTCAGTTCGTGCCAAGTCTTTTTGCAGGAAAAGGAAAAGAGCTGCTAGATATAAGAAAAGTAGGACCAGGAATTTTCCTGATCAGGTAGTAGAAACAACTGAAAAGTCTGATATGTGTTCCAAAACTTTACTAAATGTAGTCGATAACTATGTTAAGCATAAGGAGGAATCCAAGATAATTGGAAATAACATTCAGAAGAACCCAGCTTCCCTGTCAGCGCTGAATTCACCCTCAGATGCAACTGAAATGATTCTTCAGTCAGGATGCGAGGAAGTTTCCAAGAATGATACTGTCCAGACCACAACTAACAATGATGACATGTTGATAGATCGGTTGAAGTTGACGAAACAGGAAAGCGGACCCGCTGAGCTTACTGAGATGCTAGCTTGCAAAACAGATCTTGAAGCTGTTAACCTGCCCCCATTAAACTCAAACGTTAAATCATCTGATTTAACTGAAAAGGTTTCTAGTCAATCATTAAATGATAAATTTCTGAAGTATACATTCCAAAGGAAGCGAAAGAAGGAGTCTCTGAGCAGTCCTGATGGGTATTCCTCCCTTGAGGAAGGTGTTATGAAGAGGAGGATGGTGGTGAATCCAAATGGTTCTGTGGAGTCAGAAAATCCTAACTTGGTTGCTGAATCATCTCGAGATAGTGGAAGCCTTGTGCAGGTTGCTTGTCAGGTTAGTTCTATGTTTAAATGTGCCTCTTCTGCATTTTTTATTTATGCGTATGCATTTGGGGTTTGTTTGTGTCTGTATGGGTGCATGTCTATGAATAGTGACATCTTTATTTGGAAAATGTAGGGACCTTGCTAGGTTTTGATGTTCCGCTGATATGTGCTAGCTTGGTTGGGCCTCTCTAAATGGCCCCATCAAACTAAGAAATTTCATAACCTAATTATGGATCAAATGAATATATATGATTCAATGGCTTACAATAACCTGGTGTAGTCATAGGGTTTCATCAAATGTATTAACAGTTTTATCATATATTCAACCATTTCTTGGTTGCACTTTAATGGGTGATATTTTCTTGTAGATCCTAAATTTCCTCATGTTCCAACTTGCCAGAATTTCCACATTTGCTGTTTAAGTAGACTAATTTGATCCATTATGTTTGTGGCATCAGGCATCAAAATGGCTAGACCTAGGCTTGAGATAAGGTGCCTCATGCTAAAATGCATGATTCAATTGATTTACCAACTCGGTGGCTTCGTTTGCTTTTTCGTTGATCTTATTTGGCACACATCATGTACTGCTCTCTGCAACCCTTTGTCATTAAAAGATGTTACATTCAGGGCCGGTACCTCCTGTTTCTTTTCTTTTCTTTTCTTTTTGTGGGAGAACAGAATTTGGAGGGGAATGTATTTTGGTTGTGTTTATTCTTGGCCAATCGGGGATAATTCTTGAAAAGTTTGAAGACATGTCTCAGTATATTTGGCTCTTGTGTAAATTGGGTCGTGGGAGCAAGCAGCTGCTTTACTTTCATGATTCATCAATCATTGTTAAATGTTGCAGAGAAATCATATGCTTGTCTTTATCTCGGACTTGTGGCATTTCCTGGTGTGAAAGCATACTTTTGTTGGTACGAGATGCTTCCAATCTGGCCTTTTTCTCACCCTCTCCCATGGCATTTCCCATTCAAAAGAAGTCAGTCCGTTGGTTGCAATTTTCATATATGTGACATTAGATGTGGTTTAGTTTGATGACAATTTTGATGTATTCTTTCTGATGTCATGTTTCCATAGTTATGAATTCATCTAAAAAACTCCCTTTGGCAGCTTATATCACTGTCAGAGAAGAAGCGGCGATAGTAGTTTTGCCTGAATGGAGAGACAATTGACCTCAGACCCTCGGTAGTATAGCTTTGAAAATGATGTTCCAGCAAGGAAACTTGATGAACCAGCGGCTTCTTAATCGAGGAAGAGCTGTAGATCCCAGAGTTGTTAAATATATAGACAGTATATTCATCAAATCAAAGTTAATGGACGTTGATGTTGATGTATTTTTCTAAGTTTCTCTTTGAATCATATTAAACTCTTTGGGTAAATGGGTTGGTTGTATTAATATGATTATTGCAATTCTTACGTGGCTCTCGTCTTGGAAGCCCATTACTGTCGTGTTAACCTGGGTTTCCCGCGATAATTTGCTACAGACGGGTTGTCGTTGCTGGTTATAGGAAATGAGAAAAACTTACACGAGGTAACGGACCCATGCGTCTTCAATTTGGGAGTAGTTTCAAGGAAAAAATAATTAAAAATTAAAAAACATTTGATGCAAATTGTGAGTTTATTTAAGAGAGTGGGAGAGATAAGAGAGAAGTCTGTTAATTTTTATGAATTAACAGCTATAACTACTAAGAAAAAGCTTATAAGAGTTATTATGTAAGGCTTAAAAAAATTTTTTTTAAAAAAATACAACTACCATAGTTACACTCAGCTATGACAGTTACTCAAATACAGTTTTTTTTTTCTCATAGCTTTTTTTTTAAAAAAAATATATTAGCAGTTCTTGTTCTATAATAACATTTTATAGAAAAAAGTTGTAATTGACTACTAAAAAACGTCCTTATATTTTTTGTTACATTTCATGCTAAAGCTGTAGCACAATATAAATGCAGTGTTTAGTTTGTAAGAAAATAACACTTTAGAAATCCTACAAAATAGTATTACATTTAATTACATTGCACAATAAATATGCTACAAAGTCAACATTCATTTTGTGATGGTATAAAAATACTACCAAAAGAGGTATGCGGGAGTATTTTATCTACGCTGCCAAATTGAAAAAAAAAAAAATCTCATTTTTTCACTATGACTATAGGTTACTAGTCAATTTTTTAATTCTCTAATTAAGCTACTTCAACTTATTATGATTTTTCACTCTAATGACTAGATAAATTAAATCAAACATAAACCAAGCAAATCCGAAAGTTAAGAATTAGAATATGCAAAACCCTAACTCTAAAAGGAGGTGAAATAAATAAAGAATTTATTTAGGAGATTTATGGGACTTAGAGGAGGATCCAATAGGCGAATAGGTTCAAGTAGCAACCATGGATCTTACTAAAATCATGTACTTAGCCAAATCAGCCAGCTTTGTCACCAACGGCTCGCCTCATATCGTCATTTTCTCTTTTGTTTTGATTAATTTAAATATTTTTTTTAAAAAAATCTACATTTACCTACAACCTAAAAGTTACACATTATCTTTAATTATTTATTTAGGTTTATAATGACCCCACGATCAATGCTATAAAAATACATACAATAGCATAGAAAAATTCTTAATAAAAATAATAATTGAAAAGTAAAGGTTAATGAAATAAATCAAGGGAATTTCATTGCTACAGGAAAAAAGAGTGGAGCTTCTCTAAAATATTTATAAAGTATAATTGATAAAATACAAATTTTATATATTAAAATTGACCATCTTCCAAAAAAAAAATTTACAAAAAAATATTTTTTTATATAAATTGTATAAAAATCCTAAAATATTAAATTTATCTTAAATATTTTTCCTCTTATTATTAGTTTCTATCTCTGTAACTCTAAACTCTTATAATTTTCTCAAAAATTATATTCTCAATTAAAATTTAAAATATAAATATAAATTATGAAATAGTGTGGGTGTAAAAAGTTTGTTAAAATAATAATTTATCTAGATGTTTAATTGAATTTTCAGTCAAAACAAAAACTGAATTAATTTTTGTTAGGTTATTTAAATAATTTCAATTAAAATTGAGTTTTAATTAAAAATTTAAAGAGGTGTCAAAAGCCCTCCTTAAAAAAAAAAAAAAAAATCAAGATACTGTTATGTCTATTGGACCAAGGTATCCTGAAATTGACCCATCCACTTGATGGGGTCTACGGTAAACTACTCAATGGGCTTGACGCCTATTTCTGAGTTCACTGTCGGCCTTATAAAAAATTCCTGAATTTTTTTTTTTGTCAGTTCTCAACTTCAAAATCGAGTTCGACCGGTGCACCGAGTTGTCCACACTAAACCTTTTTATTTTTCTCAAAAACCGAAGAGGGGATCGTGGGAATCAGTTGAGCCTCAAGAGTAAAGATGGGAGTTGCAAGCAAAGCAGGGGATTGGGCGTTCAAGGCATTCACGGCTGGTCTTGGCGTCACCACCATCTATCTCACCGCCACTTTCTCTGTTAATGTCTACAGAGGCCTTGCTTGGCACAACGCTCAAACTGTAATTATCTCTATTTATCTCTACATATTGTACGATAGCCCTAGATTTTTGTAGTACTATGCGGTTCTTGTATGAATTGTGTTGTCATTTCTAGCTTAATTTGATGATTTAATGGGAATCTTTAGTACTAGTTTCTTGCATGATCAGAAGCTAAGAGCCGGTGTTATTGCTAATTGGTGTACCGTATCCGTGTAAGACATGTTATTTATTTGTTAAAACAGATGAAGATACTTAAAACTAGACTTAGAAGACGAATCTTAAAACTGGGTTGTTGCTCGTGCTGTCACAGTTGAGGCCTATCATGTATTATGGATGCGGAGATATGATTTTACAAGTCTTGGCAGCAAGATTTTATTACTTTTCTGAGCTTTTGTTAATGTAACATTTGAATGGTGGGGACTTTGTGTCTTGAGGTAGTGTTTTTTTTTTTTTTTTTTCTTTTTAAAAAGGAAAGGGGGGCGGTGCAAGCCCAAATACAATTTCAATCCCCCTTCCCACCCCCAAGAATCGAACCCAGGCTGCCATCCAACGGCTCGCTAAGGCGAGAATGGTGACCAACTCGACCACACTCTTGGGGGCTGTGTCTTGAGGTAGTTGTTTGGAATGATTTACAAGAATGTGTGTGATGAATCTATTTAGGATTAAAAGAGTATTTGGAAGATTAATATGATATCTGGATAGCTATTTGCCTATCCAGGCATCTTTTTATTGATAATTTGAAATTTCATTTCTAGTATTAGCTGTATGCTTTTTATTAATCTTACCATAAACCTACTGTCAGATAGTCCTTTTAGTTATATAGTGACAAAAATATGTTTCAATGCTCAAGTGTCTTATAGAATATCATGAGGAATTGCAATGCTTTCTGTAGTTTACATGAGTATGAGTGACATTCTTGCTGCCCTCCGTCCTTTCTTCTTTTTGTACCCAGCATTATTAGCTTCATTGTTGGGTATTAATTTATTTATGGTTTAGCTTGCAAGTTTATGGTGCTATACACTCTCTTCTCTTTCTCTCTCTTTGTTTCTTCAGATACTACAGTTATGTGTTAATTAACTATTGGTTGTATAGATTTTGCGTATTCACCACTAAAAATACAAGGCATGTATCTGTTGGCTCACTTGACAGTAGCATTTTTTATGCTAGGCATTGTAAAATACTACCTTGTCCTCCCTATAAATTCATTAGGGGTCAAAAAGGAAGCAAATTGAAAACATCTTTTAGTCTGTGTGGTTACTTGGTCGCAGGTGATGCATTTAGCATTGTCCTTATGCATTATAGGCTATGTTTGGGATTGAGTTACTGTAGCTTAAAAGCTACAGCTATTATGTAAAAAAAGTTATAACTATAAAATAAAAATTATTAGTATATAGTAAATATAATTTTTAAGTAATAATTTTGACAAAATTATTAAAGATATAATAAATTTTTCATCATTCAAGTGAAAAATTATATCAACATAGCTTCCAAGGTTCAACAACTAGTGTTTACCGAATATTTTAGTGCTGTAGTTTAAAAGATAGAGCTGTCCAATCTCAATTCCAAACATATCCATAATTAATGTGATATTAAAATTTTATTATAATCTTATCATTTTAGTAAATATGTTGAATATTTTATAATAGAGAATTGTATGCTATTACATATTAACTTGGCCTCCTATTGTCATCAACTTCTGCATATCTAGTTTTCTATTATATCTGAGTTTCGTCATTTTTCTGCAGAAACTTAAGAAGCAAGTCTCCAATGAGCAATCCTCTTGAGTTTGTGTTGCATCTGTAAGTGGAAAGAAGTTACGGATCTGTAAGTGGAAAGAAGTTACATCAAAATTAGAATGTAAAACATCTCCTTTGATAGTTCAATGAGATTTTTCCCCCATCAAATGTTTGTATACCCTAATTAATGGGATTCAGTCCCATTACTGAATGGAGGTTTTGTTTATTTGGTCTATTAATTTAACAGTCGTTATAGTTTGTCAGCAATTTTAACATGATCCATTATTTCATTGAGTATCTTTGTGTGACTTTTAGCTTTATGTTGGAAGTGTGATGGATGATGCTGTATACAACTGAGAAATAAGTTCCATTTGGATTAATGTACAGAGCATCTGTCTGGTTTTGATTGAACCATTACAACAATTTTTCTTTTTTGGTTCACGGACAGAGTTGAATAAGTTCCTCTTGAGTGCTCCACATTCAACTAATCCTTCGGGTCGATTTTAAAATTTCGGGGCGGATGCATTAGCTAACGAACTATGACAAGAGTTCGATAATAATTTAAATCACTATCACTTCTGAAAGTTTCTCTTTTTCCACAAGGATATTATAAATATAAAAGTTACAAAGGCAAGTTTATAATTACCTTAACCATCACATGTCATTCCATTTCAAGTATACTTGAAGAAAGAGCAAAAGTAAATGAGTTTTTGCGTAACACGATGGAAAAGGTGAACAACACCATACACATCCCTCACTCAATACCCGTGGTGATGGCAATTTTTGGCAGTGAACACGCCTCTTCTTTTGTCTCCATTTTACTTTTAATCTTTTTTAAAACGCTAAACTAATGAAAAATCATTTAATGATCTTGTTTCTCGTGGTCCCCTCGTGTAGCAGTGTGAATTAGGGGACTACTTGATAGGTAAGTCACAAACTAACTAATGCGACCATTTACTCACGATGGGGCCATATATATCCTATACATGAATCATATTTTTACTTGTGCTTGCATCAGTCATCCAATGGTTTCTCCCATTGCCAGCTGCGTTGAAACTTCAATTCCCATTTTTCTGTTAAAAGAAACGAAGAAATTGCAATTACAACTACAAGTAGAAGAAGCAGGATTTAGCCACAAATGTTGAATTCACAAAGTGCGGTTGTTATGAGGAAAGAAGATAAAAACAAAAATGCACATCCAATACATTCAAATACCGTGTGCATATGAACCCTAACCCTAACGTGACAATCCAAAACAAAATGGGGATAGACTTCATGGAAGGGGCATCACTGCAGCAAGCCAGCTGGACAGCAGAGAAATTTAGGAAAAAGTTGAGCACTTTTTGAAGAAAAGCATTTTCCCAATTATGCCATTTTCCTAATTATGCAGCCTAATCATGGTTTGCTATCTTTCCACCTACAGGGATGATCAATTACAAAGATTAGGGCATACAAATGTACAATGCATGGCCCCAAATATACAAACCATTTGTTAATGGCATGCAAGTACAAGATAGCAGGCTTAGCATTTTGAAGGGGTAGAAAGGTTGGGTAACTTGAAAAAGGAAAATATGAAGATTGCATGAAATTCAAAGGATAAAATATAAATTTTTATAGAATACAATACCCGCTGATTCCACCAGTTATGGATGTGCTACCTCAGATGTACCCCTTGAGTGAGGGTGAATTTCTGCCAATGGATTCACAATAAACCCACCACTACTCTGAAACCTTGACCTTCGATTTTCCAACTTCAGCTTTTCAGCACTGCGATTCTTATCGGTTCCATAATCCATGCCAGTCAAAGGTGTGGTGCCAGTGGAAGTGGAAAATTTTGATGGTGAATATCGGCCTTCTGTTTTCCTCCAAAATTTGGAGCTCAAAAAGTCTGCACCAGGTAGCATGCAACATGTAGCTCCATGGGAGTTAGCTTTAGTCATTCTTCCACTTGATACAGCCAAATCATACGAGATTTCATCCAATGCAAGCTCTAGACCAAGAACACGTGTCTCCAAAGACTGCATCCCACTTTGTGAGCTCCCAATAAATCTCTGGATACACGAAGGACAATCAACGAAGCAATGAGTGAGAAGAAACATTCATCAAAACACAACGAGAGACTCGATTGAGCATGCATAAAGTCATACAGAAACTCTCATATATGATCTCAGGCCTTAAATTGTTTACATGGTGGAAACGTAAATGACATAAAATTGGAGAAAATTGGAGACGACTTTGTGAGCTGTCAAGGAACATAAATCAGAGAACAATTACTACATAATTACTTTGAACTGATGGAGTAAACAACAAAACCAAATTAATTAGTATCCATTCATAGATTACTGCTTTCTGTTCCAAAACAAGTAGTGAAGGCGTAAAGAATGCTAAAAATATTTTATCATAAGCAATTCACAACTAAGAACTTGCGAATAGAAGTTGCGGCTTTTTGACTTCATCAAGTCCAACAATGAAGAATCATGAAACTACAGTAACAGAAAGTTCCAGTAACAATTCATGTCAAGGATGACAATGTTCACAAAAATGGTTTCTATAATTATTCACTTTTCGTACTACTTCAAGGTAAGCTTAAGGTAATCAAGAGTATAATTAAGTGACTCATTTATTGTAATTCACTAATTCCATCATTGCCGCAAGATGATGTAATTGCTTGCAAGCTGAAGTCGATAATAAGATGAACAATTCACCAAGCAGTAAGCCAACAGTAGTTATAAAACTGGTGTAGACTGATTTACTGCTAGTTTCCACTAAAATCTAATTAAATGACAACTAATTACTTCAAGTACAAAGCCCAGATTTCAAGCATCATAAACAAACCTGAAGTAGATCCAGTAGACTCGACTGTTGTTGTTCAATCTGAACTAGCTGGTTGCGGATCGTAGATAAATCTTCACAATCTTTCTGTTTTATGTGTATATTCTCAGTATTATTACTAACAGTAAATTCATGGCTTTCCTCATTATAAGGAGTTACCCGAGCTCCAGATCTCAATTTGTGCACCTTGTCATCAGAAATCCTACTGAAAAGGGCAGGTTTTGTTTCAGGTTTTGGAAGCCTAGTATTCTCATTATTCTTAACCTTCAAAACAGTACCATCTTCATGGGCGTCCACCAAAGAAGCACCACTGGGAGCAGAAACCTGAACTCTCAAGTCAGAAGGTTTCTTCTGATCCAACTTATGGAGCACAGCTGGACTCACTTTCTTTACGGAACCTTTATCAGGTGGAGTTGACTTGCTAGCTAAAATCGATCTTTTCTTCAACTCAAGACCTGTGGTGGAAGAGCACCTGGACTCAGTCGGATACCGTCCATCACTCCCACCGGCTGTCCATTGTCAAAACAAAACAAATAAAAAGATAAAAACCAAATCACACAAGTGCCACAAACAAATTCCCAGTCAGTCAAAAAGCAAATGAATCCAAATTAAACTTCTATCAGAAGGCAGCAGATCCCAGCAACAAAAATATCCTCAATAAAATGGATGATCTATCTGTCCAAAAGAGCTAACATTTATGAATCATCCCCAATACCTTTTGAAGAACCCAGTGATTGTGGTGGTGGAGACGCCGCCTCTGACAAATCTGGGACCTGTTTCCACGCCTCTATCATCTGATTCATAACCTCCCTGACTGCCTTCACCTAAAACATAAAAAATTTTGATTTGTCAACAAAAGAAACCATATGATTAAAACAATTTGATAATTTAGAAAACAAAAACTTGCGAACCTTATCAAATCTCTTACTCTCAAAAATCATCAAGCACTTTCCTTTAAACTCGGGCACGGCATCCTTCTCCACGACCGCCAACCTCCACAGCGCCTCCGCAGCAGCTTTCCTTGCCGCCCAATCCTGACTACTCAAAAAACCCAGCAAACAACTCACTAACCCCTTGAGACCCGACCCGTCCACAGCACCCGACCCGATGACGCTCCCCACCACAACCAAACCCGCAGCTTTGGCCTTAAATACTTCACTCTTCAACAACCTCTCCAACCTCACCTCCATTCTCCCCAATCTCCCCGCATCCGGATCCTGCGCCGCATCAATTGCCGCAGCCAGACACAGCGCCGCACCTACCTGCGCGTTCGTGTCCTGCTCAGTGAAGAGCGCGTCGGACAGCAGCTTCAGCATCGTCACGAACGCCGATGCGCTGACACGCGACGAGAGAGAGGAAACCGTGCTGATGCACGTCGCCTGAACAGCGGAGTTCTTGTCGCGGAAGTTTCGCGTGAGGCTGTTGATGATTTTAGTGATGTAAGGGGAGAGATTGTGAGAAGTCGAAAGAGTGGCGATGACGTGGATGCATTCTTTGCGTACTCCAGGTTTGTCGGAGGAGTTTGTCGAGAGAATGCAGGAGAGAAATGTCGCAAGTAGAGTGGGATCCACAGTGGCGGCGATGGAGTCTAGTTCCTTTGCTGCCTGTGAGTACGTGTCCCGGTCGGAGAGTTTGTTTAGGAGACCGTTCACTCTGGTTTTGAGAGCATGAGCCATTGCCTCGGTTGCTCTTTCTCGTTAAGATTCTTCTCGTGGTGGTGGTGGTGGTGGTGGCGCCGCCGGAATCCGAAATGTCACCGGTAACATTAGCGGTGGTGATGAGACTGTCAGTTCATGTTGTTTGGGCTTTTGAAGTTGGAGGAAATAAAAGGAATGGTGTCAGGGAAACTGTATGTGGAGCGACGTCGTTTAACCTTCATGATAGAGATTGAAATAAAAAAAAAAATTACTGTTGTTTCGGTTTTTACTCCAAGTATGTTAATGACATTTAAAGCTTTTAATTATCCAATTTTTAATGAAAACTTAAGGAAGATTTATAATTCCCTCTGCATACCGAACACTACAATACACATTTTTTTTTAAATACTTTGTGATCCTGCATTAAAAAAAATTGCATAGCACCGACGTCTATCATAAGCTGCCACGTAATATATTCTCTAATTATTTTTTTACCCTTTTTAAGTTATAAATCTCATGATGTAATAAAGGAATGTACAGAAGGTTAAGGAACTTAGCACCATTAGAGGTTAAAGGGTGTGAAAATTCAGATAGGGGCAGGACCACGGTGGTCCTATTCCTAAGGTGCGAGGGGAGTTAATTATGGAGCACGATAACTAGGTCAAATAAAGTTCATGTGGAGGAATTATGTGAAAAATGGAGCAGTTAATTCCGGTAAATTAGCGCCAAAATTAAGGAGTCACGTGAGGCATGGATTATTATGAAAGTTACAGTGGCTGTAATCGATATGCTCCCATTTCTACCGCTGTAATTATTACTAGAAATCATTCAAATCGTGCTCACGAGTAGAAATACGAGAAACTCCTTACTATAATAATATAATTATCCAATTAAATGGTTTCGCGTCGTATCTATTGAACGGATTATGTTATTACACCAATTCATGAATAATAATATCAAGCAAGTAATATTTATTTATTAAATAGTAATTAATAATTTTATAAATTATAAAATTTATCACTTAATAAATAAGTGGTACGTAATATTAAAATTAAAATATTGAGATCTCTAACATTATTAATTTTAAAAAAAAATATTTAAATTTATTAGTTTAAGATTGAATGTCAACTCCGAACCAATAACAATTAAATCAAAGACTTAGCAATGCTTAGTAACATATGAGAATGGAGACAATTACTATTAATTAAGCTGGATTACTACCATTTAATTTGCCTACGTTAAGGATAAAAACATCCTTTATTGTTTTCTTGAGATTTTAATTTGGAAACCACTTCCAATCTTCTATAATCTATATATTCAGCACTCACTACTTGAATCTTACAACCCACATCTATATCCCAAATGAACTTCGACTCGATAAGAATCAAACTTGTTTATGTTTTTTTAATTAATTTTAATAACTTGACTTTTGTGATTAATTTAATAAATTAATATATTTTACATTTCATAAACACCCTAAAACTGTTGTAAAGCTATTTTTAGTGAAAACTAAGAAAAGGTAATGGCAAAAATGTCATATAATTAAGAATAATAGTGTATTGAGTATTCTTTAAAGTATAAAGACTAAATAATTACATTACCTAAAATCTAAGGACTAAATAAATATTTTTACCATACTTTTGATGAGTTGTATGCAATTATTTAACCAAATTGCCTATTGGTTTTCGGTTGTTATTTTATTTATCTATAAGCTATGTTTGGGAGGTAGGATTAAGATAAAGTTTTTTTTTTTATCTGAGATATAAATAAGTCTGAATAAATCTAAATATATAACTCACAAATATAAGTGGTATTTTATTTAATAATTTTACTTTTGTGATTAATTTAATAAATTAATATATTTTACATTTCATAAACACCCTAAAATTGTTGTAAATCTATTTTAGTGAAAACTAAGAAAAGGTAATGGCAAAAATGTCGTATAATTAAGAATAATAGTGTATTGGGTATTTTTTAAAATATAAAGACTAAATAATTACATTACCTAAAATATAAGAATTAAATAAATATTTTTACCATACTTTTGATGAGTTGTATGCAATTATTTAATCAAATTACCTATTGGTTTTCAGTTGTTATTTTATTTGCCTGTAAGCTATGTTTGGGAGGTAGGACTAAGATAAAGTTTTTTTTGTTTATATGAAATATAAATAAATATGAATCTAACTAAAGTATGAATAAGTTTAAATTGTATATATCTAATGACATTTTTTTTCAATATCTAAATAAATATATGAATATAAGTAATATCGTATTTATTTTTATAACTCACAAATATATAAATATATAATTATTTGACATTTATTACATTGTAATAATTTTTTAAACTTATTATTTTATTAATACATATAATGTGTAATTAAATTTTATATAACTATTAATTATATATTAGTTATTTAAAATAGTGTACATAAATTATAATATCATTTATTTATTATATGACTGACATAATTTATTGAAGATATTCTAAAATTTATCCTAACAAATGAGCTAAACTTTCAATAAAAAGAAAAGGGTTTATTGTTTATCTTATATCAGATGTCATCATATAATATGTTTCCTTCCCAGCTATCAGTCAGTCTATTGCAACAGCGACGGAGCAACCTCCCATTAAAATAAGAGAGCAGCCACGGTAAGTACAGTCTTCAAGTGGGTGAGTTTCATTGAATGTTAGGCCGCGAACTTTATTGCATCCTTAAGAAAGGGATTCTCGTAATTGTTTAAAGGCCTATAATTAATGAAAACTCGACAAGTTATCAGTCATTCAACCGAAATGAAACCACCTCTCTCAAATGTTGTTTCAACCTCTTTACCTAATACGTACCAAATTAGCTAGAACGATTTCTTTTCTTAAAATGATTTTTTTTGAATGAAAAATATATATATGGATACGTGCCCAGGTGCCAGGTGGTGAAAATAGAGAATTAATGGACCAAATTAAAGTACGAGGCACTATGCCACTATCAAAAGGGTAGTGTACCAGTCTCTCAAAAATGGAGACCGACACCCATTGCCATTATAAAATAATTAATGCAAAACCAAATGCCGCTTGGCACTGGCTTTGGCCCTCTCGCTGTGAGGTTGCTTTTAGAGCCATGCTACTTGTCGGTTGGATTGAAACAGACGGGAAAAGTTCAACTACATTTAGGAAATGCAAAGCAAACCAAATCCATTGGAGGTGATACTCCTTGTTCTAAAAGGAAAGTGGGATCATTGAAGAAGCGTGATTTCTAATCTGCTTTTTCTCCACTGTTACCTAATCATATATTAAGTTGCTTTACGTCAATGGTTTAGGATGAGTTGATCTGTAACTATGAATAAGGGTTGGTCGACGTGTATTTTATTTTATATTTGGTTGCACCAACCGACTGAATGAACCTCTATGCGAGTCCTCTCTCCAGTCTCAATATCTTCAAGATTAAATTTGATGCAGGTTCATTCATGATTCATTCAACACCACCCATGCATGTGCCGCGACACATAACGTGAACTATCTAGCCAAAGGACAAATTCAGTCTGAGCCCGCAAATGTTGTGTCGTGCTAGCTTCCTCCCTTCATTTGGATAAGGCATGTGCCGACATTCTTCGAGTCGGCGCCTGTAGGCATGTGAATCGTGTTCATTCCTTGAACTGTGACATTTAACGTCTTCATGGACTGCAGTAGAACATTGGGATTTTGAAGGAGATGGTTTGACTTCTAATTCTTAGTAGCCGATTTGCCATCATTGCACACTGGCTAGCGTGTGAGTGGACACGCTTGAATTTTCAATTTTTAAGGGTAGGCTTGTGATCTAAGTTAGATATACGTAATTTTTAAGTTATAATATTAAAATATTTATTAAATAATAATTGTTATAATTTATAAATTATGTTAATAATATAAATTTTTTTTAATAATTTTATTAAAATTATTATTTAAAATTTATATTTATTATATATTATTAATTTTTATTTTATAATTATATATTTTTTTAATAATTATAATTTTTAAATGATAATACTTCAATCACAAATATATTCCGAACTCATTCGTTTTGTATTCTTTTACTTTACTACTGGTCTCCTCACATTTAGAATTTTTAACTTTATCTCTTACTTTTAAAATATTTAAGAGTTAATCCATCTAATGGGAGTAACTTGGAATAGAAGAAAGGAAAAAGAAAGATTATTCTGATATTTCTTTTTGGTTTTATATAAATCGATTGCATGATTGTAGGATCATCATACCATGTGATGGGGCCCGGTCATCCTTGCGTTGGTTAGCTAGACCGCATCATAAAAATTTATAATTTAGTAGACTTATATACACATAGTTAATATCGAGTTTATCATCCCCCTTAATACTTCCACGTGCGTGCAAGAGAATCATTGTGTTGCTGCCATGGGACAAGATTACATGATATTTGTTTTGGGAAATTATCAACCCTTCAACCTAATTAAGCCTGGCCCACTGCAGAAAATATTATAAAAAATTAATTTTACTCAATTTTATACTCAATGTATATAATTTGTATCAATCATCAACTAAAATATATATAATTATCTTCATAAAATAATAAAACAATACCAAACATAAATTATAATGATAGTTATTTTATAAAAATATTATTATCTTTTTGATAACAATTGATACATATCGTAAAAAAAAGGGATAAAAATTTGAACAAATTTAATTTTTTTAATATTTTTTACGACATGATAGTTTTTAGGTGGACCTATGATAATTTCCCTATTTCTCATTTAGTTTGATCATTTAATTCACATATTTTTTCTGATGAAAATTGAGAGAGAATAGAGAACAACATATTATGTTTGGGCTTGGGATTTTCTGTAGTTTTAAGTAGCTTTTAACACCCCTAAAAATCCTTATGACACCACTTTTGATTCCCTTTCCTAAAATACCCCCCCTTAATCTAAAAGATACTTATAAATTAAAATCAATGATCTTATCACAAAATTTCATCCTAAAAAGAGTATTTCTTTTAATGTTTTATTTGTAAATCCTTACAAATCTTAAATTATTTTCATCTTATTACATAATTTCTATCTCTATAATTCATAATTCTTAAAAAAAAATTTTGAAAACATTTATTTTTAATTAAAATTTAAAATATAAATATAAAATATGAAAATGGAGTAAATGTAATATCTTTTTAAATAATAATTTATCTAACTTTTTCATTGAATTTTCATTCAAAATTTTAATTTATTTCTAGTTATTTGTGTAATTTTAATTAAAAAGAGAATTGATAAGTTTAGAGGGGTCCCAAAAGGCCTACTCTTATAAGTAACTTAAAGCCAAAATGTGCTTCTTGATCGACTCAAATAAAGGTTCGTTTTGAATTGAGGTATTGTACCTTTTAAGTTATACTTATTATAAAAAAAATTGTAATTATAAAATAAAAATTAATAGTATATAATTAATATAATTTTAATAAAATTATTAAAAATATAATAAAATTTTAATTATAAAATAAATTATCATATCAATTTAACTTTCAAGACATAACAGATAATATTTATTTAATATTTTAATATTATAATTTCAAAATTATAATTGTCCAACTTTAATTATAAACGAATAATAAGACTGCATAACATAGTGTCTGAACAAGTTGGGTCAAATCAGGCCTATTAATAGGGTTCAAATCCATGGACCCTTATATCAATCTTCAAAAGTTTCGCTGGCTATGTTCTGGGCTTTTGGCACGCGTTAGCTTATATTTTGAGTGGGCCTTCTAACACTTATTTATAACTCTTATGAAACGTCACTTTTCACATTTATAGTTATTTATTTAATGAATTATATATATATATATATATAAAGTTACGTTAGAGTTTAATTAAGAGTAATGATAAGGATCCAATAGTTGAGTCTCCAATTTGAATTCAAATTGATACGACATTTATTTATCAGATGATAGAATATTAACTTTTTTAGTTATGAATCTATTATCTAATAAATAAATGATATATATTGATTAGAACTCAATTATTATGATTATTAACATTATTATTTAATAAAATACTGTTATATATAGAGAGATAGTAAAGATATTTAATTTAATTTAATTCATAATAGTTATTTTATTTAATTTATCATAGTAAATAAAATTACAATACTGATACTAAGAATTTTAATATTCAAGTGGCAATCATTTGTTAATGATTGATTTTATAATTAAAAAAATAATTTAATTATTATGCAATAAACGAATATCACAACAATTAAGACTAAATTTAAAATTTATATATTAGAATACCTAACATTACTTAAATTATAATTACAAAAATGAGATTTATAGATATTAAATTGGTCTGAAACGCATTACTCTTATGTTTTGTTCGCCCAAAGAAAGGACATTAAAAGTGGATGGCAGAATTCCCCATTGCATCATACGGGCCTGCCTTATATCACCGACACTTCAACAGGGTCAGGATCATATTTTGTACTGTTCTTTTTTCTCGATTTATTTTTAGCCCATGATCGATCGAAATCGAAGATGATAATTTCTGAACTTGAAAATCAATCGAGCGCCTGTTCTCATCCCTTTTGTTAAACCAAAAAAAAATTGATAATGCATGCCTCCTCAGTGGGCCTTTTGTCCAAGGATTCCAATTACAAAGCAATCGAGTGAGCTGAAAATAATGTTCTAGAGATTCGCTTGGGATTAATCCCTATCCATGACTTCTTTGGCTATGGTAACTTGACAAGTCTTAACAAAATTTCCGATTTTATGTCATCGCATTGCAGATATTTTTTGGCCTTCTCTTTTGATCCCTCGCTAAAGGATTCTTCACCCATGTTTCCGGGCTAGCTACGAGCTGGAATGTTCTCTACCCATCATTATCTTATCTTTTTTCTTTTTTTACGCATTTCATATAAAATGAAGGGAAAAAATTTTAAATTACTTTGCAGTTTTCATAAATTACCCCTCTTTTTGTATCATTCATTGGTTGGATGTATGTTAATAATTATAACAAAATAAACAATTAATGACGTATCAATACAACTAATTAAGAATAATACCATCTCTTCTTTTTATATATATAATGAGAAGTGATGTGACATTATCAATTAAATAAGAATTTTTTCATAACTTTCAAAATAATTTATAATCTTATTCAACAAATTAATTGATAAATGTCATGTTATTTATAATAAGATTTGAGACATTACCTTAAATATAATGTTGACATCATAGAAATCTCACAAATCTTTTTGACACAAAACACGTTTCTAATTTCTTGATAATAGAGTAAAAAATCAAAACAGCTTATCAACATATCAATCTATTTCTATTTAATAGTGGAATATATGTAATAGCATTTATAATATTTTTTAAAAACGACATTAATAATTTCAAAGTCTCAATCACTTGTATAAACAATCTTATACAAATTGATATAGTAAGATATGGCATGTTGATTAAAAATAAATAATAAGTAAATCATATGGCTCAAAAAAAAAAAGTTGGTTCAATCAATTATAACGTGTCACAATAAAAAGCATAATATTACTTATATGCAAATATTTATGGTTGCGTCGTTATTTAAGTAATATATATGTATTATGCACTAAAATATATCTTTGTTAGTATAATAAAATAAGAGTAATGCTACATATTTTATTCTTAATAATTATCTTAAATGATGTGCATTCATCAATTAATTGGTAAGATAATATAATTAATTTATTTTAATTTTACCAATTAATTGATGAACCTCACATCATTTGGATTAATTATTTAAGATAAAAAATTTGATATATACAATATTATTGTTAAAATAAAGTGAATGTCCAATAATAGTAGTAGTAGTAGTAATAATAATAATAATAGTTATATATTACACATAATAGACATATCTGTTAGAAAAATACATAATTTCTAAAAAAAAAATACATGATTTCTTATTAGTCATAAAAAAAAAAAAGCCATCTCAGATGTCAGCATCACAGATTACAACCAATAAAAAGTGGCCACGCGATTAAGGCGCAGCATTTAGTTCACTTATGTCCTTGACGAGAAAAAAATTCATTCTCTGTTGACTTTGATAAATCAGAAGATCGTACGGAACGGTTGAGATTCTTTCTGGTAAAGCGGGTCCCACAAATGACCTTTTATCATTCTACTTTTCCATTCACAGCAATAAAAAGTCCCTCACGTCACGGCATCTTTACTTATCGCTCGTGTGAAGACCCGCATCAGTCCTACTCTATCAGCATCGTCACCGTACACGTGTTGTGGAATCACCCGATTCTCTTTGCCCGTGAATTACATGTGCGCGCCTTATAACCAAGCAGTGTGTGGCTCTGGCACACAACAACTTCTACTGTTCTAGAGAGTGAGTGGCAATTTGTCATACGTCCATCAACATTACTTAAATAAATACATTTTTTTTTAATAAATACAACTTGAATTAACAGTTGTTTTCCACTAAAAACTAACGTGATTATTAATTTTATTGTATGGGGTATTTACTTTTTTTAATATAAAAATTATTTTTGACACGGCACATAAATAATATACCAATGTAAATTATTTTTTTCTACTTAATACTTTAATTTTTATTATTTTATCATCAAACTGTTAAAGTTAACAAAATTTTTAATAGAATTTGTAATAAAAATCTATTTTACCTATAAACTCTATAAGTGTAATTTAATCATCTAAATTTAAAAAATACAAAAAAACAATAATTGATTATTTTAAATATATAAAATAATCAATTGATGAAATTATAAATGTTATACCTTGTAAAATTTATAAAATACTAAATATATTGAAATTTCTAAAACACAGTTGTGACATCAACAAATGATTTATAAAGTTAACTATGTGATAGTAAAATAACAACACTTGAAATATTAAGTGGTAAAAAGTAATTGTCAAGACTTTTTGGTTGTACAGTAATATGTCACAAAATAGTATGTGTTAAAATAATAATATCCCTTTAAAAAAAATCTTTAAAAGTCAATAAATTTGCAAAGTGTTTGTGCTGATATAAAATGAGGGATGTTAATTCATGTAATATAGTTGTGTCAAATTCAAGCAAACATGATTACAAAATTATTTATTAATCGTGTTAAAATATCATAATATATATACAATTATTTTATTTATCATGCTAATTATGTTGACTTGTTTAACAAATATAATACAAAAAATTAAAACTAATTTAAAAATAAAAACATGTCAATATTATTCTTAAAAATAAGTTATAAATAAATTAATATGACATAAATAAATTTATAACATAATATTTGATATTTAATATATACATAGTTAACATTTTTAATAGTATTATCATATATTAATTGGTATTTATGTCATAAACATATAATTGTATTGAGGTGGTTCAATATGAATACAACACAATTATTTATTATGTTGTTATTAATATTTATCAACATAAATATAGAAAATTTGTGTGGTAACCCGTTTTGCCACCTCACGCGTAATCATGCATATCCTTAACAGCGGGTCGTATATTGTTCCAAAATAAGAGCCATATAATTGTAGTATCCACGTTGCATGTTTTTGAACCTAACCAAGAGCCAGTATTGTACCCATTTACTGTTGTTACGCAAATTTGATACGACATATCATATCGCATATTTTCCTTGCGCACAACGTTTTGCCTGCGAGACTGCACCGCTCTGCCTGCCCAACTACATGACGAGGTGCGATTAAATCAACAGCATGTATAAATAACGTTCGAATTATTTGATTTCTAAGTTAGATCAAGGCTGAACTCGAGTGGATTTACAAGTACATTATGGGGGTGCCTTAAAAAGGCATGTAAGCAAGGGATGCCAAATTCTTTAGAAATCGAAAACTCAATCGCATACAATTAAACATTGTATCAATCCAAGTTGTACCGGTGACTCAATTTGGCAACCATTAAATCAGTTTTGACCACTAAGTATAAAACTATAATCTTAGCTGTATTTCAAATTTTCAATCCCATCTTCATTTAAAACATCACTTAGAGTTTAGATACGTTATCTTCTTTGAGCGCATTTTTTTAACGTGCATATACGTAAGTTGTAAGGTAATTTAATTTTAATTATCAATAGTTCATCAAAATTATTAAAACCACGACATATTTAAACAAAAGATTGGTTCAACTTTCAAATATGTAAGTGTATGAATCGTTGAATTGACTGGTTAAATTTATCACAACAGAATTTCTAAAATATTTGCTTATGTGAATAATGTACTTAACATATTTTTCACTCAACAACAAGTAATTCATCAATGTTGATTATACCAAAACTTTTTTTTTTAATTTTATATATTCTGCAAAAAGGAAGTTATTTACAAGTGTTTTTTTTTTTTCCTTCCCGATCTAGAGAAATAAATACAACGACACAAAGCATTTTGTTTATCCAATGTGAAAGTAATTAAATGAAATTAGATTAAAGCAAACAAAGAGACAAAAACAAAAAAACGGTGGCCCTATTTTTAGCGACCGCTAGAAGTAGAAGACGATATCATTTAAAGTAAAATCTACAAGACAAATCCGAATCAATGAATCAGGATTAAAACTAAATGGCATTTGTTACCATAATTAATTTACTCAACAGCCTAGCAATTAATGCCACTTACCTAACTTTAGATAAAAGAAACTCTGCATATTCAGCCAAAAAAAAAAAAGTGAAAAAAAAAACACCAAACGACATCGTGCTGCTTCGCTTATATCACGAACGTATAGAAACAATGGATCTCAATATTTATTATTATTCCTAAATGCCCTCACAGAATTCGTATAATCCACGAAGAACTTCATTGTCTAAACTCGAAATTAATAGAAAGGAAGGGGTATTTTTGTAAGTCCAAAGAGTATATATGTAAAGCTGGGCCTCTGTTTTAGTAGGTATTGTGCAAAGGGCGTGCGGAGCAGAGGAGTTCCCGTTATCCACATTGGCAATATTTCTCTCCATCAAAAATTCCAAATTAAAAATCCTGCACAGTTTCTGACTTTCTGTCTCAAGGATTATCGTCTCTCAAAATCAATTGGGTTTTTTTTTTTTTCTTTAAATTTCAAATTCTAATTTTGCATTAACAATGGTTTCTGATTCAGTCACCCACAACGCTGCGATTGCATCGGCCCCGAACTCGAGGGATTTCTCTAAGAAGAAGAGGGTGTGTATTGCGACTTATTTATATTCTCTCTTTCTTTATTTTTAATTTTTTAAATAAAATTTTTTATTTTTTTTATAATTGATTTTGTGTTCGTTATTTCTCTTTGGGATTTCAGACCAACAGGTCTGCAAAATTGAAGCAGTGCAAGCTGGATGTTCGCCGTGAACAATGGCTCTCCCAAGGTACGCAAATGTTTTTTTTTTTTTTTAACTTTTACATCTTTGCATCTATTCCTAATAATTTTTTATTCGATGATTATTTTGTTTTTGTTATTTATGGAATTGCAACTGTTTGATATGATAGCAGGGGCGGTGAAGAGCAAGTGCTGTAAGGAGGATCAAAACGGTGCGCGGAAGGAGAGGGGCCGGTCGTTGGAGAATTTGAGGCGAAGGGGTGAGGATAACAGCAATGACTCTGGATCTATGCAACATGAGAGTGATTCAGAGTCACCATCAAACAGCCCCACCAACAGCTTGTTATGTGGTAACGGCAGCACCAATCCGAGCACGAATTTCATTGGGAGTAGCAGCAGCAGCAGTAGCAGCGGCGGCGGCTGTTGCTCTGGTAGCATTACGGAAGAGGATGAAGAAGATGGCTGTTTGGACGACTGGGAGGCTGTGGCGGATGCTTTAGCCGCTGATGATGATAGCAATAAACAGGAACCAGAACATGATCGTTCATGTTCCCAATCACCCTCCGAGAGCCAATCGAGTGTTCGGTCGGATTCTTCGCATGAACTGGCAAATGGTTTTGGTTTAGATTCTGTGAAATCAAGGCCTGATGGTGCAAGAATGGTGCCTAGAGTCTCGGAGAATAGTACACGGGCCTGGAGACCAGATGACGCTTTCAGGCCTCAGAGTCTGCCTAATTTGGCTAAACAGCGGAGTTTGCCGGATGCAGACCGGCATTTTGGTCAAGGAGGGGTTCCTTGGGCTTGTAATAACGTTTTAGCGGCGCCGTCTTCATGTCCTATATGCTACGAGGATTTGGACTACACAGACTCAAGCTTTTTACCCTGTTCATGTGGCTTTCGGCTGTGTTTATTTTGTCACAAGAGGATTCTTGAGGAAGATGGGCGATGTCCAGGTTGTAGGAAGCCGTATGAGCATGATCAAGTTGAGTCGGAGGCGAGTGTGCAAGGAGGTAGCATGACATTCCGGTTGGCTCGGTCTTTTAGCATGATTGCAAGGTCTTAGGAAGGAGTCTCTGCTCCCGTGAACTATGTATGTCGGGGTCTGTCCCTTTTGTGTGTCTTTGTGTTCTTATGTTAGTTTCAGGTTCATTTTATAGACTTTTTTAGATGTTGATATAGGCGTATTGTGTTTTTGCACCTGGGTAGTGAGCTTTTCTCGTACGAGTTCAGTTCTTATTTGTATGGTGCATGTGCTAATGTAGAAGACTCATGTTGGTATTATGTGAATAGATAAACTGGTATAGAAATCCAATACATAAAAAGTGATTACAATATGTCATATGCTTACGTTTGTTTCAATTGGTATGGGCATTCATGAATTTAAAAATGCTGTTCGTCTTTAGTTTATCCACTTGTCTACCTTGGTTTTTCACTTTCCAATGTATCCTAATTACTTGGACTTTGTGTCGAGCTCAATTTTGTTGGAGGTGATCTAATTATTACCTAAAGATGTGTTGTATTTCCTTTTTCCAATAATTATGATCTTTATTATATTCTTTCATTACTATGAATTTCTTAGATTTGTTACATGTAATAGTAGTAATTGCTTTCTTAAAGGATAGGCTCTATTGGGTGAAGTACTTGTTATAAATTTAATTTCTTTCTGAAAGGGTCCATGCGTGTGGTGGTGCATGTGGATATTCCTTCTCAGTTACTATACTTAAATGTATTACCACTCATAACCTTAATTAGTTCCTGCTTTGCTTCTTTGGTTTTCATATGGAGAAGTGTTTCTAACTTTAACATGTTATCGTAATTGCTCTATGTGGTTTTTGCATTTGAAGATTCATATAACGTTTAAGATAAAAAGGGGTGGACTATATATGTGCTGAGGTCCTATCCACAGGTAATATATGAAGTTTGATCCCCATGTCTTGTGGTTGGCTTCATATTTTGAGGTTTGTTTGTTAAAAGCTGTATTTAATGAAGCACTTGCTGCATCACATGCATCTTTCCATTTTCTGCTTTTGTCATTTTGTTTTCTATGCACTTAGGGGTTGAGAGACTGATGAATTCATCAGGTCTGAAAGAGTTGACCATGAGGTCAGGATGGGAAACACATTTAACGGCTGAAATATCCTGGGGGTCTTTATTTAATTGACATTTTTATTATGCCATAGCTTTAATATTCAAGGTTTGTTTCCAATTTTTATTTTGTTGGTTCTTAACATTTGCTCTTGGAAATGTTTAACTTGGGTTACCATTGGTGTTTTTCTTTTAGAACTTGTATAGATCCTGTAATTGTTTTAATTATACGATTCTATGGTGATTTCAATTTCGTGCTCACTATTGTAAGAAGGATTGAGAAATTTTTGAATCCAATATATGCAAATGGTCTTGAAAGTTAACTCTAGATATGTTATGTTGTCATTGACTTAAAATTCAATATGATTTGTTATTTGAGTATATAATAAAAGATTGTCTCTGTTTGCATATTTGTTAAGATTCTTTGCATTGATTCAAAGAATCTTAAAATGTTCTTTAAAACCTAAACAGCGGTTGTTGCCAAGACATAGAGAAATATAAGAGGTATAGGCCTTGTCATGGGAGAAGGTAAAATTAAAAATGGCAAGGCCTGGGCTGGAACTCAAAGATAATGATCCATCCATTCTTCTGGCAAGCATAGGGTAGATATTTTAGTTACACTGTTGGGAGGTTTTCTTTCTGTTTAATGCTTGTTCTTCTGAATACTGTTAAGAAATAATGATAATTGGAATCTTTTTTTATGAGTCCATGATCAGAAGCTGTGGTTCATATGGCTGGTACAAAGAGCTTCACAAGGCTGGAATGTAATACTCGCAACTAGTCAAGGTCTGTTCTAATATTTGTACTCTGCCCTTCCAATGCCGGCTATTCTGTAGTACTTAAGAAGGTAGTCAGTATGTTAACGGTCTCTTATGCTGGTGGTTAGAAACGGAATAGCCTATGTTGTCTGTAGTGTAGCTTTCTGGATCTTCATATATATATATAAAGAAAGAGAAAATTTGAAGTAGTACATGAATATGGACCAAACCCTTCCTAACCCTAGGTGTCAGTGGAGTTGGAACCATAAACCTCTTTTATCATCCAAGAGATCTTACCAATGGAACGAATGGTACCCACTAGTATCATCTTGAACTTCTTGAACTTTATCTGATGTTTGTTGAACTAAAAAGTAACATTTAAACTCGATGGTTGGAAGTTGTAGGAAATATTATTATTGTTTAATTAGCTCTAAAGGCTATTTGAGGATTTATAATATCTGAGGGATGTCAGTTCTCATTAATATCTCTACTTTTCAGTTTCCAGTCATGTTTTATGAGTTGCGTATTCAGAATTTGATTCGTATGCTATCTGTAAAATATTTTATTTGAGGAAACTTACTACTATGTTATATTTCTTCAACCATAAAAATTTACTACTATGTTATATTTCTTCAACCATAAAAATGTGGAGGAGATGCATATGCATTTTGACCTGAAGACCCTGAAGTTCTGTTGGATAAAGCTAATGGACTATAGCATATAGTGTGATATCCATCCTAATGCCATTGGAGGCTAGGCCAGTTCTTCTGTAATTGCTGGTCTGTATATTTCTCTCGGACTGTTTCTGTTTGCACTTGAATCTGTATAACTGCATAGTGATGATTTAATTTGATATGTTGTATCTTAGCACATTGAGAATGGCTTGCTTCCTTGAGAGCCTTTGATTTTCTTTCCTTGTTTTTGTATCAGAATGACGGAATTCTTGAAATAGAGTGGCATCCAGAAATGGATGCCCTAGCAGTGGACCGCCAAATTTAATGCCAATATAATTTCAGCAATAACTCTGCTACTGGTTAATAACATTTGGCAACAATCCACAAATGTTTTACTTGGTCATAATACAAAATGAGTCTCCACTCTTGAGTTCAAATTGAAGCACACATTACAGAAATAAACTATTTAATATTAGGTTAATTAATTACACATCTTCGACGACCAGGTCAGAGACTCAACAATTGATAGTTGCATTTCTAGAAGATAGTGGTGATGGCTTTATAATTATTTTCTTAGTTATTGATGAATGCTGAAATGCATGATACTGATCTATGTTGTTGAGGGAGTGTTTTCCACCACTTGACAAAGGTTGAATCCTCAAAGAATATATCATCACCTAGCTGCATATCCTGAACCCATTTTTGTACTTGCCTCTCCAGGGAAAGTATATGTCCCTGGACATCTTCAAACAGAACCATATTAACAGTTCTGAGGCAGAGCTCCTCTATCTCTGCCCAGAAACATGATTCCCAGCTGGATCCTGGCATCTTCAGGGCATACTCGAGCCACCTCTGAGTGTATCTGTATCGTTTTGGTCTGCCCTTTATCAGATAGGAGCCTGTGTCTTCATGTTTTAGGTGTCGATAGTAATTAGCAACATCTAGAGGTTCAACAATGCGGCGGTACCTAGTTCCGATGTCTATCCACTCTCTCTGGCCTTCAAACTCATCAGGGAGTTCATACCTTTTCAACATTTCCATAATCTCGTCAACTATACCAGCCAGCTCAAGCCTCTTAACATTTGCATTGAAATCATCAGCGTCCTTTGAAAGCTTGAATGCATCATAATAGCTGACTCTGCGAGCCTCACACCTGGTTTTGTACCCTTCAAGTGTTAGTAGTCCTTTTTCTATATCTGCCTTCTTTTTATTAATATTGTCCTGGTTTCTCAGTTTTTGCCTCTCTAACTCTCCAGCCGCACAAAGGCAGAGTCTGGCTCTCGTGCTCTGGAAATCGGAGATTCAATCAGTCCAAGGGGGCAAAAAAACTGATGAGGGAACTTTTAAAACTGAAAGACTAATTTTGAAATTAACTTGAAACAGACTTACCAGGCCAAGGTTATTCAGGACCAGGCCAAGGCCAGCAGTACCAACATTGGAAGACAATGGAAGCCCTTGCAAATTGTCTAAATGAGTGACAGCTTTTGTCTCTAAGTTCTGCAGTTCATTTTGATAATTAAGGTGGTCCCTTACACATCTGAGAGCAATCTCCGGACGTTCTACTTCAGAGCTCAACTGAGACGAGTAGAACAATATCTGCAGAACGGCATCAGGGTTTTTCACTACTACCAGTTCCCCATTTGCTGTGCAGAAGACATAAGTTCCAAAGGGTCGATAGGGGCTCAGCTCAATGAAACTCGACAAAGTATCGGACAACCTGTTTGTGTTTCCCATGAGATGACAGGCGACATGGCTTGCCACAGTTGAAGCATTCCTCATCACCGTTACATAGAGAGCTAATGCTTCCCCAGTTGGTTCTCCCATGGGAATTGCACGTTTGGGATTCAAGAAATTTAGGATAATTTCCAGTTCTGGCTCAAGGGAGGAGAGGGGAGCAAGCAAAACCCGAGGGACAATGTCATACCTCATTACGAAATGAATGAAGTAGTGAGACCAACTTTCTCGCCTTAAAGCATGGTTAAATATGAAATCACCAACAAGAGGTGATCCAAAAGTGACGCATATAGGTGGCATTCTGTTGGTGCTGGGGTCTGACTTTATGAAATTTTCCAGGAACCAAACTGTCATTAAAACGGCAATTGGACCGGCTGAGGAATGCCCTGTAAACACTATTTGCTTTCTTTCTGCCACGGCTTTCCCCACCTGAGAATGATTCAAAATAACTATCCAGTATTATATATATTTATATTCCAGTTTGTCATTATTAGTTTGCTTCATTTCTATGGTTTCATTCAAATTCAATTGCATAGTTTATTTATTATCACAATCAGCTATTTGGGGTCTAATAAACTTGATGATTGCCAAAGAGGAAGCAACACTACTACTTGCTAACTAATAGTACATGTTGCATTTTGAGGGGGCAAAAAACTAAAATTGAAAAAATAAAATAAAGAAATCACACACCTCATTTTGTAGCTGAGGCAGAATCGCCCGAAATCTAATAAGAAAAGCTTCATTGACAGTTGCAACTTGATCATTGCCTATACTTCGAAGAGAGGCGAATTGAGGTGGATGTGGATCGATCTTTTTTTCACCGAAAGGGTTTTGACTAAACCAGTCACCGATAGACCAAGAACCTGGAAAGCTGAAAATGACTTCCGATGAGCCACGATTCTTTTCCACAAGATACAGCTGCCTCTCCGGCGACTTGTGTGCCTTCATAGCTATCGAGCATGCTTTCTTGATCACCTCATCTTTCACGCTTATCACCTCTCCAAGCCTTTGACTTGCCATCGTTTCCATAACTATTATTGCTTCCGGTTTAGAAGCTTTGCTTGATTTATTATTATTGTCTTTTTTCTTCTTAATTCGTAAAGCAGATGGAACCTTTCTTGTTTTAATTTTTGATCAGGTTCCTGGAAATTATTGTGTAGAGAATGACCCTTTTGGGTATTACACAACCGTTGACTCGACTTTATCTTTAAACCAGCTGAAGCTCAGGAGTCCAGCCGCCCACGATTGCAACCATCTCTGGTTTCTCTCTCTTCCCTTTTCAAATAAACAGCATCGTTTCGTGTAATTCTTTTTATCCAAGACTAAAGCTTCTTAGGTTCAGTTCAGACATCTCCCGGCCTGCAAAACTAACTACTCTTTTATTCTTATAAGAGCTCTGAGATGATTTAATAGCTTACGCGTGAACAGTACAGTAACCACTGCACAATTGTCTGAAACTGTAGATCCTACTTCCTCCGAAATAGTTGCGGGCAGCTGATCTGGATTTGAGTTGGGCCTAAAATCCTTATTATGACCCAGAGTTCGGCCCAAAGTACTGTAGAACTCACCGAGCAATAACTAACTAATTTGTTAACGAGTAGTATTATATTTTTTTAATTTTTTTTATTTTAAATAATATAACATTTATCGATTGATAAAATTAATTAAAAAATTTAGAATATATAATATTATTATTTATTAATTTGTAAGATTTATACCATTTTAATTTTCGCCACGTAATCATAGAAAATGAAATATTAATTTAAATATATGTATATGCCAACAGTTTTGAGTTATAGTTTGGCTATTTTGGCTCTTATCATTGAGGATCTGGCGATATAATAAATCTGTGTCGGAATTTGTGCCTCGGGAGTTTAAAATCATTCCTTTCTTTGTAAAATCAACCAAGAACAAATTATTAATCACTGGAAAGGTCTTCAGTTTTATTTCAATCTAAACAACTTTCTACTCTAAACATGCTTCAGAAACTATCATCTGATTCTGATTCACTGGAATATGCTGCTGCTCGAATATCAGACATGAATTGTTTTGGCAAGTTGCCGAATTTCACTGGACTTGTTCTTGGTGGTGACAACGGTGGTGATGATGCCACACTTGTTGTGCCATTCTTCTTCCGTAAATTTCGACTAATGTCAGCACAAACTCTATCAACCATGTCCAGAAATTCTTTTACAATAACAAACAGTTGAAGTGGGTGCCCCCATTTTCCTTTGGAACCTCCAGCTTGGTAGTACTCTGTTGTTCGCTTAACAAGTTCCATAGTCCTCTTTTGTTCCTCTCTCACCAGCTCAAGCTCTTCTTCACACTCCTCTAGAAACCCTTTCATTTCCTTTAAAAACCCGCCTCTCTCACTGCTAGCACAGCGTGATACTAGTTGCCGGATTTCTGCTACACGGGATGCAAGTGAGGAGCAGATATTGATGAATGTGTCATGTTCTATCCTAGCCGCTTTCTTTACATTGGTGAATTCATTGCTTAGGCCTTCCAGTGCTGGCAATCCTTGTTTTAAGTACTCATTGTCTCTCTCTTTTGGCGTCGAGCTTTCTGAATTTGAATCACCAGTTTTGGTGCTTTGACTGTAAGTCCTTCCAAGGCTATGGTTTCCATTGAGTTCGCTACGTCGACCCTCCGATCGGATCACTTGCTCCACAACGAAGTGGAGCAGGGTAGTCTTCCCATCAGTGCTTTTAACATCAGAAAGCTTTCGGAGGGCACTTAGGTTGAAACCTTGAGCATTGCCTCTGGATGTTCCAGCATTCATTTTATTACCAGCTTTTAGAATGGCTTCAAGAAGTTTTAGGAAGAGCCCTCGGGTTCGTAGCTCCTTACATCCCATTTCAAGTGCTTGCAAGGACTCTTTGAGGTGAAGGATTTCTGAATCGTAATTTGATCTGAAAAGCATTGCATTGACACGGGTGAATGCCGAAGGAACAGCTTTCAGGATGCTGAAGAGGAAAGATTCAGCATCCCCAAGTCTGGCTGGATTTCCATTGAATTGGAGGATTTTGTTTACTTCTTCCTGGCTTGGAGACATTTTGGCAAGTTTTTCAAGGATGTCAATACTAAGTCCCTGGCCATCAAGGAGGGCCGCTATGATTTCTTTTCGAGAGATTGCCAGTGACCTCAGTACTATTGCTGTGTTTTGGGACTTGCGGGGTTCAAGGATAAAAAGCTGTGCTGTTGGAGCAGCGTTGGAACTGCCTGAACTCATGGAGATTTTGCTTCTTTCATAGAGTCTACGATTGATGGTGGAGTATCCAAACAGGTTTTCAATTTGTTCATCATCAAATCTGAGAAGCAAATAGAATACTTAGCGAACAAGAATTGGAGCAATGCAATACTAGTTTTCCTTTCGAAAGGAAAAAAAAAATACAAATACAAATTACCTCAGAGATCCATCTTTGATCTCATTCCAGACCAACGAATGATCAACATTGGTTGCGACCTTTTCCCAGTGCAATGGTTTCAGCTTCACGTGGCCAACAACAGTCCTACTTGAGCTCTCCTCTGCGGGAGCTCTGTCCCTTATATCATCTGCATTCCCTCTCGGAGCAGGTGGAGGTTTCAATGGTGAAGCTAAATTAGGTGCCTCTGGTGGTGGGGATGCTGGCGTAGGATTTCTTTTTATCCGCATTGGTGCCAGTGTTGCTTGCGATGGATAATGAAGAGTAGGAGGAGTAGGAGGAGGAGGAGGCGGCTGCGGTTGTGTTAGCAACCTAGCTGAAATTGGAGGTGGCAGAGTTGGATTTTGTCGAACTGGCTCTGCCTTTATCTCACCGCCAGTTAAATCAGATGTCTGTTCGAGTAACAAACGTGGTTTAGTACTCGTTTGTACTGTTGTTATGTCCATGCATTTTTCTTCTTCTTCGAAACTCGGATTAAACAAAATCTTCGGAAAAGAAGCTTTAAGCTCTCCATGTTCCACTTTCCTCATGTAAAGAACTTCCTCACCATCATCATCAACAACCAAACCTTTCACTCTTCCTCTAAATTTCTCAAACTCTTCCTGAGTCACAGTTGCCTCCTGCCTACGGAAGCTCGAATTAATTTTATTTTTCCGCCCAAATCTTTTAATTCTTTGGCAGATTAAGAAGGCGACTCCAGCAATAACTAGAGTAGCTGCTGCTGTGGCAGCAATGATCTTGGCAGTGCTTTGGGGTGGCATCGCGAACAACCAAGGGCAATGGAAAGATTCTGATAGTAGACTTGTTGGCCAAGGAATGAATATCAATGTTCTGTGAAGAATTTTATTGAGAAAAGAGTGGGGAAGAACAGAAGACAGAAAAAGGATAAGGCAAGTAAAAGGACATGGCTGGACCAATGTGAGTTATGACAAAAGAGGCTTAGAGAAAGCTGTAAAGAGGAGTGAGGGAAACTCTGTTGTTTCATTTCTACTCTTAGGCAATTGAAGTAAATTCTCTGTAACGCACATCGGTGTTGTTTGCAGACAGTTTCAATGAAGGTAGGTGTTTGTTGGTTGGATTTGCTTAACTCTTCTAGCAAAACTCCATTGGAACTATGATAGCCTGTTAAGGTGCTGGTTGGATTTGCATATTGTCTTGCTCTAAATGTACTATGTTATGTATGTACAATTACGATGAGGGAAGTGATGGGTTTAGCAGTCCTTATCCTTGCTTAACTTCATTCCTATAGACAACCAACATAACAAATATTTGCCTTGGATTATTATATCAATATCTTTGTATTGCATTGTTTATTCATTTTTCTATCCTTAGTAATCTCGTCTTCGATTTAAATTAAACAATTTTGCTACAGCTGTTAGAAAACATCATAAGCAGGCTTCTAAGAATGTGTTCATTGTCTCTATTTGATTGGAAAATTATAATATTGACGAATCGGTACAATGTGCTACAAGCTACACAGCCGAATGATAATCAAGAAATGCTTTGGAAGTTACGAGCATTTTTTCTCAAGATGCCACCGGGCATCACCTTGCTGCCAAATTCTAAATAGCCTTCTAGACCAAATCAAAACAAAATGCATACCCACATTGATGAATGATGATTAGGTTTATTTTGATGAATACGGCTCACTTGTTTAATTTGCAAAAATCCATCTCTTCAGTCGGACTATCAAGAGATGGGGTATACCTGCATGATCGGTTGGCACTTGCTACAGGTCCCCTCCCAAATTGGAATCATGTGCTTTATTATAGAATCTGCATTGAAATATCAACGCTCAACATTAAAACTGGAACGTAGTAGCCATTAGCAAAGAATGTGAGTTATAAAAAACCTTACCAATTCCTTTAAAGAATTGCTGATTATAAGCACCGGAAGCTTTGCACCCCATTTATGAACTCAATTGCGTTTTAGATAAACTGAGTAATTGTCTATTGTGATTGATGTCCCTAGTGTATTAATAAACCTATGGGTCCTTTAATACAATGTTCTGTTATATATTTGTTCTAAGAGTTGGGCTATTGGCACCCCTCTAGTCTCCTCATGAAACTCCTTTTTCCAATTATTTTTATTAATTCTAAAACGTCCTTTTTTCTTTTAAATACACTCACCCACCCTGCATAGAATTCCATTTTGCCCATAACAAGCGGTATTCAATGTTTTAGTTGTGAAACATTGAATGCTGCTTATTATGGACTGCGGTCCAGCGCTCTTTCGTAGAGCCAATGCATGCTTCAACAAGACTTGGTTAAAATGTATTTGTAGCAAAGAAAGACATTAAATGTATTTGTAGCAAAGAAAGACATTACGGTAGATTTAAGGTACCTTTGAGGCAGCTGCACTGTCACCCTTACTAGGTCATGCTTTACCCCTGTAATGTTAGCTTTTCCACAACCTCTCTTGTTCTGTCTTCTTTCCAATGACATTATTAGGAGAGTGATTTACCACCTACCCATTGGCCTGAATGGCAGAGTCCATGATATTTAGACGAGTAAAGATCCTTAGGTTAGGCTTCAAGCTATAATTGCAATAGAATTTGAAACAACATAATCTCCAACAAAGTTGAATACAATCACCCAACGTCAATTTTTTGTACGAGTAGAGAGGTTCCGCAGCTAATATTACTGATTGTCGATGAGATTCACAACAATGTATGTGTATATATAATATATACAGTCACTTCATAGAAAAGGAATGAATGTAGAAAGTCACATAGGAGCACAATTGTTAGCGCATTTCACATAAAATATTCAACTAACCATACTATCGGGTACTATCCCCCGAGTAATTGGGGCTTCATTAATGGCAATGAAATTTCAACTCCCGCAGAAATATTACAATAAGGAGCAAAAGACTTCATTACCTTCCTTTACATAACTCTCGTGGTTTTTCCTTTCTTTTTCTTTTTTTAACATTTTTCCTCCGGTCCTGGTAAATTCTTCATGTCTGCGATGTTAGGCCAGTGTATGCAAAATTTTACAAAAATCAATCTTCTCTTCATATGGGGCTAACTACTGACTATATACAAAAAATGACAATTCTTGGTCACTCAAAAGCAGATGACACAAGTATATCAGTCCCTGCTAAGTAATTTAGGTCGCTTCAAGGCACAATCTGGTGAAGACAGTGAAGATGGTAGTTGAGAAGACTCTAGATCACAAGCAACCGATGCTGAGAATGATATGGGAGCCGAGGAGGCCTGAATACCGTCACTTACTTTCCTCTTGAGAAGTCCACTTTTGCCATTTTCCTGTGGTTCTGCTCTCATTATGTGATCTTTTAGCCGTTTAACGTCTGATAGTTTCACTGGCTTGACTATGTATTCCTCTGCCCCTTCTTCCAAACAGCTGTTAATCATAGAGGAAATGGAAGCCGTTAATACTTGCCAGAGTGGACACAAATAAATGGCTGAAAAAAAAAAAGATTCAATTACGACAATTTGACTAATTCTTAATCCAAATTTTGTGTAGGCAAGAGGCAATTAAATGAGATGAGTTTCAGCTAAGCAGGAAATTTTTGTTATGATAATTTACAATAATTGATTCGCATTAGACAATAAACAAACAGTCAAACGGTACCACCCAATAATGCCGAAAGGAAAATGCAAGTGAACTACCCTCTGACCAAAGTGGCGAGATCCTTCATTTCTCCATGTGGAATGATAAAATACTATTAAATTTTAGTTATAAAAAACAGCAGACATAATCTTTTACCATAACATGATTAAGATCAAAAGATTCCTCCATTCAATATAATTCCCAATCAGACAGTAGTCACCGGAACATACCATGTAAGGTGCTAATTTATATAGGTTTAAAAATATTCCCGACTCAACTGACATGTACGCATGTAGGGTATATTATCCATGCGTTATTTTTTACACACGCCACCAAGTCTGTCCAATTATATTTATATTTGGAGTGAAAAAAAAAAAAAAAAAACCAATATCATATCCTACAAAGATTTTGGTGCCCCAAATCTGGTGCTGGAAATATTGTCAGATATTGATGATCTCATCACAGATCCCCTGTATTTTATTAAGGTCAGAGGGGATTTGATCTTTTGAATCAAATGATCAAAATCCCTCTTAGAACAATATCAGATTTGATCTCCTATTAAACAAAAGAAATTCCCCAAATCAACTGTTTTTAGCTCTTATGGTAACATCAATACACAAGTAATAATTACTGATTAAGCCAAGAATTTACCTATCAATCTGAGTTAAGACATCCTCAGAAGACATGATCACTACCGGAACTTCTCTGAAAACAGATGATTCCTGCTCAGAAAATTCATTTAATACCAAATCAATACACGGAAAAGGGGAAAAGAATTGAAATTTCAACATAGGATTGAACCCACAAGAGATTTTAAAATAAAAAGACCAAAGGGAGCTCACCTTGATCTTTTTGAGTAGTTCATATCCAGTCATCCCAGGCATGGTATAATCTGTAATGATCAGATTCACCTTCAAAGCCTGCAAGTAAATAAAGAAAATCAAAAATTGAGCCTAACAGAAAACTAGTTCAGAGTTCTTAAGGTATAAGTTCAAAACTTCATCATTTTTGCATCTTTTTTTTTTCCTCCATTTTCTCATCAATCAAACAAAATTACAGACACAAATGTTAAAAAAGCTGTCACTTACATCAAAACCAACAGTGGTCTGCTCTCCATCCAAACCCAGATACTGTAAAGCTCTTGTTCCGCTTTCCACAGCCGTCACTGCAAAAGAAAATACATTTCAGCTCGCCTCACAAAACCCATCAAAACAAAAACTTTATCATGTTTTGAAAAAAAAAAACTAAAACCACCAATAATTACCTTTACAAGAAGATATCTGAAGCAATCTCTCAATAAGCTTACGATCAACATAACTATCATCGACAGCAAGAACATGCAGCTCCTTAGAACATTCAGCCATTGTTGCCATTGCCCAAAAAAGAAAGCCTCTGTTAGTCTCTATGACTTTTCTTTTCCTTGAGGATGCAAATGGGAAATGTTGGGTTGGTGCTTCTGCAGGTTTTGCTTTATAAATAAGGCAAGAAAAGAGAGAGGAAAAAGGAGAGATAAAGGTGACAAGATTCTGAGGATCCAATATCTTAAGATCTTAGCAAATCTTTCTTTTTTAGCAAGTATCTTTCGGACGAGCCATTATCAACCAACTTGTTGTTTGTCCTGTCAATTTTTACTCTATTTATTCATCTACAAAATCTTTCTTGGTGTTATTTCGACGACTCCCTGTCAGCGAGAAGACAACAAGCAAATATTATTATAATAATAATAACGTCTATTTATTTTTATTAATTTTGAAAAAATAAAAATAAAAATAAAAAAATATTAACCTGCATATTGATGCTGAGGCGGGGAATTGAGGGTTACGGGACAATATTTTTGACTTGTATAGTCTGAATCGTACGTTTGGGTTCAAAGATTTGCAAAATATTTCATCATTTTCGTGGTCCAATGGTCGGTCGTCTATTTCACAGGCAGTACATGACCCACGGAAAATTTTCTAAATCTGAGTAAACCGACATACAGAGTTGATTGTTCAAATCAACATTGATATCAAGCACATCGAACAACAAAATTCTAGATTTGCCAAATTTGGCTATCGAAAATACGAATCAAGATTTTCATGTGTCTCATATTAACGTATGAAATCGCGTAATATTAAGTGAGTGATTTATTTCCTTCGTTACCTCATTTATACCTTTGTGGTGGGTTTTTTTCATATGATATTTAAATATTCTCTAACCAATACATAGATGATAGGCACAACCTTCTAACTCTTTATTGATATTCAATTTTTTTAATATAAACTCATATGATTATATTATTTTTGGTAGCTAGCTAGGTAAACTAAAATTATAAAGGGCCGTTTAGTCGGGTGGTTGGTGACTTTTTCCTTAAATAATGTCTTTCTTTTTTATTTTTAAAGTTTTTTCTATTTCCAATCTTCCAAATACATGCAATTAACATAGTTAATAAATAAATTCTGCAGTTATACTTTTGTTTAAATTGAAAAGTAACATCAATAAAAATAATTTTAAAAGACTCTTTAAATAAAATTCTTCAATTATATCCAAGACATTGAGAAACATATTTTATTAAAAAAATATAATTTCAGTAGTTTTTTTAGAGTTTTAAATTTAGTATTATATTATTTTTATCTTATTATTCTTAAAGAGATAGAAGTGTTATAATTAGTATTTATTTTGTGAAGAAAGTTTAATTAAAATAATATAAATAAATTTTTATTTGAAAACTCCTTTGAAATATGACTTATTTATTTTATTTTTAATTTATCACGTAAATAAATATTTAAAAATTTAAATTAGAAGAGCGATGCTCTGAAATCTCATAAATTATGCTCGAATCTCTTTTATATGTGTGTGGAGAAAGACTCTTAATTATTGGTATAATATGTTCAGCCGATTAAAAAAACTCTGATATAATTATAATTAGCAGTATGATTATGTTAAATTAAGTAAGATCAGTATGAAGAAGAAAATAAGGGAAAGAGAAAGACATCGGGTGTGACCACAGTCCACAGGTCAACAAAATTAGTCAAATAATAATAATTAAAGAAAATCTACGCGATTTTCTTTTACTTTGAAATTTGTGCAAAATCTGAGAAACGTCCGAAACGGCGGCTTTAAAAGACGAAACGAAAGGGGCGCAGAACTTCTATTGTTAACAGTAATAAAACATGTTTTAATTTTTTTTTTTTAAATAATTATTAAAATAATATGATTATTAATTTATTTATTTTAATTAATTAATTAATATTATATTATTTAAAATATATAACATTAATAATGTTATTAATACAATGCAGAAATTGAATTGACTGAATGTACAGGGTTACTGGCAACAAAGTCTTTAGGTTTGATCCCCTAAGAGGGTGCCAGGTGATGAGCTTTTCAAATCTCCTCCATGTGCGTGGCCCGTCAGTCGGATCATTATTAAATAAATTAATTAATCATTATATATTATATTATAGGGTTTGAACTTCCTACTTTTTTGTGTGTGGCACTCAGCCACTCACTGCATGTAAATAGAGAATACGAATCTGCGAGATTGTGAGGGAAACCTTGATCGTGGGATTGTGGCTTGAGATTTTGTTGCGCCTCGTAATTTTAAACCGATGTAGTGCTGAATCCTGAGGTGACATCTCATTATACTTTTTTACCACGCAAAATCTGCGAGTATGTGGCGGAGCCTGGTTGCAAGACCTCTTGTCTGCAGAAGCCTGTTATGCGATTCCACAGCATGCATGTACATCAACATCATCATATATTCAGCGTCCCAAAAAAGTCGTTTTTATTCTTCAAGTTTGGTATAATATTTTATTTTATTTTTATTTTTTAAATAATAAATTATTTTATCATTATTTTTTAAATAATAACTCAAAATATTATTATGTAGATTTATATTTAATTTATTAAATAACTTTTTGAGGATAAAATAAGATTTTTAATTAAATAAATATAAATTATTTAAAAATATAAATATCAATAATAATTAAATAACATCTGATTTTTTAAATAAATTTAAAATTTAAGGATAACTTAATAAAATAAAAATAAAAATTTAATTACCACACACACACATATGTATGGTAATTAAATTTTTTATACAATAATAATAATAATAATAATAATTTTTTAATAAAAAAATTACTATTTATATTAAAATAAGGAATAAATTGAAAATAAATAATTATACACTATAATATCGTGTCTTTTATTCTTAGATATTTTAAATATGTATATTTTTTTATCTTTTATATGTGTTCTTTTAAAATAATAAAAAAAAGAATATGTGTTTACTTTTGGTAAATTAACAATATATATTGAATATTTATTTATTTATAATGACTATATGAAAGTCTGAGACAAGTTAAAGAATAAAAAAAAAATAACTCATTATATATGAAATTTTTTTAAAAAAAATTGTCATAAATATATATTTCAAATATTATTTAATATTATTAGTTTTTATTCATTAATTTATTTTTAAATTTTAAAATTATACAAAAAAATTATATATTATTTAATTATGTTTGAGTTTTATTTTAAAATAATATGTATATCATCAATTGAAAATTATATTTTACTATTAAAATATTATTCATTAAATTAAAAGTAAATTTATAGAAGAGTATTTTAAACTATTGTTTAAAAAGTAAATATGAAATAAACTATTATTTAAACAACAAAGATTAAATAAACTATTGTATCAAACCCTAAAAATAAAAATGACTTTTTCTCATTCAACCTTTAATTGTGTATTGATTCAATGTGTCTCTTCTAATATATAATTTATTATTTTTAATAGAGTAAGAATTAAGGTTTTTTTAAATATATGAATTTCAATACCGAGACATATATATATATATATTTTATTATTTATTAATAAAGTAAGGGTCTTTACTTTCTTTTTTTTATTGTAAAAATTACTCTCGACTTAATATTTAGAGGCGAGTGTTAAAATAATTAAGTTGACCCCACGAGTCAAGAAGGATCTATAACAAGTGTCGTTAAATGCACGTTTTTAATCTTTTAAGCACTCACGTGTCATTTATCAGGCTGCGTTGATTTGATTTTGAGCGAAATAAAAATAACTGACGGGTGTATTTAGCAATGGTTTGTCAGTCCAAAATCCGAACCTACCTGGGCCGATGCTATTGTGTACATTTTGGAAAGCCCAGGCTCCAAAGACACAGAAAGTAAGCGACGCCGTAGGAGCAAAATATGCCATCAAATAAACTTTCAACCGCGCCGAAGTTTCGGCGGTAGTACCATTACGATCGAGAGATGGAGGAAGAAAAGGCGGCAGCGTACTATGACGAGTTGACTCGGAAGGGCGGAGGAGCCGCGAGATTCAAGCAAGGTCTCGGCTTTTCCTCCTCTTCCACTTCCGAAAACGACGCCGTACCTGCAAAACATACTTCTTTCCTCAGTAACTTTGTTAGAGCCTCGAGCCCCACCGCAACCTCCAATCTTCAGAAACCCTCTCAGCTCGAATCTATTCAAAACAAGCTCAAGAAGAAACCTAGCGAAGAAAAACCAGCTCAATCAAGGGTTAGCACTAGAGACAGAGACAGGTACAGAGAGAGGGATCACAGAGACAGAGACAGGTACAGAGAGAGGGATCACAGAGACCGAGACATGGACAGAGGAAGGGGTCACAGAGATAGAGATGGAGACAAAGAGAGAGAACATAATGATAGAGGAAAAGAGAGGAGGAGGAGGAGGAGAAGCGTGTCGCCGCCACGAGAGGGGACGGGAGGAAAGAGGAGGGAGGTGGAGAAGGAGAGGAATATTAAAGTTGATTATTCACGGTTAATCAAAGGCTATGACCAAATGGTACGTCTCTTCCTTCTGTTTTTTTTTTTTTTTTTCTATTAGATACAGTATTATGTATTGTGTCTTTGTTAAGGTGTTGAGTGTCGGCAACTTGTATAGCTGGAATCTCTTGTTAAAAAAGTTTTTGCTTTTCTTCTTTGAATTGATTGTCATTGTTTGATTAATGTGGGTTATTTTATAACTATGGTTGATGCTCAAAAGGGAGATAATTAGAGCAATAGATTAAGTCTGAGTGCATGTTGATCTCAATACTGCGTTGATATATGCTTTTATTGAGCCCAGAAATTGATTCAGGCTGAAATTACCCATTTTTACAGCTTTGAATCTTATAGAATTTGAGATTATTCATGGACTTCAACTTTCGGAGCTGTGGGTTTGATTTACGATTACTCATTTTTGCATGTTCCATTGTTGTGATGGTTGGATGTAAAATGAAAAAATTTTTGCATGTGAATCAACATGTTTGGTATCAAATGCTGTCACTGAGAAATGACTGTGTATTGTGTGCATGAGTTAAGAAGGAAGAAAGGATTTGAATTGCTTATCCTTATGCATAAATATATCAAATGTGAAGTAAAAGAGAGTGTCTGGAAATGCACCTCAGATTGGATATTGGTAGAAATGGATTATTCTAGTTTTGAAAATGCATTGATAAAGACATATCTCTATTGTCTTGGTGAAAGAAGTTAAACTTATTGGACATATATGGTTGCAACAGATGATGTTTTATTTTTCCAGCTTAATGTTGAAAATATGTGAGGACACAGGGAAAGATACCACGCAACCTAGTCACTTCATCGAACCTTTAATCTGAAACAGAATTTGATTAAGGTTCAATTACATGTGGTTTTGGCACATATTGACAATCTGAGACAGAATTTGATTAAGGTTCAATTACATGTGGTTTTCCCTCTCTCAATTTGTACCTTTATATATTATCCTTTTTGAAGTCGTCTTCTTATATATGAGGTTAACTTGAATTGTAGAACTGAGTTATCTGGAGTATAGTAAATTAATGACTTTCCAGCAAATGGGGTTTTCCCTCTCTCAATTTGTACCTTTATATATTATGCTTTTTGAAGTCGTCTTCTTATATATGAGGTTAACTTGAATTGTAGAACTGAGTTATTTGGAGTATAGTATTAGTACATTAATGACTTTCCAGCAAATGACTTTGATACAATAGTTCTTGGTCACTGTGGACTGGGTTCGGTCATTAAAGTGATCTTTCTCTTGTGAACAGACACCAGCTGAAAGAGTTAAAGCTAAGATGAAACTTCAGCTAGCTGAAACTGGTGAGTAACCTCATTCTTGTTCGGTACTGGATTTTTATTCGCCCTATTGGTCAAATTGTAGTTTTCCAGAAACTTGAGGATTCATTTTATTTTCTTTCTCAAGCATATTTTTGTACTGAAAGGCCAACCTTTTAGGGCAACGCCCTATCATGTGTTGAATCTTTTACAAAATCTCGTAAATACTGACCTCCTTAATATTAATATTTTATGTAGATTTGGTTTGACATGTCAATTTTGTGATCCCTGAGGTTGTCACTGGGCAAGCTTTTGTTTCACTTAGCTTATAATGTTTCCCCTTGTCCCTGGCATGTGCAAAATAGCTGTTAGATACCTATTAGCTAAGCTCCTAAATATTATAGTTTCTCTATGTTGTAATTTATTATCTTTTGTCCCATTATATTGATGTTTTCTGAGTGCAGCTGATAAGGATGAAACAAAGGGCTCTGGATGGGAACGATTTGAGTTTGACAAGGATGCCCCTCTTGATGATGAGGAAATTGAAGGTTGGTTATATTTCCGCCTTTATGCTTGACCTGGATAAAATAACATGGGGGTTAGAACTAATTTTATTGTTCACCCTATCTTTAGCCGCAGAAGATGATGCAGCCTTAGTCAAGCACATTGGACAGAGCTTCCGGTTTTCTGCCATAGAGGTAGGTATTCTGCTATCCATCACTTATTGAGTTTGCATGTGATGTTTATGCTAGTTGGGTCTAACAGGATGATGTTAGTGAGATATTAAAAATGAATTATGTGTTTTAATGAAGTAATTTTTTATATTATGTGAATTCTGAAGGCAAGAAGAGAGGAACAAATAAAAGCTGCTCACGATGAGGCCATGTTTGGAGCATCTGCTGCTCCACCATCTGTTTCTTCAGATAATGAGCCAGAACTAGACAGCAGTGAAAAGAAGAGCAGTGATGGTGATCTTGCTACAAGCCTCTTTAGTGAGAATGTAAATGGCTTCAGTTTTTGAGGACAATTTTTTCTTTTTCCCACAACGAGAGGGACGAACATCAAATTTTACACAATTGTTAGTTTGGTTTCAGGTCCTTGCAAAGCAACAAGATTCATGGCGTGACCGTTATCGCAAAGCATAGAATACCATCAACAACCTGATGTCCACCCGCTGTGACAGTGATTGAAGCGTTGTACAGATAGCTGATATTGTGCAAATTTAAGTCATGTAAATTTGGTCTGGTACCATACTACCATGTATCTTGAAGTTGATGGCCAAAAGCGTGTCTCCAAGCAATATGCAGAAGATCAAGATTATTGCCTTTAGTTTCCTACTTCATTCTCTTTCACAATTTCAATTTCATTTTTCCGCCATCCGGTTTGGTTTTACTATGTTTTTGCATTTGAAGACATCTCAAACGAAATGAATGACAATCGTCAGTCGAAGATTTCTCTTCATTATGTATCAAGTCCTAACAACCCAAAGTTACCTCGACATTGTGTAAATCTTGTAATTTTGAGTAAAACAGGCAACAACAATAATAAAGCTTGTATATGCGAAATGTCTTGGGTTCGTTCCATTACCTGGTAACATACGATTTGTTGAGTGCATGAGAAAATGGACGACATATTTCTCTTTCATAAATGCATGTATTTGGGTATGATAACTTGCTCGTATAAAATAAACTTCAACGACTTTTCATCAGGCATCTATTATATTATTTAATCAGAATAATTTTTACGAGTATCGGTTATTAGTTTAGCGAAAAGGAAAATGCTATCTTGGGGGGGAAAATTTTGATAATAAAAATTTGACCCAAAAAAAATTAAAAAAATAAAATATCTTGATAAAGAATAAGTTCTGATATTTTAATTTTTTTTTTTGTCTTTATTTTTTGTGAACGTAATAAGTGTGTTCACTAATTAAGAATGAGAACAATAATGATATTTGATTTCTAATTTATTTTATTAGTCTTCACTTTTAAATTAACTTATCTTAATTTCTATCATTATCCTTATTAAAAATAAAATAATTGATTTCTTTTTCTTATCTCTCATGCCATCTCGGTCTCAATCTCTTCTTTCTTTCTCAAGCAACACCATTTTAAAGCATTGGATGCTGAGAACAAATTAAAAAACTCATTGAAAAAATAAATAATAAAGAATTTTAAATTCACGTTATCATTCTCTCAAGCCATTTATTATTTCACACTTCAGAATATCTTTTATTTAATTTCAAGTTGTCCCAATAATTAACTATGAAAAGCAAGGGTTAATAAAAAAAAAAAAAAAACAAATTCATGAAAATTATGTCATTGCCTGTCATGCTTCTAAGCAAGGCTAGGGATTCTTCCATACATCAACAGCTTTAATGGCTGTGTCGATGACTTTGGACGTGGCGGCACAATGGTCTGTCCGGTTCCATACGTTTCCAAATCGCAAAAAAATTGTGATATTGGTTTTTTAAAAATAAAAAATACTTAAAAATAAAGATTGATAATATTGGTTAAGATGGATTCTTTTGAATTTTCTTTTCTTTGAAGCACACCCTTTTTTTTTTTTATTGTATTGATGGTACATAAGTCTAAATTACTTAAATTATAAATTGTTTAAATTATTTAAGGATATCTTAATAGGTAAGTGTTATAGGTTGCGGGTAAATTGATGATGATACAAATAGATAAAAGAGTGAAGACGAGCGAGAAAAGGAAAAAAAAAAAAAAAAGCTTGCTTTATTTTTAAACGAGGGCATTTAATTAGATAAAGAGTATGTTGGAATTGAGGTTCGGTAGCTATATCTTTTAAATTATAGTACTAAAGTATTTGATAAACACTAAATATTGTAGTTTATAATATATATTAATAAGATTTTTGACTTGTATTATATAAAATTTATTATATTTTTAATAATTTTATCAAAATTTTTATTTAAAAATTATATTTACTATACATTATTAACTTTTATTTTATAATTATAATTTTTTTAATAGCACCTTTAGTTTTTTAACTATAATATCTCAATCTCAAACATATCTAAAATATCTAGTTAATAAAATAATTTTGGAGATTCAATATGAGTATATGAATAGAATTCGTGGACTTAAAAAATAAAGAGGGAGAATAGGAAACAAATTAGTAAACCCTACACTGTTTTGGGAATAATTAACGGAATTATAACTCTATTCTTTGGATTAATCAAATTATCTCTACTTAAACCTTATAATTCTATTTTATCATTCCTTTAAATATTAAAAAAAAAAACAGACCAGCACTGAACAAATAGAACTTATCACCGCTGCTGCTGCTCCTCAATATTGTGACCGAGCATCCATTGGTGGTCGATGCTGCTCACTTTCATTGCTGCTTGTCATTGTCGTTGTTGCTGGCTGACAACATTACTCATAGCGATCGCTATTGCTGTTTCAATGTCGATTGTTGCTGCCGACGATGATGGTTGTGATTTTGATTATTGTCGTTGTTGTTCTTCTTCTTCTTATGATGCTGTTGCTATTATTATCATTATTAATATTTTTGTCATTAATGTTTCTATTATTGTTTTTGTTATTTTTATTAATAATAAGATTTTTAATAATAATCATAATTATTATGATAAATAATAATAATAATAATAATAATTAAAAATATTTTAAAAACTAACAAACCAGTGCAATTCATTTTGATTCTAGTCACTATAATTTATCTAAATATCTTATTTTAATTCTTATTTTTTATTTTCCCGTTAAAACAACGGATCGTAATTTAAGTCCATTCTTCCGATCCTTCTATTCTAATTACCTATAATCACATGGTCAGACAGACTGTTGCAAACGGCGGACGCGGTATTGCAAGTTGCAGACAGATTGAAAAAGGTCTCGGGATCAACATTGGGAGCTACGTGTCGTTTACTGATTGGAGGACTGATAGCGCAGCCAGACCGACCACTTGCGTAAAGCGACCAATCAGGTTACGTTATCTGTACCTAAAAACAAATAAATTAATTAAAAAAGAACGAAAGCCCTAGCCCCTGGTCAAAGATAAATACTTGGACTTCCTCTCTATTTCATATTTCTTGCTTGCCATTTATCCCGCATATTCCGTGGCGATATACGGGAACAGCTCCTTCGGTTGACTAGCTGCGCTACCAATTTCATAGAGAGCATACAATGGCCGGGAACCGATGGATTAGGCCCGAGGTACGTTGAAGTTCCAGCGTTTATTTTTGTCTAGCGCCAATATCGCTTGGTTTGATTTTGATGAGATTTGATCAAATCTGTAATGCTATTTTTGAGTTTATATAGATCTCAACAAATTGAAAAATTTGAGAAAAATACGTGTAGGTGTATCCACTGTTCGCGGCTGTAGGTGTTGCTGTTGGGATCTGCGGATTGCAACTCGTCCGCAATATCTGCATCAACCCCGAAGTCAGGTCTTCCGCTAACTCTATCCTTGTGTTCACGTTACAGATATATCACTCTGTCCAGAAAATAAATTATTGATTTCTTATTTTAAATTATTGTCCTATAGTAGGCTTGGTTTGAGGCTGTCCTATTAGATTATTGTTGTAGACATATCAATGTTAGAAGAAATGAAAAAGGAAAAAATGCAGTCCTGGCTTTCAAGTCTAAGAAAAAGGTGGAAATAAGTCTCTTTTTGAAATCTAGTAACCGTCCTTTCTCAAAGCTATCACCAATATAGTAAAAAAAAAAAAAAATCAAACTTAAAACTTGTTTGAAAAAACTGTAAGCAAAAGCCGGCCAAAATGCTGTGTTAGGTCTTAACATGGCATCTGTGATTTTGAAAGAATGTTTACTCTAGTATTGAATTGGAAGAGGACTTTTGTTATTTTTTATAAGCATGTGAAAATTTCTATTGCACACTATATGATTTAAGTGGTTCTGTGATTGCTTCATGTCTATTTGTTGACAAAGTGATTAAAATGTTTATGCAAATCTCATCTAACTTCAGTGGACCAAAACACTTATTTGAGGAAGATAAGGTTTAGCGATTTTAGTGCTAGTTTTCATTTGTTGGAGCCTTTTGTCTTCTTTGCTTCATATAGAATGGAGAGAAGATTGTAAGAATGTATTCTGGTACACAGATGTGATTACTTTTGCTTGACTTACAATCTTTCTGTTTTGGCCTTGTTGAATCAGGGTGACCAAGCAAAACAGGGCTGCAGGAGTTTTGGAGAATTTTGCTGAGGGAGAAAAGTATTCTGAGCATTTCGTAAGAAAATATGTCCGCAACAAGACCCCCCAAATCATGCCGAAAATCAACAGCTTCTTCACCGACCCTCAGTGAAGATAGTTGCCTCCAATGAGAATTTAATGGTGTTTTGTAGTGGTATGCATAGACTTCAGGATTCATATATCAAATGGAAATAAGATTTGGGTGAATATAAACACTTTGATTTGAGTTTGACTGAAATGGATCAGTGTCTCCAAGACAACACAGTTAATTGATATTGTTCTGTCTTTTATTACTTCTACAGATGAATTCTACTCCTTTCTTCTAATATTTTATCTTTCTATTCTGGAACAACAATATTTTGTATTGAGATTGGATTTATTATTAACTTGAGATGATGATCAAAGTTCTCAACTCTGGAGGGTTTTTAAAACTAACAAATGCCTAGACTGGCAATGCTTCAATTTGCAACGATGGACAGCCAAAATAAATCAACCACAGAATATTGCTCAAACTCTACAAGTAAATAACTTATTGAAAGGACACTTTGATGAGTGAGGTTTTTTGGTATAAATCTCAGCTATAGCCGAAATGAATCTAGAGAAGGAAAGTGTTAAATTGATTAATAATTTTTTTTTGGGAAGAATAAAACAGTTTTTCCAGGTCATATTCTGCACGTCTAACTCCATCTTAGGAAGTTAGAACACTACAGTCGACTACACTAATTGACTGATACAAGGAAATGTGTTCATGCTACAAACTTACAACCTATAAAGTTTGTGCAACATATGCAGACTTGAATTCATGCACTGGGAATATCTATCTTCAGTAATAAACAAAACAAAATTTATATCAGAAAATACAATGGCTTCTTCAGTTAGAAGACCAAGATATGCTTGCCTCTCTAAAATCAAGATATCTCAAGCTATTCAAAGGTTGACAGTTCCCTCAAAACTGTAAATAAGTCACAGCTGCCTTAGAAGGATTTTCAACTTCTCTCCAGGGATAGCAGAAAAATCAGAGAGAAAAGTGTTCAACATCCACTGGAGGAAAACTAGATTGTGCCATTCTCATTCCATGAAGCATAATCTTTGCAGTTTCTTTTCCCTACAATCATGCACTAAAAAAAATTAAAAATATGTATAACCCATTTTTGACATTTTATTTTTAAATTTTTTAGATGGGTAAAACTCACTGGGCCAGTGTAATCCAGAAGACGAGTACAATACACCTCTGCCTCTTCAAATCTGTCATGAGCTCTGCAGTGGGTAGCAAGAAATATCAGAGCTTCAACCATGTTTGGTCCTTCCCTCTCTTCAGCTTCCATCCTCTCCAAATCCTTCTTGTAGTAGAATGCTGCTTCTTCATCACGTCCAAGTTCATGATGCAGCTTTGCTAACTGGTTCAGGGCAATTGCTTCACTGTCATTACAGTTTGCTGCCCTTTTGTAACATTTTATTGCCTCCTCAAGCATGAGAAGCTGTTCAGTTCCATAACATTGAGCCATGGCAATCCACAATCGAGAATCATTCTGCTCCAAAAATACAGAGTTTCGAAAATAATGAAGAGCATATAGAGGCATGTGCATCATCTCATAAGCTTGTCCTAACCCATACCAGGCTCGATAGTCACGTGGATTTATATCTACAGCCCGTCTATAAGCATCAATGGCTGCTGGAGTGTTTTTCATCTCAACATACTCATGTCCCATTAGCGTCCAAGCAGACAAATAATTTTTGTTTAACTTGAGTGCCCTCCTAAAATACACAACAGACTTCTCGTGTTGCCCCTTTAAACTGTAGTAGTTCCCAATGATGCAACAGGATTCAGGTCTGTATTTATCAGTCGTAAATACCCTGTGGGCAAGGTAACTTAGGGCAGAAAAACATTCCTTCGCATAGAGCACATTGGAATACATATCCATGTCGTCCACTCGATAGGGGTCATTTCTTAGAAGCTCTTCAAATATTACTTCAACTTGTTCAAATTCCCTCAAACTGTACTGGGCTTTAGCAATTTGAGCCTGTATGTAATTGCTGAAGCTGAAAGTGCCTTGTAGATATTCATATTTCGTCAAGGATTCATTGTGCATCCTAAGTTCTTGATACGCACTGGCAAGAAAGTAGTCTTTCATCCAATGGTTATTGAGATTAAGGCCGTTCAAGATGTCAATTGAAGTGCACAAGGACTGCAGCTCCGACCAGGCATTCCAATTCCAGGGGTAGCTATTTACAGACTCCACTAAAACTGTACGAGCAAGATTCTCACTGCCTTTATCTTTAAGCACAATACCATATAGGTACATACCGAAGGGATCCACAGTCCCATTCTTCCACAGTGTAGACAACTCCCTATCCAGGGATATTAGTTCACGGTTCACAGCATTACTCTTGCCTAATGGACCCTCAAGTTCTATCATTTCTTCTTCCTTCCGCTTTTCTCCAGCCTTCACTAAGTAACAAATAGGCAATAATATGAACATAAAACTTCTTAAACATATCAAAACTTTTTATACAATACTAAAAGTACCAATAAAAGGCACTAGCAAATGCACAAGTACTTCTCTAAGCGAATAAATGATGCATTATGAATGTAAGCCACTAATATAAGATTAAGAACTGCTCCTACAGATAGTAAAAGTCCTTTGAAAAGTAATATTAGCCATCCCTTTAAATCATATCCTCCTCGGGTAAAAGCTGAAACTCTTTTCTTGTTGAAAAGTATCTTCCCAACTTTATTTAAGTTATCGATGCGTACATTGTCTTTATGAATTTCAAGAACTTCGTATTTATCAATGAATCATTAATTTGCACAACATGGCTGGGGTTGTAACACAAATTCCTAGTTTCTATGGAGAACTTGATAGACTTGTTTTGATGACTGTTATCCACATGGCACATAAACAAAGATGATCATGATGGCCTATTTACAAAATCCAAATATTTAAAGAAGACGGGTTTCTCTATAATCTAGTCTATCCTAATTGATTTAATTTCGATACATGATAAGTTTTATTCAAAACACCATCAAACAGGGCATGAATCATGGTACAGTAAGTATAAAAAAAAGAGCACTAAAAATGCAGAAATAAAAGGATCCTAGCATGTAAGTTACACACATCCAAAACTTCTGAAAAAACATGAAATTCAGCTTTACTGGAATTAAAAAACCATTCAAAACAATGCTGAAGAGTATTAATTATACAACTGGAGGGAACAATAAATAGTAGGTAGAACTGAGCAAAAATGCTGTGTAGATTCTAGAATTAACGCAGAAAATTGTCATCGTGGGGACTCCAATATAAAGCCAAGAAAAAAGATAAAACTAAAAAGAACAGAGAATGACACAAACCAGATAAAGTGCATAACAGCGCAAAAACACTGATCTCCTTCCATTTTGATCACGGAGTACGTGAGCAGCTCTCCTGTACTCTCGGCAATCAAAGTATGACTTTGCCAAAAGGTAAAAGTCACTATCCACCACCTCATCCTCATTCATCACAGGGGTGGACACATAAGAGACACCGGCTACTGGTGTTGAAGTGATGTCATTTGTGCGGAACCTTCTACGTATGCTTGAGCTTCCACGCTGGAATCTGGTGTTTGTAGGTGTATACTTTGCCGGGTCTTGCTCGACTCCCACTAGCTGCTCTGCTGCCCTGTACATATAATGGCACGCGGAAACTCATTGGTATTAAAATCAAATAATAAAAAGTAAACTAGTAAGTTTTTTTCATTCAAAATTTTACATTTTGGTTGCTTATACAGAAAAAAAATCTATCTTCCCTTAAATGAGCTTGAATCAATCGTTTAGCTAAAATGTTCCTCACTTTAAAAATTAAGCCAACATTAAGCTCAAATTTGATTTTTTTCTTTTTTCCAGTTCTCGCTCAACATTCTCAGTGACCAACGGAGCACCAAGGCTGTAGCTTTATCGTTTATTAAACATCACAGTCACGATCGGAAAAGGAGAATCAAATAGATGAAGCTAATTGTTAATTACTGAATATACAAAACCAATTTTAGTATTTCAAAAAAACGAGTAATGAGCTTAAAAACGAAAATTAAAGCATAAAAACAATTATAATAAGAGAATGAAGTAATTGGGGGTCGAGGGTTTTAGTACCATTTGGCGGCAGAGTAAAGGCATCGATTGCTGAGTTGACGAATCGCAGTGCGTAGTTCATTTCTACAACTCTCTTTTGAACTCATCGATCTCTTTCTTATTTTCTTCTACGAATTAACGCTATTTGATCATTAATTAACGCCAATATTTGTTAGCGAGTTCAGCTATCTTGTTCGGCCGTTCCGCGCCCAGGCTTTTGAATTTAGCCTATTACTGTTGATTTTGGTGGATTTGGGTCGTGTCAAATCGTCAATAATTTTTTTTTAAAATAAAATAATAGTGATTTTTTCCCCTGTATTTTTTAATTATAATAATATTATTATGTTTTTTTTTTTTTAACTTATTTCATTTGAAAGAACGAGGGTGGAAACTCAATAGTCAATATATTTTCAGCCTCTTACCTGAACATTATTTGAAATCTATAAATTCATCATGATACAGTTCATGTCACCAATTATTATTTGACACGTGTAGGTGATCATTTGAAACATAATATTTTTTTATTGTAATGTTACACTTACTTTTTTTAAAAAAATTTTTTTTACGTTCGTCACTTAAAAAAGTCATTCACCAGTTATATATTAATTAATTTAACTGATGAATTTTATTACAAGAGATTTAGAGTTTGATTTTTATTCACATAAGTGATTATTAAATCTTATTTTTAAAAAATTTTATGATTTAAATCTCTAATATCTTTATTTTTAAGATTGATATCAAGGAGAATTAACCCTGTATTCAAATATAATGTAATCACCAAATCAACTAGATAATAATAGTAATAAAAAAATAAAAATAATAATAATTAATTAATTATAAATTTTTAAATAAATACTTTTAATTCTTATAACTCAAATAAAAAATTTATTTTAATTCTCATATTTTATTTTAATTTATGTAAGGTAAACCTGCAATACTGGGTAAATATTACTTACAAAACTTAAATGCTTGGATGATATATTGTCATATGATTAGAATATTCAATTATGAATTGTGCGTCATCTATTACACACAGGCTATGTTCGAAAGTTTGGATAAATTATAGGATTGAAATAGATTTTTGAGTTAATAAAATAATATAGTTCAAGGCATCTTTGGTTGCCATGGACTAATACAATTGACTAAAATTTAGTACAAAGCTAATAGGATTATCAAACCTTATTTTTATATAGGTTTAGGTAGGATAAAATTAATTGAAAATTTTGTGCCCTCTTTATCACTCTTTTCTTTTTCATTTAGCTTAATATTTTAATAAAAATTAAATATAGAAGTTAATTTCATAATTTTTTTACCCTGTAATTTTATATTATATGGAATATTAAAAACTCATTCAATAATTGATTTTAAATTATATAGAATTTAAGATTAAATATCAAAATTTTATTTATTAATTTATTTAAGATAGTATTGAATTTTTAAAATAAAAATAATCAACTATTTTTCACAGTATTATTGAATATTAAAGATTAAAGTTAGTAAGTATCAATATAATTTAAAAATATTATATTATTTAAATAGTTATTTAGCTTTATTAAATTGAATTAACATAATCATATTGCACTAAACAAAAGACAATAATATATAATTCAATTTAATCAAATATAATATAATTTAATATCATCTTAAATGCTATTTAACATGATTTAATTCAATACTGTCCTAAACAAAAGATAATATAATATAATTCAATTTATTTCAATTTAATCTTAACCAAAACATATTGTAATAATACTTTAATGCTCAAACAATTTAGAATCTCCAAAACTTAAGATTAATCATTTCTGAATTCTCCCGTTACAAAACAAAATTACCAAAAAATACCCTTAATCCCGGCACCCGCACGAGGATAAACACGTGATTTCTCAACCCAAAACAAGCGCGTCTAGATCTCAATTCAAATTCCCGCTAATCCATCAGAAGCTCTCATTTGAAAACTTCGACAAGTGAAAACTGAAAAATGCAAACCTCCTCGATCCCTCCTATTCAAAAATTTACACCCCGCCATTAGTCAGCCTTCTTAACGGTCCCTCCAAAGTCCAATCTCCATTCTCCCGTTATCTCTATACAGTTACACACAGTTCACTCAAATCTTTCACCAAAACGATGCCGCAGTCTTCCTCTTCAACCAAAGTTCAAGATCCTTCTTCGAGACACTACGCTTACAGCCGCAAACAAAAATCCCTCGGCCTCCTCTGCTCCAAGTACTCTTTCAACTCCTCTTTATTATTATCATTTTTGTTTGTCTGCTTAAGTTTCTCGATATTTATATTATTATTTTGTTCTTTGCAGTTTCTTGAGCTTGTATAACCGAGATGGCGTTGAATCGATCGGCCTCGACGATGCCGCTTCGAAATTAGGTTTTTATCTGATTATTGGTTATTTATCTGCTTGTTTATTAGTTTATGTCATTATAGAGGTTTTGATTCGTTCGATGAATTGTATTGTAGGTGTTGAGAGGCGGCGAATCTATGATATCGTCAATGTCTTGGAAAGTGTTGGTGTGAGTTTTTTATTTTATTTTATTATATTTAATCTTTTTAATTTTTTACATTCTTTTGTGTCATTTTTTTAACTTTTTATTTGTTGATTTAGGTTCTTACAAGAAGGGCGAAAAATAAGTATACGTGGAAGGGGTTTAAGGCAATCCCTGGCGCTCTGCAGGAGCTCAAGGTACTTTTAAGGTTTTGGATTGATATGTTTTTTTGTTTTTTTCTATTTTTTAAATGTTTTTTAATTGGAATTTTATAGTGAAAATTAGTTCTGATGTTTGGTTTGATGAAATGATGATAGGAAATAGGCCTAAGGGACGCTTTCACTACATTTGATGGCAGCAATAGTGCAAAAGTATGTCAAATTAGGGTTTACAATGTTCTATTTTTGGCTTTTTTTTTTATTCTAAAAGTGAAATTCATTCGTTTATTTCTGTCTTAGGGTTCTGATGACGAGGATGATGATGAAGACGACGATAGTTCATCTAATCCCAATATTGGAAGCCAAAGTGATAGTTTAAACCCTAGATCTGCTCCTAAATCTTCAAAAAATGGTAATTATATAAAGATATAATACTTGTTATTTGTTTTATTTGAACTGCTTATGCTTTGATTAGAAGCATCAGTGTATACAATTTATTTGCCATATTCTTGGCATTTGAAGTGTGCCTTTATTTGTTGTTCATTATTGTGTTAAATGAGTTTTCTAATGCATTGGGTCAATATGCTATGGTGGTCTTTTTGTTTTGAACAACAATATAAAATTGGAATTGCAGCCTTTCATCATATGTTATGGTCATACTTACAGCTTATATGTATGTTTCTTTTACAGACAGTAGAAGAGAAAAGTCTCTTGGACTTCTTACTCAGAATTTTGTCAGGCTTTTTGTCTGCTCTAATGTGAGTGAAATCTTAAGATTGGTTATTCTTTTAAAATTGTCAATTACTTGTTATGCAAGTGTTACTTTTTATCGTGTTTCTTTGCAGGTGGATATGATCACCCTCGATGAAGTTGCCAAGTTATTGCTTGGGGATGCCCACAATACATCTGTAATGAGAAGTAATTGAATTCTGAACTTGCTATTTTAATTGTAGTCTCTGTAAATAGGAGTTAAAAACTCTTTTGACTGATGTTCTCCTAAATATATCTGCAGCAAAAGTAAGACGGTTGTATGACATTGCCAATGTCTTGTCTTCCATGAATCTCATTGAGAAGGTAAATGAAATCTCATCACAAAAGCTATAAATGATATAAGCTCAAAGTTAAGTTTTAATTTTTATTTATAATTTAGCTTAATTACATATGGTCGTGATTATATAGTCCTCTGATATTTTAATATTTTACCTTGCAGACCCATACTGCAGACACAAGGAAGCCAGCATTCAGGTGGTTAGGGGTAAACAGGTTGGAGATTGGATTAGCCGATTCTTTGATTCCTGATGAATCAAGGAAGAGGACATTTGGAACTGATGTTACAAACATCAGTTTCAAAAGGAAAAAAATGGATACTTCAATGAAGGGGGATATAAGCCAAAGTATTAAAATGGAAAAGCAAATGAAAGCTGATGATTTGGTAAGGGTAGTTGATAGAAGTAATTCAGAAAATGATGCGAATCAGGGCCCAAGGAGTTACCAATTTGGTCCATTTGCTCCTGAAAGGGTGCCTGAAGTCAATACCTGGAAGAATAATGTCAAAGGGGCACATGACTGGGAAAGTCTTACCTCAAAGTATCGTCCTCAATATCACAATCAAGGTATAATTTAGATATCTAATTCATCAATATTCTATGATTGCTATCTGTTTTGACTACGTTAGTAATATGTAACATGACCCTGTCATTGTAGATGAATCAAGTTTGTCTCATAAATTTCATCAGCAAGATCAGAATTAGAAAATCTATATTGGGTCAGCATTTTGATTCATTTCTTATTGTCTAAAGAGCTCACCTGGTGAATACTGTTCTTTTCCATAAAGCAGCATTCTTTTAAGCCAGTTTAGTATATCTTGCAGCATCATATAAGCCTGTTTAATCTGGCCTCTGAAATTTCTAGGCTCCAGCAGTGACAAGACTGACTTTCCATGAATAATATATCTAAATTTTGCTTTTAATAACCATGCTTAAAATAATTATGTTGAACAGTTAAGATATTGCTTTGGTGGCCATGTTGATGTCCAAAATGGAGAATTTAACTTGTTTGGTCTGTCAGCAGACTATCCATCCATATTGTGTGTGTGTGTGTGTATAAATATATAGACATCAGCAGATGATACTGACATTTTGTTGGTTCTGTGAATAAATGTTGCAGCTCTCCGAGATCTTTTTTCTCATTACATGGAAGCCTGGCAATCATGGTGTACTGAAGTTGCTGGGAAGACAATACGACAAATTTCCTGATCCCTAAATTCAATGACTTTCCTAATGAACTCCAAAAATTCATCACGGGCAGTGCATTGTGATATCATTCTTTCTCAAAGAAGAGACGACCACACAGTGGAAGCATGCTCTCTTTGCTCCTACTTGGAATGACCATCCTCTGTGTTTATGTAATGCCAGCCAACAAACACTTGTACACACTAATCCGGTGTGTTAATTCATTGGATTGTTTCTGTCTTGCTAATTGTTACATCTTGTTATTTCAACTTATTTCCAAACAGACACTGAATGCGCAACATCGTGCGACTTTTTTTTCTTAATTTATAACATGTGTTACTAGGGTCAAGAATGACTAACAATACATTACCATATAGGGAGATCAGGTTTAAGTATAATATATAAGATAATGTCTAATATTTAAGCTTAAGTTAGGGAATGCCTAATCACAAAATAACTAGAATTATAAATTTCTAAAATTGAAAGATGATTAAATGACTTTAGAAAATAAGAGTCACTTTGGTAATGTTGTAATTTTTAAAATAATTATTATTAGTTGTATTGTATAAAGAATTAGTTAAATATTTGATAAATTTTATTTTTAAAAATACTATGTCTTTTAAAAATAATTGTGAATGTTTAATAAATTTTATTATTAAACTGTTGTAAAAAAATAAATGATTAAAATGAGTATAATATATGATGAAATTTATTTATACATATATACAAAATATTTTTAATTATGTATTATAATAATTTAATTAAAAAAATTATACAATATTGATTTTATTTCTTTTATTTTTCACAATATTTTTTTTTGAAATATTGATTTTATTTCTAATTTAAATAAGGATAATTTTGAATTTAGGTAATAATTATAAGGATATTTATAAAATTGTATTAAAGAATATAATTGATTCTCAAAATCATAATTTAAAAGTTACTTCTTTTTCGCTTTTTAAATTAGTTGTAAGAGAAGTTGATTTTGAATTTTTTTAATCAAATATTAAAATTAATTTTTAAATTTTTAAAATCACTTTTAGATCTCCTAAAAATAATTTTAAATAAACCCTAAATCCTTATGAAATATTGGTGGAATTTTATGACATTGGCCTAGTGTATCAATATCAACTATTATATGTGAAAACCACATCTAATTGAAGTAATGACAAAACTACAACATAAGAATACCATGACAACAAAATAATGAATGAATACTAAAAAACATCAAAATATAGTTACTCTCAAAGTCATTCAGTGAATATCTCTTTACGATCCTTTACCCTAAATTAGCAAAATCTCGATACACTACTTGATATACCGTTTGATTGTCTATATTATTGATGATGCAAAAGTAAAAAAGAAAAAAGGAAAAAAAAAAGATCAAATGATGATAGTGCATGTAATATTTAATTTATTCAAGTTATTTGTTCATTAAATTTGAATTCATTTTATGGTGCCTTTGATAGCTTGTATTACCCTATATTGCTTTTCATTAAAATACTATTCTTATGCTAACATATTTGACTGTAATTTTTAGTTATATTGCAATGTATTAAAAAGGTAGCTAACATGATGAAAGGTGCATAGAATATGCCCATGGAAGTAGGGTTTAAGTTGTATTGTATTTATACACAGTTCATATTTTAAGTACAACCATTTAACTTTTATTATACATAAATTGTAATAAATTTAATTTGTTAAAATTTGTTTTATATAAAATAAATTGATATTTATTAAATATTAATTTGTATTTATATTCAAATGTAAATTTAGATTTAAACAATAATGTGAAGTAGTAATACACCTAAATATTTAATAAATAAATGATAATACATTATTTTACTTTCATTAGATAAAATCATTTTAATTATTTTACTTTAAATAATTAAAAAGTATTTTAAGTTTATTTAATCATTTATTATTTGCTAAAATACTAAATTTAGGTTAAACAACTATATTCGACATTAATAAATAAAAACAGGCTTATAATCTAATATTATAATATTAATATAATATAATTTATATTATACTATATGATTTTAGCATATAATTTTAAATTATAATATAATATAATAACTAATATATAGAAATAAATTATATGAAAATATTATGTTATAATTTATGAATAATATTATAGTATTTTATATTTAATAATATCATATTATTAATCATTTTATATTAAAAAAAATCAAAATTTAATAATAAATCAACTCTATGTATTCCTCTATCCATGGAATACATTGAATGTACAGAAATGACTATAATAAAGTTTATGTTATTCGTATTAACAGCTACTATAGGAAGAATATTTTTATGCGGTGCTAACGATTTAATTTAATATTAATAAATTTATAAAATAATATTTATAATAAATAATAGTATTTTATAGATATAATACCGTCCATCCAAACATATATTGAGTTATAACTTAATGAAATGTTCTCTAATACAATATATCATAATATAATACATTTAATACAGTGTAAAATAATATAATATGTTAAACACTCCCTAAGGCACTATTTGATCTGGCATTTTACATGGCAATCATTTCATGTATGAATTTATTCACTCATTTGTAATTTGAGTGATGTTATTTTTATGGACTGGGCTGCCTTCTTACAGATGCTGTAAAGTAAGTGGACGCTATTTTTATATATAGTTCAGATACGTGGCACGTGAATATGTGATACATGGCGCGATATTATTTTCTTTATATTATTATTATAATATTAATATAAAATAATGTTGTAATTTTGTAAGTGTGACAACTGACAAGTCGATAACTGATTTTGTTGCACAAAAAATCAAAAAAAAAAAAAAAAAAAAACGGAGCTTTTGAAAAAGGTCGAAAAGTAGCCAAAAATGAAGCTCAAATGTTCACTCTGCTTCGAAAACCCCCAAATCACATACGCTTATTCTGTATTTACCGACATCTTTCACCTCTCAACACCACCTCACCGGCACCGTTGCCACCGGCAGCTGCGGACCCCGCCGCCTTAGCCAGCCTGATCCTGACCTCCACCGATCCGGGTGCCCTAACCCAGACCCTCCACTGCCCCGGTCTCCATTGGACCCCACAACTCGTCGACCAAATCATCAAACGCCTCTGGAACCATGCTCTGAAAGCCCTCCACTTCTTCAATATCCTCTCCCACCACCCAACCTACATTCACTCCCTCTCCTCCTTTGACCACGCCATTGACCTCGCCGCCCGCCTGCGCGACTACAGGACCGTATGGACCCTCGTGCACCGTATGAAATCCCTCCGCCTTGGCCCCACCCAGAAAACATTCGCAATCATCGCCGAAAGGTATGTCTCTGCTGGGAAAGCTGATAGAGCTGTCAAGATTTTCTTGTCAATGCATGAACATGGTTGTAGGCAAAGCTTGGATTCTTTTAATACCATTCTTGATCTGTTGTGTAAAGAGAAAAAAGTCGAAAAGGCTTATAATTTGTTTAAGGTTTTCAGGGGGAAATTTAAGGCCGATGTTGTTAGTTATAATGTGATTGCAAATGGGTGGTGTTTAGTTAAGAGGACTAACAAGGCTTTGGAGGTTTTGAAGGAGATGGTTGATAGAGGATTGAACCCGAATTTGACGACTTATAATATAGTACTTAAAGGGTATTTTAGAGCTGGCCAAATTGAGGAAGCCTGGAGGTTCTTTTTGGAGATGAAGAAGAGGAAATGTGAAATTGATGTTGTTACTTATACTACAATTGTTCATGGGTTTGGAGTTGTGGGTGAGATTAAGAGAGCTCAAAATGTTTTTTATGGGATGGTCAACGAAGGTGTACTTCCATCGGTTGCAACTTATAATGCTATGATTCAGGTTTTGTGTAAGAAGGACTCTGTGGAGAATGCTATACTGGTTTTTGAGGAGATGGTGACGAAGGGTTATATGCCCAACTCAACAACTTATAATGTGGTTATTAGAGGGTTGTGTCACGCAGGTGAAATGGAAAGAGCTTTGGAATTTGTGGGAAGAATGAAGGATGATGAGTGTGAGCCAAATGTGCAGACTTACAATATTTTGATTCGTTATTTTTGTGATGCAGGAGAGATTGAAAGGGGTTTGGAGTTGTTTGAGAAGATGGGTAGTGGGGTTTGCTTGCCAAATTTAGATACTTACAATGTCTTAATTAGCTCAATGTTTGTGAGGAAGAAATCAGATGATTTGCTGGTGGCAGGGAAGTTGTTGATTGAAATGGTTGATAGAGGATTCATGCCAAGGAAGTTCACTTTCAATCGGGTTTTGAACGGGCTTCTACTAATGGGTAATCAAGGTCTAGCCAAAGAGATTCTGAGATTGCAGAGCAGATGTGGCTGTCTTCCTCGCCAATTCAAACTGTGAGGTCCATCAGTATTCACATTTGCTCAAGATCCAAGTCCTTTGGGATTCTGTGGTGTTCAGAGGACTGCTTGCTCCTATCCTATTTGAATTTGCTGTGATGTGATAGTTCAGTAGGCACTTGAGTGTTGGGTTTTACTGATTACTTCTCAAAGTAGTTGAGAGAATGAATATTATTACGCGGGTAGTGATAAGAGGAGATTTTGAAAGTCTGAAGACTCTCCAGACTCCGGATGGAGGCATCACATCATCTTCCAATGGTTTTGGGAAAAATAGAGTACCATTATGCATGGAATCACTGGATATTGAGTGACATTGATGACATGGTTTCGATCAAGCATGAGGTTTGCCTGCATTCTTCCTTATTTGCCATTTCGTGTTACTATGATTATCACCACCAATTTGAAACATGACATCTGCATCATTTAGTATAAGAAACTGTGGCACATTGTTACTCTTGTTTCCTTTTTGTGTCTGGAATCTACATTACTGTAATACTTGAATATGATCGTAGCATCATTCAAATTTAATGCTCTGAGTTGCCGTCATAGTCAGTTTGCATTATCTTCTTTGGATAAGGGCTGATTTTATCAAAATTTCTGATTCAACTTTTTATAATTGTTGTTCATATTAACAGCATTAGACTTGTTCCCGATGAGAAAGGCATATGTGGCCCATGCTATGACAGTGGCATCTGTTTTTTCTGCAAGCTAAACAATGCTATTAAGTTGTCTTTTGAATGTCTGTGGCACTGGTCTCAATTGTCTATGATCCAATATTATCTAGATTCTAAAATTTTGCACAAATTCAAATGGAATGATTGGATATGACCTTTGCTATGCAGTGGTTATTGCCTTTCCTTGGAGGGATGGCACTAACACAGACGTGGAAGCATGGACGATGTTGGCAACCCACCTTAATATGAAATGAGATAGCTGATATATATATATATATATATATATATATAATTCATCGTATTCGGTTGAGTCTGTTATCATGTAATAAACGCAAATTATATATTGCTTTCAATTAGATTAAGCAATTGTATTATATTGGCATAGTTCTTTGAATCTATCATCTGAGCCATTGCACGTTCTGTGGTCTAAGACAAACATTGGTTTCCAGTATCACATCCATTTGTTTTGATTAGCATCCTGAGCTGTTACCGTCCCCTGTAAATAGTGATTTCAGAGTGATGTTTTAAAAGATCTATATGATGCCAGCAAGATCTCTGCATTAATCTTTCTTTAAAGATTAAGATAAAACCTTCAAGTTTCAAAGAGGTACTGATCATAGAATTTATTGTCACCCATCTACTTAAAATGATTATTTCGACTTTGCCTCTGCTCCTGGCTAGAAAACTCTTTCCAGATTTCACAAAAATAAAGTAGCCAATAGTCAAAATTTTTATTCCAACAGCCAAATCTCAATTTACAAATAGGCGCTGAACTATTTTAAATTTAAATGTTGGTATCTCTACTTGAAATTTGGAAAACAATAAAAAGAGAAATCATGACAATAATAAAGGGAAATAGACAGAGAGCCCAAAAGCAAACCTTTGGTGTGGGACCTGTGAAGCTCCATCAAGTATCAATATATCATAGTATAATTTCCTGATGAACGCTAACGTTGAGTGTCTTGTTTGGAAGGACGATGCTGTTACTCACAACTACCTCATCTTCAACCCCACAGCCTCGCCTACAATAAGTCAGATTGCAAACAATTTTATACTTCAAATAAGACAATTGAAAAGTTCAAGGGATGGAGGGGAGAATGCATCAAGAAGGTACCAAGGATTGTGATACCGAGTTTAGCATTGAAATCTCCATCAGCCTGTAATCCATTGATCAGACACATAAAATGAATTGGCAGATTCAGAACTTAGGATAAATATAAGGGGGGAATAAACAAAAAGAAAACAAAACTGCGCCATTTTCCTTGCACCACTAGGGACAGAAAGAGGAACTATCAGAAAACATCTCCTTATGCAAACTTACCATCAATACATTTAAATTGTCTCATTATTTGATAATCTCATAAATCAAAATCACATTAAGTAATTGTATTTAGAACTTGCCTGAACACGGGACCATCTACCAATAGAAGACTTCCACCCAACAATTGCATTAGTAACAACTGCATTTTCCTGAGAAAGTGATATGCACATGTCATGCTTAACATAAAGAGAGGGCTCATAATTGTGGGGAAATCATAGAAATTGCTTAAATACCATGATCTCAACTCCGTCAAGTATGATGCAACTAATGAGCCTTACGCCTGCTCCTATACGAGCATTGGCAGAAATTGAGACATTGGGACCAATCTGTTTTCATGCATTGCAGAAAAGTCCGTCCTATAGTTAAGGTAAAGATAAAAAAAAATGAAGGAAAATAAAGGAAAATGTGTAAAATGGAAGAATGTGGTTCTCAAAGTAACATCTTCGGGGTGTATGCCACAAGAAAGTTATTTCTGTCAGTATTCAAACTGGTGCTTGTCTAGTAAAGCACTGCCCATCAATGCTTTACTAAAACGTGCATAACTTAACCCAGGAAGTAATGAAGGAAAATACCTTAGCAGTTGGATGTACTTTTGCTGATGGGTGAACATAAACATCACCAATTATAGTGGCATTCTTGGAACCGTCTCCGCTAGCCAAAAGATTGGGAGAGGTCAGCCGGAATTGGGCAAGATACAAGCCAGAGCACTTCAGAGACATTCTGCATATACAAATAAAAAGATCAGAGATCAGATCCTACTTAAGGAGCAGAAGATCTTTATTCTCTGTTCTAATTTTCATTCTGTTTTCCTAGTTTTCTTCATTCACTTTGGTTTGTTTACCAAGCTTTTTGGGGCAAAGGATTTGTTAAGGGTTATTTATTTAAATGGTATGCTTACCCAGGAGTTTTAATTTGTTCCCAGAAATCCATGGTTTCATATGTGTATAACTGCTTCTTTCCTGCAAGAGGTGACAGTATATCTTGATCCAACCTTATGAAATCAGTAGTAAGATTCCTGTTGAATGATCTCATGTTATCATGGATTGAGAAAAATAAAAAAATTCTATTTATGATAAAAAACCAAACAATATCAAGCTAAGAACTAGCAGGAATGAATTACCTAGTAGCTGACTGAAGCGCTTCAAAGCTGGAAATGCATCTCAGATTTTCTGCAAATGACAAGAAAGAACTTGGTTTGAAACATATAAAATCAATACCATATATAAAATTAGGGAAAAGAAAGAGTGGAAAAACAGAGAAAATTTCAAAACCTATGAAATGTCAAATTTTAATAGCCTGAAGTTCTTGAACAGCACAAATTTAAATATACTAACTCCTTGTTCATAATTAACTTAGATAATAAAAGGCTATGACTGTGCATTAAAGCCTGCAAAACTCACAAAACCCTTGTTTGGGGGGAATGTTTAACTTAATCACTCTCCAGCATTCTACCGATTACTGACCTCTGTCTTTCCGCTGTGAAGAAACACCCTGGATGGCAGTAAAGATATCTGGTGTAAATACGTACACACCACAATTTATTCGGTCACTTACCTGCATTACAACATAACTATTATAACACTTGAGATAAAATAGGTAGAGTCAAAAGTATGGGAGAGCAAGGCAGGAAACTGTTTGAAAATTTATTGATCATTCCAAGCAATATCAAAGGATATTAACATGTTAAACAGCAGTTAGATCTCTGAGCTTGTACATACAAAAGTTTCAGGTTTCTCCGTGTAATGCAACAACTCATTGGTATCTGGATCAGCTACCAATTCACCGAACTGGTTGGCTGACTCAGCAGAAACCTGTATAGCAAGACAAAAAAGAATCCAAAAATGAAGATAAAAGAGAAGTTAACAACTATATAAACATCTTATGCATGTCCTGACTAACCTTACTAACAAGTATAGTTCCCATCCCACCATAATTTCTGTGAGCATCTGAAATATTATAGAGAAAAGGCAGATAAGGCTTCTGGAGGATCTAAATAAGCCTTGCCCAGTCTTTGAATTAGTGGCTTGTTGCTTGCTTATTCAAAAGATTCAAGAAAAACATACTAATTGGAAAATTTTGAAATTTGAAAAAATAATATAGAGAATATAATTACCGAGCATCTCTGGCAGTGGAAAACTGCAGCAGACATCACAATTCAGCAAGAAGATATGAGACTGAAGCAAAATAAACACACATTACCAATGACATTATAATAAAAATAATAATAATAAGACAACTGTTATATGCTAAACGCATTAGAATCTATCTATGCATTTTACAGACTTAATATTAACAGGACCCACAGGAGGTAGAAATGGAAATGCTTATGAAGTAAGAAAAATTTAGACAAAAGAGCATGCCTATGCAAAATTAAAAGGCAAAGGTAGTAACCGGGTTGTCTTCCACGATCAGATCTCTGAAGTTGTAAAGTGCACCGGCTGAACCATGAGGCTTGTCCTCCCTCAAATATCTAACAATAACATCAAGAGCAAGAGTGACCACCAAGATTTAACAGTCCAAATGGAAATGAGGCAGAAAACTAGAACTAAGAGGGAATTACCTGACAGGGATTTTAAGCTCATTGGAGATTGAGGAGACATACAATGCAAATTCACGCTCCTCATAGAATCCAACAAGATAGATCTGTGCCAGGTTTGGAATCTTCAAGAGAACAAGCAAATGTCAATTATCGAGCACTCCTCGAATTTGAAAGCAACAATTAGTTAAGGAAGGATCCAAGAATATACGTACTCTTTTACAGGCAGAAATTGGGTGATGAACCATTGGCTTTCCACCTAAAGGAAAAAGAGGCTTTGGAACATTCAATGACAATGGCCGGAATCGAGTACCTATTGCATCAATATCAAAATTTGCAACACCAATCAAGCTATTAATCAATCATCAATTAGAAAAAAAAAAAGAATCCCATAATTTGTTGTAAAAGAAATAGAACGAATAAACAAATTGCATTTACCTTTAGTGGGACCACCCACCATGATCACAGCAACCACCTTAGCATCCTCTGAGCTCCCCATCTCCAATCAACACAAACCCAGATCTCTCAAAATTTGTAACTGTTCAACTCAAATCTTCAAAAACAACAACAATGTGAGCTCAGTGTAAGAAGCAAAGGACTGAGAAATATATCCGGCTCTTCTTCTACTGGGACCACTTTAGTACCCAGAGACACCGCTACTTATCATACCGATAGATATCTGTGTGCGTATTGTGAACAGAATGTTGCTAGTTATATTTGCTAGTTATTGCAAAGATTGTGAACACTGAAGCTGAAGGTGGTTCAATAAAATAAAGAATAAAGAAGTGTTCGTAAAGAAATTGTTAAAAAAAAAAAAAAAAAATTGGTACGAAATAAGATTAGTTACAGTTTGGTTCCCGATAAGTACGCCGAAGAAGCAAAGACAACCGACGAAGTTTCCACATGTATTTCCTCACACAGACATTTGGTGGTGGGGCCCATCTCAACCTCGTTTGGACGTACGCCACCTTTTTACTCCTACTTACTAGACGACAATGTCATCCATTTTTGTCTGTTATCTGAAAATAATCACAAAAAAATATTGAGCCATGACGTCCGTACTCGTAGTTAGTCCATTCTTGTGTTAAGCAGAGTTTCATTCCATCCCCATGTAATATTGGTTATCTTGGTGAAAACTGAAAAGAGCCGGAAAAAGAATATCCTCAGGATTCAGCAACTAACACCTCACATTCTCGGACTCGGACTTTGGTTCGGATCCTGAATCCATCGTATATTTTTATATTTCTTAAGCTGCCCACACGATCAAACAAACTGTTTTGCTCGTGAAGTTAGCTTCAGCCACCCAACTCATTTCGGGCTGGCAAGTCAGTAAGCACGGAGCATTTTTTAAGAACCTTTGCTTCCTGTTTAAGAAGGGAAAAAGGTAACTGTAAACGTCGAGAGAAAGATTGATGGTGTTCATGTTCCCCTCCCTTAGCCACATGAAAAAATATACCGTGGCCTTAATTGTTACTAAAAGGGGGAAAAAGGACAAAAATTTGCTGCTTAAAGGTAAACGAAAACTGGACCAAAATGATCTGTCGACATGGGTTTTCACTGATAGACATGTGAAATAAGATCTTCAAAATCTCACGAGAACTGAGAATCTAATTTCAGATTTAGAGCCTGAAACCATGATTAAAGTCCAGGAGTGTCTGGCAATATGGTTTTACAACTAATGGACGCTGAAGATATCGCGCGAGGAAAATACAACATGGCTAAAACTATTCTGAAGTCTGAAATGTTTCTGTCGTTTTACATTACATACTATTGCATAGTCTTAGCACATAGCTTCAGTACAGTACATATCTCACACATTATTATTTGTGTTTTGCTTCACCCGCCAAGTTCTTATTTTCCTTTCACAGCTTTGAAGGAGACTTGTACCATCCCCATGGTTCATCTGAGACATACTGAGTGACCTGCTTCACGTTCAAGTAATTATCAAGTCCCCTGTTCAAAAGGCAGCCAAATAGAATAACACAAAATCAGTATCAGCACACAACCAAATACTAGTTTGACATATCTTAAACAACTAAAGATTTATTATTATTATTCTTATTATATGGTGGGAAAACAGGCCATACCATTCCCCTAATTCACGGCCAAAACCACTATGTTTCCTGCCTCCCCATGGAGCTTGAGAGAAGCATGGCTGTGAGCAGTTGATCCATACAATGCCTGCTTGGAAAGCCTGCAGAAGGCCAACCGATGAAAACAGTTAAAATATAATTTCTATAAACTGATTCATGACAATGATTATTTGCATTTGTATGTGCAAATGTCGCTGTCGGACAAGTCTCACCTTGCTTACACGATCACACCTTTCCAAATCCTTGGATATCACAGCAGCACCCAAGCCATAACTGCGGACAATCAGTAGATTGTCAGAGAAGAACTGTGAAAACGAAGGGGCAAAGAAAAAGAGCCAATTTATCTTTTCATTTATCAGTTTCCAGATAATTGAATCAACTTACTGGGTGTCATTTGCCAATTCAATGGCTTCATCTTCGGTGGAAAATGCCTTGACACACAAAACAGGTCCAAAAACTTCATCTCTCCAAATTTGCATTGATGTAGCTATGTCGGTTATGACAGTTGGTTCTACGAAAAATCCCTTCTTCAGATGCTGCAAATTATTCAAGGAATGGCTCAGTATCATGACTTACTGAGAAAGACCAGATTGCCAACAGTGAAAGGTTGTGGCCAATACCTCAGGACGAGCGCCACCGCACAAAATGGTTGCACCTTCACTCTTGGCATTTGAAATGAACTTCAACACTTTCTCATACTGCAGCAGATTAAGTATTTATTAGAAAGCACATTCTTTATTCAAATTAACAGACAAGCATTCAAATCAAATTTGCTATTAAAATTACAGCGAAAAATGCCAACAGCCTAATCATGGACCCATTCCAAGAAAAGAAAAAGCATTCACATATTGTTACAGAAAATGAGTGCTACTGCAGATTATGTTTAGAGAGATTTATTTTGCAAAAAGCGTGAATGAAATACCAAATCTAAGAGAAATGGCTGAAAGAAACATTAAGGAGAGAATTTTCTCAACAGCATTACTGTACAAAATAACAACCTTACCTGCCCTTCACTAACAACAGGACCAAGTCTGCAACCTTCTTCCAGTGGATCTGAAATCTTAATATTTTTTATCCACTTCACAAGCTTCTCTAAAAATTCTGCTGCAATGCTTTCCTGCAACATTTATAAGCAATAAGTATCTCTCTACAAGTTATGAAGCGTTTTTAAGGGGAAAAAAAAATGAGAAGAAGATACAGTATCATTTTACTGTTGCTAGGTTCTGCAGTACAAGCTTTCGGCTGGCAGGGCTACTGTCACCTCAAGCATAAATTCATTTATCTAAAGTTAGAAGACCAGAAGAGTGGTGTTTTGATTATTCCACTTCTGCTTACTTTATCTAGAAGCAGAACAGAAATGGCGGTATAGATTCCCAGGCTTAAATATATCAATGAAGCAGGGAAATAGTAGAGGAGGTGTTTTGTGTTGACGTTTTCAGTTGCTCTAGGTGTCGTAAATAGGAATATGGCACAAGTTGTAAGTAGCTGTTTCTCTGATGTCTGCTTGATTTGATTTACTTACATCAGTTTCAAGTTTGGAATGTTAATCTAGGTCAGTAGGACTTGAACACCTATGTCAGACATTTTTATCTGCTTTACTTGTCTGTTTTCTCTCTACGTTGCTGCAATATGTAAACATTTGATCTGGCTTGTGGTCTGCTGTAATAGTTTTACATGTGGTCTAACAGTATACATGCTGATTTTAGGTTATAAATCTGAGAAGCAAATGCTGGTTGATTTACTGAAATTGATAAATTAAAAAGGACAACCAACAGTCACCTATGTACTTACATGCACAAGAAGGCGAGATGTTGCACTACAGATCTGACCATTTGTCCAAAAGCAACCAAAGATGGTCCACTCAACCGCTGTTTATATCATAGAGCAAATTGATATTAGTCTCAACAACTGCGATATACAATTGTTTTCAGAAGCCTAAAATTCTCTTCACAACTGTTTTATTGCAAAGAGAGTTCAACAATATGAGAAGCATGGAAAATACCAATGCTTTATAATTTCCAAAAACATTAACCTTTATCAAGATCAACATCCTCAAACACAATGATTGGACCTTTTCCCCCCAGCTCCAAAGTAACAGGCTGCAAAGAAATCATATACAATTTTGTTTTTCAAAAAGAACAGAGACAATGAATTGAAAAGGGCAAAAGAAGGAATATGCATGGAAAGAAGATGCCACACAAAAAATTTTACTGCCTTAAACCCCCAACAGGTAAAAAAAAAAGCTTTACACAAGAGTAGTCATATGGAGATATAAAACAGATGATATGTCGCATGCATGTGAATTATGCATGGACCACAAAAGGAGCACAAATGCCAGGAAAGACTTGCAATAATTCAATTATAGTACTTTGACATACCTTGACCATCTGAGCTGCAGCTGCCATTACCCTCCTCCCTGTTGCATTGCTTCCAGTAAATGCAATCTGTTATGATCAAATACATTAGCACCAATGGGCTTATAGCCTAGTGGGAGAGCTATTGCACTCACAATGTTGAAGGCAAGGGTTCGAGCCGCTATAAAAATATTTATAGGGGTTATTTAAAAAAAAAATACAATAGCAGCTATGGATGGTAAATTTCCAACCCAAAATTCAGGCCATTGTAAAATCTACGGGATTTATATTAAGATTCAAAATCATAGAAAATGCAGTGAAAAAAAATGATAAAGACAATTGAACCTTGTCGACATGGGGATGAGATGCCAAAGGAGCCCCAGCTTCAGGACCCAATCCAGTGACAATATTAAGAACACCGGGAGGAAGACCCACCTCTCTACACACTTCAGCAAGCTCCAAACAGGTCCTGAAATAATTAATAAAATTACAGGCTTACAACATGACAAACCAACATCCAAGCTGATCCTAGCTAATAAAAATAGAAAACATACACAGATGCCAATTCGGATGGCTTTAATATTGCAGTGCATCCTGCTGCCAAAGCAGGAGCCACTTTCCATGTGGCCATCAATAGAGGATAATTCCTTCAACATCAAAAACAAGCAGTTGTTAGTTTATTGAACATCAGGAATCTTGATGGCACAGAAGGATTGCCATACAACCTGCAGTACATAAATAATATATCTCTCAGTCATGTTTACTGTACAGACCTACAATGATCAATCAGCATGAACAATTTATATAAATATTTTCAATGTTTACACTGAAAAACACAGGGATACAGGCTGATAAAGGAGTTAATAAAATGGCACAACAATTAGGGAAATTAAAAGTGTAAGGGCAGAAGTACCGGAAGTTATCTTCCTAAAAAGTATGTGACGTAGCCCAGAAGCATGTGCTTAAAATGTTTGGAGTCCGCATAAATTGCTATATAACAGAAGGGAACAACCAAAGGAACCCATGACTCACCCAAGCTTAAGCAATTTCAAAGCACAATGAATTTATCAAGAAATTTCCATTTTAAGCTTCCATAGTCGTGAAAGAAATGCAAATAAGGCCAGACTCATGGTCACAAATTCTAATTACATGCAGCAGTATGAAATTGCAAGGAAAAGGACCAACAATATATTTTGTAGACTTGAAAAAAAATAAGTCAGTAAACGCAAAGAAGAAGCATATACCATGGAGTAATCAATCCAACAACCCCAATGGGTTCCTTAAGTACATAACTCTTGAAATTCTCCAAAGGAAGAGAAACGGGAGCCTTTTGTTTGGCATCTAAGCCTTCAGCAAGGTCTGCATAGTACTCGAAACATCCAGCAACATCATCCTGGACAACACAAAGAGTCATAAAAAGGAAATACGCAATATACTCAACTTCAAATACTTTTCAATAGTGTCACAGCCATACGATGTCCCAAACAGCTTCTTCCAGTGGCTTCCCACAATCAATTGTTTCAAGTTTTGTCAGTTCAGCCTTCCTCTCTGTTATCTGTACATCAAAATACCAAGACCAACTCATCACACTCTCCTAAATTACCACATTTTGTTAAAATATCAAAAGAGAAAAAAAAAAAAAAAAACTCTTTGTTCGGAGACATGTTATAAGACAAACAAAACTAAGCTCAAAGCTCAATACAAAAAGTTAAATAGTCAATGGATTTCAGCAAATGAAATGTTTAGGCTTTCAGTAGCTGATGTTCAAGGTCTAGATTCTAGTAAAATGCGGAGGCTTACACCTCAGAATGATCAAAATAAGAATATTGATAATGGATGGATAAACCTAATAACCTTAGCAGCAATGGCACGCAAATACTTGGCACGAAAAGCCCCAGATGCAGAGGACCAATCATTCCCTTTGTTTCTGGAAAGTGCTTGACGAGCAGCATCAACAGCCAGCTCAACATCTTCAGCAGTAGCTGCTGGAATATCACCTAAACAAGCAAACATTCCCCAACACATCAACCATTAATCAAAGCTTATCAAATTCAATTTAAACTTCCCTCAAGTGATCGGTAGAGTTTAAGCTCTAAACTCTTTCCATCACGAAAACAATAATAAATATAAATACGTAATTTTGCAACTGAATCAAAACTAAGTAACAGGGAGGGTGGAGTGGCTAACCGATGATCTGTTCAGTGGCGGGATTAACGATTGGGATGCGTTTCTTGAGAACGGGCTCTCTCCATTCACCGTCGATGAACAGCTGACGACTTGGGATTGGGATCGCCATTTTCCTTTTTCTTTTTTCCTGTTTAATTTAGTCTCAGTGACGAGTTTTGAGGATTAGTTGCTTCTATTTTCGCTTTTATGGCTGATGATTTTGCTCATTACCGAGACAGGAGCAGGGAGATCGCCGTGTCTCAAAAAAAAATTGTTTTTGTTGCGTAAATAAAATAAGTTATTACTTTAAAGAGTTTTTGTATTTGAGAAAATGCGTCCAGTTTAAAAAATAAAATACCTGCATATTTAGTAAATTTTATTTATATATATAATAATTAAAATCAATATAAATTTAAATTATTTTTTATTTATATATTAGAATTTATAAAAATTAAAATAAAATATAGTTGTTATTTTATTAAAATTTAAAGTTATAATAAAAATTTTAAAAATATATAATAACTTATTTAATAAATTATTCATAAAAAAATAACTTCTACCTTTTTTAAATTGTTTATAAAGAAATGTTTTTTAAATTTGTCAAATATTATTTTTTAAAAATTTTATGAAATAAATCACTTTCAACGTTCTAACTATAATTCTAAATAGAGGTGCGCTTTTTTAAAAAAAAAATTCTACTTGCGAGCAATTTTTTATTAAATTAAAATTGAATTTAAGTCAAAGAAGAGAAGAAAATCTTTCCCTCCAATTTGGTTTTATAAGAAAGAAAAAAAAAAAGGAAAAATAGAGCATATAAAATCAAATTTGTGATTACGCGCTAGACGCTACATACATGAAATTAGTGAATGATTGCTTTGCACAGGCCATTCTCACCTAACAAGTGTAAAAATAAAAATAAAAATAAAAATAAATAAATAAAGCATGATTGTGATTATGAAATTTATCATCTCCAAATTTAATGTTACAAATTTATTAATATTCAAAGTTTTCAAACAAACAAAAATGCATATTAATATTTACACAACTGATCACGAACAATTTTATTTGTTTTTGATTGATGTTGAATTTGGGATTTGGACTTGGACTTCAAGGAGGCGAGATGGGCAAAGCATAAAGGCAACAAGGTGTCAAGTTTCATTTGTTTGTTGACCAATTACGTGGATTAATATTAATTGGGAAATGGCTCCATATAATTCAGATTTATTTATTTATTTTTTTTTTATCGTCAAGTGTAAAACAACATCATAGCAACCAAAAATGGTAAAAAATAGAGCCCTTCTGCACGAGCCACTTCGCATGCAGGTCTGGCAGTGCATGCGACACCTGGATCTTTGGAAGGTTGCATTTGTATGACAGCACTTTGAACTTCACTACTTGTCTTGTGAAAATCATTGTCACTCCTCATTCATTTTCACCATGACTTCAAGATCCAAATATTGAGCAGTGGATTCCATTGAACTGCGCTTGGTCTATAATCTATATACCAATCAATAAACTCCCCCCACGTTTAAGAATTAAACATAAAAACGACTTTTCAAATTGATTCGTCGCAATCAATCCTTCATGGTCGTTGTGATTTCACCGCTCTTTCCGTCAACATTTCCACAATAATCTAATCTTAATATTAAACGCTATCTCACCGTCGCAAAAAAAAAAAAAAAACAAACTTGACAAATCTCGATGATATTGTTGATATCGCGTAAAAATGATTTCTTGCTTCAATTATGTCTCGTCCTACAAAATGTAAATTCATCCGTTGATGCAGATTTTCTCGCGTCACTCAGCGGTCTTGAACCTTCTAATCGTACTTCAAACGACTCGCTAAGGAGCGTCTGAGACCTTCGCTCGCGGATTTAAGCGATGACCGATCCTTCCGCTCGCGATAAGTTCGAGCAGGATTGCCTCCTTTAGTCAGGGTCCATTGTCTTCTTGAACGAGTGATTTCCGGACCGCACTCACTGAAACCGGTCGGGGTCGTGGGCGTTCCGTGAAACCCTCCGACGCTCAAGTCGATGTCGGGTTTCTCTTTTTGGTATCTCCTTAGTGAGGAGGCCAGGAAGATGAAAGGGTATTATTTCGCCCCTTTTTGGATGTAAATGGTGTTTTTGAGAAAGTCGAGATGAGAGAAATTTGGAAAGGAAGAACACGTGTCCGTTCATGAGGAATCCAACTTCTCTTTTGTGAATTCGAAATGCCAACCCTTGTGCCGTTCTCCTTCGTTTCCTTTTATACTCTGTTTTCCGCTTTTTCCTTTCCAGTTGTCACTCATTGCTCACTCCACGCTAATGGTATCCGGGTCCCTCGGCGATCGGGTTTGGCGGAATATTCCACTAGGGATGAGCGGTTGTTCCTTAATCCGATGCACGTGGCGAGATCACCATGTCGGGCAGCGTGCGAGGAATGATGACACCTTGGTGGCACGTCTGCGACCAGCAAACAGCGATGTCATCTCTCCACCATGTGGGACCCTTGTCGGACATCAAAAGGTGTGCGGGATTACGAGATAACAGGTCGGGTTGTCTAGGTCGGGTTTTGTCCGGTCGTGCTCGTGGATCTCTGCGGCGGGAGCGATGTGCTCGACTCTCGACCTTGACCGGCTTTGACCGGAAGGATGTCCTCGGCGGGCAAGGGCTCTCGACCTTGACCGGCTTTGACCGGAAGGATGTCCTCGGCGGGCGAGGAGCTCGACCTTGACCGGCTTTGACCGGAAGGATGACCTCGGCGGGCAAGGAGCTCCGACCTTGACCGGCTTTGACCGAAGGATGACCTCGGCGGGCAAGGAGCTCTCGACCTTGACCGGCTTTGACCGGAAGGATGACCTCGGCGGGCAAGGAGCTCCGACTTTGACCGGCTTTGACCGGAAGGATGACCTCGAGCGGTAGGGAGCTCTCGACCTTGACCGACTTTGACCCGAGGGGTTGCTCGGGCTAGGTTACCATCGGAGTCTTGCTTGGTAGGAAGGGCTTCGAGGGGTTTGTCCGATATTTACCCCATAAATCAAAAAGGACTTTTAGGAGCTCGTCCGATATTTTACCCAAACATCATCGATACAAGCCATTTTTTTGTAAAGAAGTGGTAAGATTTCATATGAAGAAATTAGCTGGCGCGTCAGTGGATCAGGTGATGTATTGCATCCCATATTTCCAAGATCTTTTTATTTATTATTTTAATTGAATACGATACGGATACGTAAACGATGGTGCAATAACTTGAGCTTAGCCGTCAACATCGGCCATCTGATGCGCGGTGTGTAACGACAATACAATAAGTACGAACGCGTCCCCATGAAATGGAAGTCGGCAAATCGAAGATTCACAGCATGGGTCGTATGTGAATAAGAAAAATTATCTCTTAATCATCTTTATTATTATTATTATTATTATTATTATTATATATATATATATATTATATAAAAATTTGACATATTTTATATATTATTTTTATTTTTAATTTTGTATCAATTAGTTATTTTGACACTAAGAATTATATAAAATAATTTTTTGATCCTTAAAATAAATTAAAAGACTATTTTTATTTTATAAAAATTCTTTAAAAAATATAAAATTATTATTTAATTTTATTGATAAAATATTAATAAAAATTTGAGTGTGTGAATACCATTTAATTATTTGATAAAATACTATTGATTTTTTTAATCATTTTGACCTAAAAAATGTGTAATACTCATCTCAAATATTTTTCTTTTTTTTAAAGGTATTTCAAAATAATAAAAAATTATCAATCATACAATCACAATTATCAAAAAATTTTTATTGTTTAAATGAATTACAAAAATAATAATAGTCTAAACCAATTTTGAATAATATATATATATAATTAAAAAAATTAACATTTAAAATTATAATTATACCAATTAACATCTTAGATTTTGATATTTATTTATTTTATTAAATTCAAATATATTCTTGTAATTATATTTTTTATTTTTTAAAAAATTATAAGATAAATTATTCTTTTAACTTATTTAGAAATAAAATAATTATTTTACTTAAATGCTTAGTGTCAAAGTAGATGATTGATACAAGTTCAAAAATAAATATAATATACTTAATAGATTAAAATTTTATAGTAGTCAGATATATATATGACATTAATATAAGTAATACAGAAATAATTTCTTTATAAATAATGACATTAATACAAAATTATTTTTTGCCCACGTCTGCATTTTAAAAAATTAAAAAACACGAGAAACAAACAAGATTAAAAAAAAAAAATGGTGGAGTAGCGGCATTCGCATCTTTTATTTTGCCGCATTTTGAGTAGTGGTGTGAAATTTTGAGTTTTTGAGGTATTTGCTTCTATTCGTTGCTTCACGAGTTCACGTGGTGTTTGGTGCATGAGAAGCTTGCTGTGGCCCGTGATTGAATCATGATTTTGGCACGTGGATGACTTAGTGTAAGAGCAGTGTGGCAAATTCCCAATGACTCTCGTGTGGATCAAACTTCATATATTGGGCTTTGAATAAGGGGCTTTCCATTTCGAAAAAATAGTACGTCACTGGATTCAATTACTTTACCGCGAACCTCGAGAACAGTAGGTTTATAGTTTATCAATAATTTTTGGCCGAAACCATTGGATTTTGTTTTGTTTAGGTGTAAAATCAGGTGGGTAATTTTTAGGGACCTCCTGAGGTTTAAGTATATGACACATAGAGAGAATGTATTAATATAATTATAAAAATCTCTCCTATTATTATTATAAGAATATGTATGATATTAGTAGATAAGGATAAATGTGTAAAATCAAATTTAAAATAAAAAAATAAAAATTGCATCTGAAATTTTATTGAAATTTGAGAAACAATGACTAAATATAATTTTTTAACTAGTGCTATGAAATAACCAATGAAAAAAAAAAGAAAAAAATCTTCACAAAATGAATTCACACGAAATGAATCTATCGCTTAGCTTTCTCTTTCACATAAACAAGACTTAACACAAATTTCATATTTCTCAACATAAATTTCATCTTTTGTCCAAACATTTATTAAGATTGAAGAAGAGTTTAGCTTCAGTTATGAATGAGATGAACTCTGGTGGTGGCCCAAGTGTTCCACGAAACGAGTACCGACAGCAAATAGCTTCAGCTGCAACTGGGATTGGAGCAAAAAAGAGGTTAATTCTCATTTATTATAGTTCAAATAAGCAAAGTTAAAGCATTTTATGTTTGGTTTATTATTTTATTGATTCTGAGTTTTATGCATGTTGATTTCAACAAATGTGTTCTCTGTTTTTTTTTTAAAGCATAATTTCAACTGTTGTGGTATGTGATTTTATTTCTTTTTTATGCATGTTTATTTCAATAGCTGTGATCTGTGATTTTATTTTTTCACACCATTATCAGTATCAATAATAAAAATTAACAAATGTAAAAGCAAAACCCATAAATTACCTGCATCACAGTGATGCCATATTTGTGGAAATCAAGATCCATCAATTTCTTCTATTAAATGCAAGCAATTGCAGTAACAATATGCTACAAAATAAATGTAAAATATAATAAAAGATAAAGCAAGATCATTAAGTGGTTAATTGTAGCATTTTTTTTAATAAAATGTTACTATAGAATGACATTTGGTAATATTAAAAGAAAAAAAAAGGCTACAATGAAATGCTACTATAATTGATATTTGTTGTAATGTTCTATTCTTTTTTTTTATGCATGTTGATTCCAGTAGCTATGGTCTCTAATTTTTTTTTTTTTTTATGTTAGTTGGCAATTGTAATATGTTATTTTGACTGTTGTTGCAAAGCTAGGTTCATTTTTCTTTTATTTTCAAAATCTTATCACTCTGTTTTTCGTCTTTAGAATTGAAAAAGTTCAATTATGTGTTATATATGTTTGTGTTTTTTGTGGCATAAATCTGTTCTAAATTAAAATTTATGATTGACTTTTTCCGGATATATACAAGTTATTTTGGGGGTTTGGTAACCAATTGCTATGATACTTGATAATATTCTACTAATTAAATAAAAGAAAGCATATATATCTATACACAAAAACACATGCAGTAGAGAGATACTTGATATAATAACAATACCTCTTAAGGCATGATACCTTTAGGAATCACTGTATAAAAGTATTAAAACATTAATATAGACATCTTAAATGCTAAAATCAGTATATTATACATAAAACAAAACAGTTACAACAAAGTAAATAAAAGAAAAAAAGATATACCCGAGAAACATAATTTGCGAGATCAGGTTTTAGTTAATATATTTTCTTCTCCATAAACCAAATCAATCTTTCTCATAACTTGAATAATTTATAATTTATAACACATATAACATGCATGAAAAAATTAATAAGCTCATAACATGCAACTGAGCTTTCAGCTGACAAAATGCACAAATTCATTTGAATTTCTTTTTATTTTTATTGGCAGCTGATGTGTTTCCTCTTCTTAGTTTCATATATATATATACATATTATGAACAAAACTTTCATATATAGATTTTAATTTATTAATAATTTGTTATTACTTACAATATGTTATTGTTTATAATTTGCAGGCATGTTTACATGGAGATAGGGGCTGTGGTAGCTGTGGTAGCAACTATAATTCTAGAGTAATATGCCTTAAAGAAGTTGTGGCAAAATTTCAAAGATGTTTGCTTTGACAAGCCTATAAGACATGCTAATGAAGTGAGAGTTTATGTCATGTTGCCATGTGAGACATCTAATATGCTGCTAAAAATTGACTCTGACCTACAAGATGCATTTAAAAAGCTGAAGCAGAAGAGTTATTCTTGGGCTATGTTCATTATTAGAATATAGTTAGATGCATCATCTGTTTGTCTGGATAAGAATGTGAATGAAGAGACTGCACCTGACCAGTTTTTTATTCCACAAGATGCTGAGCTAGATTGGTTTGATTTTGCTGAGGTAAATGAGTTTAATTTGCCTAACTTAATGCTGAAATCACTGAAGCTGTAGGATGTTCCACTGTTGTTGTTGAAGTTGAAGATTTTGCTGAAGAGATAGTAGGTACTGAAAATGATAATAATAATATAAGCGGTTCATCTGTTCATATTGATGATAATGTGTATGTTCCTGAATATGAGAATACTGTAGAAGAATTGGAATATGATGTGAGTGATGATGAATTTAATTTTAACAACAAAGATGAGTGGGATATGTGATTAGGTGACTATAGGTCTGGTGATGACAATGGGGCAGACTCCGACGGTGAAGAAGAATATGTTCAGGCTGCTGCTTGCATATATGAGGTAAATTCTAGCCGTTTTAAGTTCACTCCTGATAGAGATAATATTATGCTTAGGGCTGGACAATTATTCAAGACAGTTGATGAATTCAGAAAATTTGTTAAAGTCTTTGCAATAAAAAATGGTTTAAAATTTAAAATGGTGAAAAATGAAAATACTAGAGTGACACTAAAGTGTTCGACTCCAGTCTGCACATGGAGAATACATGCGAGTCCAAATTGGAATAGAAAATATTTTCAAAGTAAGACTCACATGCCAGAACATACTTGTAAAAGAAACAATGAAAATTATAAAGCAAATTCAACATGGATTGCAGCCACATTTCTTCATTTGTTCAGAGTGAACACACAACTCCCTATTGATGTAATCGGGTCAGAGTTGTTCAGAAATTATGGGATAAAATACTACAATCAAAGGTTGTACAGAGCTAAGAACAAAACCTTGGAGTTGCTTTGTCAAGACCACAAGGCCAGCTTTACAAAGCTCTTCAGGTACATGCATGTAATATTAGCCTCAAATCTTGGTTCAACAATATTATTAGAAAAAGATTAGTTAGGTGATAGGGTAAATCCTCACTTTAATTTTTTTTTTTGTATTTTTTGATGCATGTATGAGAGGTTTTTTGAAGGTTGTAAACAATTCATATGTATAGATGGTTGTCATTTAAAAGGTTTATACAAAGGGGTTTTACTTTCTACTGTTAGTGTAGAAGACAATTATGGCCTATATCAATTGGCCGTGTGTGTGGTAGAAACTAAAAACACTGAGTCTTGGATTTATTTTATGGAGAAATTATATGATCAAATAGGTCGTAATGATGGTGAGGGTTTATGCTTCATGAATGATAGACAAAAAGGCATATTGAATGCAGTTCATAGGGTTTTTCCTCTAGCTATAAGGAGGTACTGTTGTAGGCATATATATGCAATCTTTAAGCAAAATTTTCCAGGAATCTTACATAAAAAGGAGTTTTGGGCAGCATGTAGAAATGGAAACCAAGTGGAATTTAACAACCACATGGCTGAAATTAGTAACATCAGTCCTGCTGCTCATAAGTGGTTATTACAAATTTCTGTGTTATGTTGGGCCAAACATTGCTTCTCTACACAAACCAAATGCTCATATGTCATAAATAATATGATTGATTCCTTCAATAATTGGATAAACAACTTTAGAGGGATGCTAATAGTAAGAATTCTTATACATAAAAGACATGAATTAGTCAACACTTGGCAGGATGAGCTGCCTCCACTTCTTGGGAGGAGAATAATGGCAGTAAGGGTTGAATCTAGATTATTGTTTGTAATATTTGGACACAACAATCATTTGAAGTAATGGAAGATGTCTCGAAGAGGTGTATTGTAGATTTAGGCAGCAAGCACTGTGATTGCAGGGAATGAGATGTTTCAGGCTTGCCTTGCAAGCGTGCTATGTGTTATATTGATGCAATGAGGTATAATGTCAATGAATATGTCCATCCTCTATTGAAAAAAAAAAAACTGCATTCATGAAGACCTATCATCACCAATTATATCCAGTGCCAGATGAAAGCAGATGGCCATTACTTTTGCATGATAACTTGTTGTCCCATATGTCACTAGAGCTGCTGGCAGGCCTCAAACTAAAAGGAGAAGAGAGGATGGTGAAAGATAGTCATTTAAGTGGAACACAAGTGTAAGATACTCTAAATGTGATGAATGGCTCTAAATGTGATGCCATTTAAGCGGAGCACAAGTATAATAAAACATTTGTTAAGAAGAACTTCAGAAAGGTCTTAGTTAATTGTTTCTAAATCAGTTTTAATATTGCTTTCGTTACTCTTTGGGTGTTTTGATGATAAACTAATATACAATCAATTATCTACATATACAATCAAGAAGAGACATCCAGCTCTAAAATTAAAGAAACTGTTCACAAATGGTCTTGTCATAAACACTTAGAGTAGTGTTCATAAAAATGGTAAGAATTTTATGTCTAGTTTATTTTTTAAATTAATGCACAAGTTTAATTACACCATTTAGTTGTTTTACTTATGTTGTAATTTCAAATAATATGTTATATTTTTTTTTTCTTTTTATAATCATGAAGGATAATTTACTTAAGAATGACTATTATCAAGTTATGCATCCAACAACAGTTCAAACTTTTGTAATTATAGAAGTAGCATCATCGAAGCTAATCCTTTCTAACAAATTCTTTTGAGGGATCAGATGATGCATCAACTTTAATTGTAAGCAATGCAATGAAGATGTCATATCATCTTTTTGTCACTCAGCTATATATATAGGTTTGACTTTTTGTACATTTTGTAGTTGTTTGGTACATACAAATACAATTATTGATGAGACAAGTTGATATTATAGGCTCTGACTTCCTGCCACTCTAAATAGTGGGTACTGTTTTTTTGTATTGGCTGATAACAATTCAGCTATTAATGAAATATAATACTCTTATTGTTTTGGAATGCATATTCAATTATAATATAAATAGCCATAAATTATGAATTTTATCTTGTTTTATTATCCTATTCTTTATTCATTTTAGTTTGTTATTGTTTGAATGCATATAGTTGCTACTGTGTGTATTTTGTTGTGTATGCTGGATTTGTGTAGTTTTTATAAAGTTAATTGTTGTGTTTATAGTTATTGTTTTGTGTGAATGGATGTGTGCTTGTTAAGAAATTTGTTTGAGTAAATATATGAGCTGTGTTTGTGCTTGATATTATAAAGTGAGTTAGCAAATTTATGCTTCTTGAACTTGCTAAGGTGTATAACTACTGTTGTGTGTTATTTTTTGTTTCCTGGACATTATTACATTGAACAACAGCTTATTTTAAATTTATGGTGGTTGTTATAAATTATTTTTAACAGTGTGTGTTTATTGTATTAGTTTGGAAAAATAGCATTTAATCAAGGAGGGAACAATAAGTTCATATTATGTATTATTTGTGTTGATTGCTAAATAATTTTAGTTTGTACAACATCTTGTGCTTTGATATTATAGGCTATCAGCAGCAATTTGCTATACTTCTTTCAAATAGTATAATACACATGCATTTTATTTCTTATTCATCAACACATTACATATAAACAGTACTAGATTCTACACTTTATCTTAAATTTTAGGATTGCTTAGACATATTATTACTTCTTTATCATGACAAAATTGAGCACAAATATAGCTAAGTTCAGGTACATCATCATCTTCACAGCTCTTTCTTGAAATCCTGACATCTGTAGCTTCTTCACTTCTTTCACATTTGATTCAATAGTATTTAGGGTATCACAGTTCATAATTGCACCCAAATTCCCCTTAAGCACAGCTCAATTGTTGAAATCATCCTTTTCTAGAACCCACTATTTAAAGTATCCACAACTTAATTTGTTTGGACATCTATAATAAAGCTTATGAGGATTATCATTCTATTCGGATATCAGCACTTTAGCTCTCATGCAACATCTATATATTCGATTTGAAAACTTAATGAGCCTCCCATTAACAAAGTTCCTCCAAGCTGGCTCATAAACTTTTGCATGCTTGATTGGCTAGATGTGTTTGAACTTTGAGAATCCATATAGTTGAGATAGTCTTTGATCTTAATTATGTTGAATGCTTCTGTTGTTGAGTTGAATAAATGATGGGTTTGAAACATGTGCAAAGATTTGTTAAGTAAAGGATGAAAAATAAAATTTGCTATAGACTACTTGCACCTGGACAGAAAAATCCTATGAAGCTTCACTGTTTCCTGGGATTGGCTTTGGGCTTTTCTTGCACAGCTTAGGTGGAAGGCGAAGAAGACCTCCGTCCAGGGGTCCCGAGCCATCAGTGAGATACCACTCTGGAAGAGCTAAAATTCTAAACTTGTGTCATAACCTACGGGCCAAGGGGCAGTCTCAAGTAGACAGTTTCTATGTGGCGTAGGCCTCCCAAAATGTAACGAAGGCGTTCAAAGGTTTCCTCGGGCTAGACGGAGATTGGCCCTCGAGTGCAAAGGCAAAAAGAAGCTTGACTGCAAGACCCACTCGTCGAGTAGGGACGAAAGTCGGCCTTAGTGATCCGACGGTACTGAGTGGAAGGGCCATCGCTCAACGGATAAAAATTACTCTAAGAATAACAGATTGATAGTGTTTACTGACTTGTAAAAGCTCTCATTTATAACCACTGCTGCGACCCAAAATTATTACTGTTTATTTACAAAGGTTATAATGACAGCTTTATTTAAGTTACTTTTTATTATTTTTATAATAAGCATTATGAATTTCTTTACATATATGAGTATTTGTGTCTTTTTCTTTTATATTTTGTAAATCCAACTGAATTTATTACCCATCGATTTTCAAAATTGTATTTAATAACTTATTATTTTGGCAGGAAGGATATTTTAATAATTTTAAAAGTTCACTAACAGTCAACCGGCAAGGAAGGTTCATGTAACATTCTCTCTAAGTGTCAAATACGCCTCAAGGAGGTCCATAAAAATTACCCAAATCAGTTAGTTAGATTGACCTAATCTTTGTTAGCCAATTAATAATAATAGGCATAGCAGCCACGAACTGACGTAGAATCAGTTTCCAATTAACCATTTCATTTGATTTTTGATCTCAGACGTTAGATAAAGATGAACAGACAGAGAAAAAAAAAAAACAAATATTTTTATAAATACGAAAGAAAACAAAATGATCAAAACACATATACATGAATCATGCTAGTTTCATAATTTACATACATAAATGAAATAAATGATCAATATAACAAAGAAACCAAAAGCGAATTAGCCCAGAAAAGATATATGATCGTGATCCTAACAAGCACAAGAAGCAGAACTAGTTTAGTAGCACTAGCGTTTCTGGGTGGTTTTGTGATACTTGGATTTGATCCACTGAAGGCCAACGGAGGTGCCTTCTTTGACTTTCTTCATGCCAGTTGAAGCCAGAGTCTTGGTCTTATCAAAGCCTTCTCCTACCTTCTGCTTGTACTTCGCTGCTCCTGTTCCATTGTTAATATTATTACTGCTCCTCTTTTTCTGAGGCACCACCGATATTGGGTCCGGCCCATCGTCCCATTGATCTGCCCATGATGTTCCATACGAGTTGTTCACTCCTTCCATTTCCTTTCCCAAACGATATAAGCAGATGCAGATCTTTGAATTTATTTATCCCCCACCTTAACTCTTCTGTCAGACTAGCAATCTGGGAATCTGTTACGCTTTATTGTTGAGATGGGAGATCAGCGTGGGGGGTTTGCCATCTTTTATAGTTTCGTCTAAGCAAGGTACGTGGCTAAATTGAAAGTCAACACGTCTGCTTTTCTTTTTCTTATTGGACAAGTATGCCCTTTCTCCTTCCCAGCGCTTTCCTTCCAAATCCGTTTCAATATGGTTTTTCCAAATTTTAGCACCACGTGAAACTTTTTTAATGGTAATATCACGTGCGATGATTTATTATGGATTAAGAAATTACTGGTCACATTGAATTAATCAGTTAAATCATTGAGTTTATTTATTTTTTCAACTTAAAAAAAATCAAATAATTCAGTTATTAAGTTAATTTTTTTTATTTAATCTAAAAAGTCTTAATAATATCATTAAAATATATTCTCTAAAATATCTTTATCTAATTAATTAATTTTCATCCTTATATAAATAAAATTTAATAACTTTCATTATTACATATTTTTATAACTTGTGATAATATAGTGGTACACTGTTATTATTTTTATTTTTTATTTTCTTCAAAACAATATTATTTATTTTCATAATTTTTTATGAATATTTTTCATATAAAAAAATCATGAACTATAATAAAATTGATTAACATTACTAATTTAGAATGTAAAGTGTTGTATTCAATTGAATGTAATTTATATTATGATAATATATTATCTTATTTATGTTCTTTAATGTGCTTATTATTTATTTAATAATTATAATTTGTAAGGGTATAAATATATTTAATAATTCAGATAAAAAATAAACATATAATTCATAATATAAATATAAAATATTATTTTTTAAATTAAAAAAAATAACGTAATATTTATATTCAACAATTCAGATAAAAAAATAAATATATCATTTAAATTTAAACGTTCAGTTCTATTCAAAATTCATATTGATTCAAATCTATTCAGATTTTAAATAAAAGAATAAACATCACCTTCATTCTAAAATCGTATTATATTAATTAGATGACATAATTTTCACAATAACAAATTATGGTCCGATAATTAACTTCCACTTGATAATATTATTATGCATTTGTGCTTGAAGGGCACTGCAGTAAATTCATAGTACCGTGGCCCCAGAGCGGTGCATTCCCGAATCAACTAGAAACGTTTGACCATATCTTGTGCTTTGTGTCAACATCATCGATGGTGGGATGGAGCCGGTGATCAAACTTTTGGCGGCTACAAGTCCAAAAACCACACAACTTTATCTTCATAGAAGCTTCTTACCCAACAGTGTTTTCATAAAATTATTAACAAATGATCATATTCAGATTAGGGGTTGATGAGCTGTCTTTTGTCATCACTTTGACCGTCATGGTATGATATATTACACAACTAGTCAGAAAGAGTTGGCTCAGCTTATTTATCTTGGTACATATATGCACATAAAAGTATATTAATTCAGAAAAAGAAATTCTAGAAGGAAGTTGACTGGATTAGATTGGTAAACAAAAGGCGGCAATTAAACTGCAATAAGATAATCCATTTTCGAGAATTATCAACTATTCTTTACTGAACACGCCAAAAAGTCCGTTTAATTTGGGATTATAGCAGCTTCCATTCCATCAGTGATCAAATGCGCCGGTTCCTTGCAAGTACTTGTTATAGAGCCATTGTGATGTGATCAAAGCATCACCGTTACTCTCCACCGGGTATATGTTTCTGCCGCTCTGCCAATCATTTGTAAGCTTTATCCATTCCCTCCTCCAATCCTTCACACGGAAACCATCGCCATCCTCCAATGATTCTATCATATATTTGAAGTATATAGCTGCCCGTGGGCCATAGTAATCTCGTAGAAGTCCACTCCAGTACTTGTTTCCTAAAACAAACAAGACAACACAATCTTGTCTCCTAAAACAACAATCATATATTTGTGTTACAAGCAAAGATTTGCACTGGTTTTCTCATTAACTATCCAATCCTCTTATAGTCAAATTCTGATGACAAATTTGGTAGACACAATATTAAGCCATCACACCCCCTTACCATAATCACGAAGCAGACTTGCTTCCTCCTCTGTGTTGTCGAACCACATAGTTATTTGAGTTCTTGCATTCCATTCATACTGTATTTACCCAAACCATCAAATACAATTAATCAATAATATCATGTCATTTATTGGCTAAGGTAGGGCAACTAACCTGCTTTTCTTGTTCTTCATTTTGGGCAAGTTGTTTAGCACTTTCTAACCAAGGTCCTAGAAGAAACCCATCATGGCATGCTAGGAGACTGTCCATATCTTCCACAAGTTCTAAAAATCCCCTACTCAACTGGAAAACTCCAAGAGCATCATTTAATTGATAGGCTTCTATGATATTCAAGAACAGCTTGTTCGCATATTTTGCTAAAGCTTGCCTAGTCAGGTCAATTAAGTCGTACCTACAGATGCAGTGGAAGTGGCAGGGAAAAATTAATATGACAAACGCTAAAAATTGAACAAGTATATGATAGAAGGAACAAGGAGAGTATAACTAGTAATCAGATGTCCTGGAACTAAATGATGCCAACCTATATGTGTTACTTGCTGATAGCTCGTTACCACTTCCGATAAAAAGTTCTAATGCTCTGATTACTTCTGAAGTTGAATACCATAAATGTGGTTGATCATACGAACTTGTTTCACTCTTCAGGACTGCTTTTTTTGATACTGGTTTTTTATGGTTTTGAAACTTTTCTTGAGTTACTGAAATTATGGATGGATCAACATCGGGGAATGCTACAATCACATCCCTATTTTTGTCCTGTTTTAATGTATAGAACACATGATACAGATACTGTTACATTGTAATCAAGATGGAAACTCCTTATTTCAACATATATAACTGATTACCCTTTGCAGAACATGACTTGAACAAGCAAGGGAACTTACTGTGGCACCATCAGTACAATTGTAGACTGTGTGATATAAAACATTCCAGGCATCTTGTATAGATGGAACTGATCTGCCATAACGTCTAACTGAATAGTGATTAATCCATGCCTGAGTGGAAAATGATCGACTCATTAGTTTACTATTATTAGTTTATAAAGAACAAGGTTAAAAAGAAAAAGAATAAATGGGATTAAATCAGAACCTAAAATATAGTGGGAAAAGAAATACACGACGACTCTGACAAGCAAAGAGAAACTGCAATAAATAACTGGATAAATAGACCATCTGTCTTATGAAAGTTCCAATTAAATGCAAATATTATCTATAATCTAGCGTAGTTAACTTTCTATTGACTTTGTTCTGCTTATTGATTCAAACAACACAGAATTGGGCATACAACTTGTCCAGGAAGGCAAGGATCAAATGTCCAAGATGTAAGCAACGAGTTTGGCACAATTTATTTGCGTGACGCAAGGTGTTATTAATCCCAGTTTCAAGTTCGTAACTAACTTTAAACTTGATTGGTACTGATCAGGGCTTTTCATGTAGAAAAAGACAGCTTAGAAGCCATGAGATAAATCCATGACACGACTTACCTAATAACATGTAGCAAAACTTTGTTATTAGATGCTATACCTAGGTATAATTTAATCATATTTGTTTACATTTAACTTCAAAAGAGCATAAAAAAGAGTTAAAGGTGGATAAGCATGCAACATCTCAGGCATTTGCAAAAGTCAGATATTACCTTTACATCAACTTTTTTGTGCTGAAATGCCATTTCAGACATGAGATCATAAACAACAGGATTTTGTTCTATGCCTTCCATTGACATCCCAACACCAACCTTCAAACACGTTAGATAATGTATTGTAAGATACATAATATACTAGGGCTTTAGGACAATAACAGATTTGAAAAGCAATTCATGATATTGTGGAACAATAAACATTGATTGAACTTGCCATTGTTGTGTTTTCACTTGTACGAGCTTCAACTGGTCCAAAAGCTATTGAATCTAAAATCCCATACATCTCAATGTTTCCAGCAAAGTTGTGCAGCATACACCTGTAAAGCAGAACATTGGCAACTCATAATGATTAAATTGAAAGAGAATGAGAAAAGAAATATAATAACTTCATTAGTTCATATCTTTGATTTTATGCTTTGTAACAATCAAAATCCACTGTTCGACGTGATTTTACTTCAGAACTTAATATGCGTATTCTTGACTAGATAAGCACCCCAAATATCAATGATATTTATTTAAAAGTTACCAGATGTAAGGAACACCATAAAACTGCTTTGATGTACTCCAAATGGGTTTAACTTCAGCAAAAAGGTCAAGGATGACCAATTTCCCCAAAGGAACAGAATGTAAAAGTGCCTGGAATAAAAACTTTGCCAATTAAAAGTGCAACATGTGTATGTAGGCTAACACCTCATGTTTTTCTAATTAATAAAATATTGCAAAGAAGGAAATTGCCAAACAATGAGTGTACTATGGCCCATTTGAGCACGTCGACAATGATACACTTGGGCAGGTACATGTACAAGAAAACTTAACAGTGGGTAGTGACGTGCATTTCTCAACATCTCCAATAGTCCATTTACAATCACATATGTTAAGTATATATTAGGTAAATCCATGGCTGACCATTGTTTGACACATTAGGCTTCATTTCTTTCATATTATTTTCTCTATGCTTCACAATGTCCAGGTAAAAAGATGAAATTCCTCAAAATTAACAGTATCATATGGTGCTCAAACTTTGTTCAGCTTAACAACTATCTTCACCAGACTTGATGGAGGATACAAATTGTTTGATATTAGCAAATCAAATCATGCATAGATGAGATAAAATGTAGATGCATTTGAATATGGAAAAGCATAGAACAACTAGAAAAGACAAACAATTGAAAAGGATATACAGAGAACCTTCATTTGTGGAGGCCTCCAGAATGGATCATATGAGAACAACCATCCCTGCAGAATATTCAGAAAGAATAGAAAATAACAGTTAGTACTGATCTACTCTAAAGAAGATACTAGATTTGGAAAGTCACGGTCTTAGTGGCTAAATGGATCAGGATTCAGACAGAACTGAGAACATAAATAAAACCAAGATGCGCAAACTCAATTTGAACTCTTAATTAAGATAGCTGTAACCTTATTTTTTCACCTGCATTAGCCAAACAGCATCACTGTCACCACTTTGCATTCCACTATAGATTGCTGCACCTAATGAAGAGATGTACTCTGGACTATCTACAGGTGGGGTATTCTCGTCAAATGTATCACTGCAAAAAGTTAAATAAATTATGACATAATAGCTTAAAAATTTAATAAAAAATCGATAATAGAAAACTAATACATATAATTTATGATTATAAAGAGTAGCTTCAGGAGATTGGTTGAGCATTTAAAAAGGAAAAAAAAACAAATGAACGAACAAAGACCGATGCTTTGGCCTCAGTCAATTCTTATCCAATAAAATTGACATATAAGTGAAATGAACAGCAACAAAGATTGTCAAACATATATAAATGAAAAAGATTTCTGAACAGCAATAAAATTGTATGAGTAGTAAAGCAAAAAAAATCTTACCAGTTGTATACGTGGCTAGTCCTTCCATACTCTAACCAAAAAGTCAAGTTGAAGAATCATAAAGATTTAGAAAACTTGCATGCTTGGCACAAAGAATGTAACTCCAACGAATTTCATGTGCATGAAAACCTAAATCAAAGAAAGGAATGAGGGATTCAGATTAGATCACCTTTCAATTGTTGCTCAATAAACGCTCTCCCAATCTCAATAAACAAGGGATCAGTTGCATCAAGAAGATGAGTGCAACACCATCTAGGATCATTCTTAACGGAAAACCTGAAGAAAATGGAAAGAAACAATGATGTCAAGTAAATGAATCCCCTTTCATCATTTTACACCAAGTCCTTGAGAGTTGTATCCTTTCCTACTATCTTGTGTCATGAAATTTTGGTCTCCTCTTTTCAAGTTGGGTGGTTAAAGACAAGAAAAAAATATAGCATTTGCATCAACTCGCTGGGTTGTATGTAAGAGAAAAAATCTGTGATTAAGAGACACTTTGTACATATATATGCATGAAAGAATATTCTGAAAAGCATTGATAATGTTTTAACGTTTTGACTTCTTTAGTCTAGACAATAAATAATCATTGCCAAATTTAAGAGATGAGCCTCCAATGCAGTTTACTAAATCTTATTTTAGAAAATGAACACAAGTTCTAGAACCTTGACCAACTGAGAATTCAAATTTCAAATAGCACATAGCATTATTTACCAATTTCCTAGTCGTGTTATCTTTGCTGAAGGAAATACATTCTGCAATGCTGCAGGGACATTGCCAGAAAAAGCTGGAAGTACTGCAAAGTCAGATAGCATTAGAGTCTTACATCAATAGGAGGAAAAAGGAGTTAAAATATTCCTTCTATAAATTAGGATCTCTCACGCATTTATTTTCCTTTAGATAAATAGCTTTCTTCTGGCTAACAGGACAAATTCCCTTTAAGAGTAGTTATCTTACCCACGAATTTATATAATCAATGGTTGGTAGGAATACCAAAGATGCTGTTGCAAATTTATAATAACAGAATAAAATCCAAAAACTGTAAGCATTCAATTTTTCATCAATAAAAATGAAAGTTATAAGAAAACCACCAGTGTAATCACCCCTCTTTTAGTGGGAATTACACAAATAAAAACTTTTTGCAATACGTTAAATAAAAGATAACGAGCACATCGTGGCAATCATGAATCAGCGTGTTTATAGTTCCTTATCAGGCTCAGGATGTCATGAGGCCACCAAACTATTAAAATGAGCCAATCAATATAACAGAGCAACTCCTGCAACCATGAGGCCTCTGACGCTAAAAATCATTAAGCAATGAGCCAGTCAATATATTATTCTAGCAACAACAAACAAACTAATTACATCTCACTCTACAGGTTTCTAGTCAAGTGGTAATTGTCTTTGCAACTAGAAATAGTGTAATAGAACTCGATGCTGAAAGTAGATGAAAAACATGTACCTGGATTCATTCCGAGTTCATACATTCTGGCAAGAATTTTCTTCTGGAGAACTAATTGTTGATCCAACCAACTTTGCGGTAGAGGTCCACCCCATCTATTAAAAAAAATATATATCATGCATCAAAATGTCATATACCAAGTTTCTATTTTAGATATGGAAAGCCCATCAGAAAAATGCTCTGTCAAAACGTCAGAAATGATATTAAATGTGTAACGTTAAGGTTCCATGAGCACTTCATGCAGACAGTTATGGCTTGAGCGACAAAGCTCTAGCCTGAAGCATCAAAAGAACCACTATATTCATGTGACTGCGAGGTTCAACTTTATGAAATATGAGACATTAGTCATTTGAAAAATTTAGAACAATAACGACAGTGTTAGTAAAATACCTTTAATGTATTTTCAATGATCAACAATATTTGGAAAACGGTCAGGCTGATTTTTTCATTTCCAAAACAAGAGCAGTTCCAAAAAAAGAAAACCAAGATCTGCAAGCTTACCCATGCAAATTTGACATACGTGACCATGCCAGAAATCCGGGACCTCCAAAAAAGTTGTCCAAATCTGAACTGCTTATGTTAAATTTCTGATTGAGGATGAAATGTAAATTAGTACAAGAGAAACATACAGTTGCCAAACCAATAAAAGAAAAACTCCACAGAATTCCTGACTTTTGGAAATCCTGATTAAAATTGACAAAGAAGCAATCTAGAAGTACAATATGGTGATATGAAAACTTTGATTTCTAATAATCACTTTACTTGTTGAGTTGTATCCAACATTGGCTAGTTAAAGGGAGTCACTTGGGTTTATAAGTAGTATAAGAATAGTCTTTTAAGTTGGACACCTAGAAATTTTAGGCCTAGCTCCCCAACAAGTGGTAACAGAGCCAAACATTAATAGTCGGAATGTGGTGATGGAACAATTCACATGTGTTGGACAAAAGGTGATATGAAAACTTTGATTTCTAATAATAACTTCACCTGTTGAGTTGTATCCAAAATTGGCTAGTTAAAGGGAGTCATTTGGGTTTATAAGTAGTATAAGAATAGTCTTTTGAGTTGGACACCTAGAAATTTTAAGCCTAGCTCTCCAACAAGTGGTAATAGAGCCAAATATTAATAGTCGGAATGTGGTAATGGAACAATTCGCGTGTGTTGGACAGAAGAATCGGGGTTTAGTGGTGGTTTCTCCTGAGGGGATAGTTGAGTTGTGTTCCACATTGACTAGTTTACGGGAGTTGCCTGGGCTTACAAATAAGATAGGTTCCTACACTCAATAGATTAGTCATTTGAGTTGGATACTTAAAAATCCTAAGCCTAGCACCCCGCATCACTGGTACCAAATTCTCTCCACAAGAAAGAGAAATGAGCAGAAAACTACCTGGAAAACCTTTTGCCAGATAGCTTCTTGACCTGTAAATGCCAGGGGCAAGTTGATACCTTGGAGAGCCATCCAATCAATTTCTTTTTCCCATCTTTTCCAGTCCCACCAAGCAAAAGTATCTTCCAAGTCATGAAAAAAGCATGATTATAGTTACTACACAATAACTAAAAAAAGGTTCAAAGTCATAGACACTAAAACAGTAGATCAAGATATAAAGGACAGTTTCGAAGAAGAAGCCTACAACTAGATGTAACAGCATTCTGGTAGTAATTCAAAGGAACGGGTCTCTTAACCAAGACACCAGCATCTTGAACACGGGGAAAAGAGCCTAATTTAGGCATTGAAGATACTTGTATACCACCTGTTTTTTCCCAAGAGATATGTGAACCACACCAATACCGGAGGTACCAATGCAGACCAGCCAAAACTTCCACTCCAGTGACCCCACTTATTCTGCACCAAACCAATCAAAATTTCAATGATTCACCAATAAAAGCATGAAGAAAAAGGAAATGAAGAAACAGTAACATACACAATCTCTGGAGTGCCGCGTATGTAAGAAGAAGGATGATTCCTTAAAATAAAGCAGTATTCTCCACCACATTGCTTCTGAAATCAAAACAGACAATAATAATAGTAATACTAATTAAAAATTTTAGCAAGAACAATGAAAGTTGACCTAACTTAACATTAATAATTAATTAAAATTTGAGTAAATAAAAGACCTTAGAAATAATTCGGAACTGGAAGGAGGAATAGTGAGAAGGAAGGAGCCGTTGGAGAACTGCGTAAGTGGCAGCTAATTGGACGGAAGGAGGAGCACGCTCGCGGTCCTGGATATCGAGAAGGCGCGAGATGTACTGGACTCCGATTGTTGACGATTGAGCGACAGTGAGAACCGAGAGCGTGAATGTGATTACGAAGAATAAGATGAGAGAAACGGAGCGAAACGGAGAATCCATGTGAGAGTGATAGAAATGAAACTCAGAGCAGTAGGTGAGGTAGATAAGAGAATCCGCATTGTGGAAGATGAGACGAAGAGATTCTTCGAGGCGTATGAGACAAATTCTTGGCCGGCTCCACGCTACAGTTCAGCCTACGGAGAGGAGGGCAATAAGTGCGCATTTGCTTTTGTTTCGTTTGCTTCCGCTTCAAGCGCTTCGTCAGTTTAAATTTTGGAGCGAACTCCGTTAAAGTTGCGGGCTTATGATTTTTGAATCCAAACGCCGACGTTCTGTTTATGCTGGGCCTTGTTTAGTTTCGGCCCGGAATTTTTTGGGCCCAAATGCCACACCCACACAAGTTTCATTTTCCTTTTTTTGTCGAATGAGAAAATTCAAGCTAAAACAACTAAAAGTAAATGAAACTTCAATTAATGGTAAGAGGAAAAAATGTAGATTTTTGAGAGAGAGAAGAATCACGAAAAAATGGACCCAAGAAAGAAGAATCATGAATCATGAATGTTCAATGGCGACCACGTAGAGATCTAAACATCTACCACATTGCTTTGGCAAATTAAAGCAATCAAACAGTGATCTCTTCTCATCCTTTTATGGTCGACTTATCATATTTGCTTAATAAGTTCTACTTCTACATTATAGGATTTGCCAACCTCGTGGATTTACTTAGATGTTCTTTTTTATGTAAGCTCTTCCATTTTTAAAAAAAATTAATATTTCACTTAATAATTCATTTACATGAAATGCTGAACACAAATTAAAACAAATAATAATAATAATAAAGAAGTTAATTTGTTTATGATGATCGCAAATTGGGTAGGTTCAAAGTGAAAGTTATTTGTTTAAGAGTAATAAGTTTGACTATGTCCTTCTGCTTTAAAACCCAACACACTGGCTGCTTTTTGAAAGATTAAGAAATGCGTGGTTGATCCATGGCATCACTCACATGCATTGTAATAATGTTACGATCTCTTCATCATAGCAGCTCTAGGAACCTGGAAAAGCCTCTAGCCTCTAGCCTCTAGCTAGAATCAGGGTTATAATTAAAATTTAATTAAACAAATAATCTTGCCACAGTGAAAGGCTACACATATTGATTCAAGCATGAAATCATCAAGTTTGCTGAACAAATTGTCGTTATCAGTTGGGCGACCAACAGACAATATAAAAGATAACGTTTTGCAAGTTGTGCTGATGGTATATTATTGGAAATGAGATGACCAAATCCCAAAATGGGTGCTTGTATTGTATGACCCCCATTACTTTTTTTCATGATGTATGAAACATGAAACCCTAAAAAGGAAAGAAGTTGATCTATTGAATATAAATATCGACAATAGTATTATAGTAATTAGACTTTCCTTTCCATATAAATGATCTCTCTGGCTGTCAATGGCCCCCAAAAGCTCTTTTATGTAACACACTATATTAATTAGGTTTCGATGAAATGATGTTGTTGATTTGCATAACATAAACGTATAATGAGTTTAATTATAACTGTGCGTGTGTTACTTACACCAATCTTCAAAAGAGAATATAAAGGAAGTTAATTTTTATTGTATATGAGTAGTGCGTGAAAATTGAATATTGTAACTAGCATGTGTATTTTATTTATACTTTTAAGTGTAAATTTGTTGTACCTCCTTAATTCTTTGTTGAAAACTCCAAATTTTTCATTATAGATCCCCTACTTTTCATGTGTTGTACAATATATATATATATATATAGAGAGAGAAAGGTCATGAATTAAAGCATGTAAAAAATAATAATAATAATGAATTTTTTTTTTCAATCGATTATGCGTAGAGATAAACCTACAATGATAGTTATATTGTAATCATTATATTATATTTAAATGTTGATCTATGTAGGGAGCCTGATTTAGAGGAGTTACTGACGGTGGTTTTTCTATCGACCACAGCGATGTTTTGGGTCCCGATAGTTTTGCGATGAAGTTCTACCGTGCATGCCTGGAAGGTGATTTCTGATGACTTATTGGCTACTATTCACGATTATTTTAAAGGTTCTGCTATGCCTAGGGGATTCCAGAGTACTCTCTTGGTTCTTCTTCCTAAGAAGGACTCTCCAGTTTCTTGGACTAATTTTCGATCAATCAACTTGTGTAACGTAAACAAGAAGGTTTTAACTAAATTGCTTGTTATGCGACTGACACCAGTGCTACCTCGTATCATTTCTTCGTCTCAGAGTGGTTTCATACCTGGCAGGAGCATTCATGATAATGTGTTGTTGGTTCAGGAGCTTGTTCACAATCTTAGTCGTCGTACCTGGGGAAGTAACGTGGTACTGAAGTTGAATATGACTAAGGCATATAATCGGATGTCATGGTCCTTTTTCCTTCAGATGTTGCGGTGCTTGAGTTTCTCAGAGCAGTGGATTTCTTAGTTCGAAGGGCGATATATGGACCTTGGTTTTCTGTGTTGGTCAATGGGGTCAGCCATGGATTTTTTCAGTCTCGGGGTGGTCTTCGCCAGGGTGATCCGCTATCTCCTTGTTTGTTCATTATTGCTGCAGAGTTTTTATCTAGAGGCCTGGATCATTTGTATTCTTCGCACCCTTCCTTGAGATATTGCTCGTCTGGTCATCTTCCTATCTCTCATCTGAGTTTTGTAGATGATATTGTTCTTTTTTGGAATGGGAGTAAGGCTAGTCTCACGCGGCTTATGGATTTTCTGCATCATTATGAGGCTGTTTCTAGGCAGCTGGTTAGCCAGGCGAAGAGCAGCTTTTATGTTGGGGGTTCGGTTTCTGCTTCACGTGGTGCTATTATTCACATAGTTATGGGGTTCCAGCAGAATCAACTCTCTTTTTCTTACCTTGGTTGCCCAGTGTTTGTTGGGAGAGTCAAGATTGCTCTTTTTGATGATCTGATTTGGAGGGTCCGAGAGAGGATGTCTGGTTGGGCTAATCGATTGCTCTCGTTTGGGGGGAAAGTAGTGCTTATTCGGCATGTTTTATCTTCTATGCCATTGCACTTATTTCATGTTATGCGACCGCCGATTGGGGTTATCCAGCAGTTAGAGCGGATGGTTACACGTTTCTTATAGGGTGACTGTGGACCTAGGCGGAGGATTCATTGGTGCCATTGGCTAGAGGTGTGCTTTCCTCAAGAGGAGGGCGGCTTGGGTTTTAGGTCATTTCGTGATCTAGCTGAAGCTTTTGAGCTTAAGCTTTGGTAGAGATTTCGGGAGCAGTACTCTTTATGGGCTTCATAAATGAAGTCTAAATATTACAAAAATGATCATCCCGGAATGGTACGTTTTCGTTACCCAGCTTCGCCTCTTTGGAGGCATCTTTGCTCCATCCGAGATGTTGCTGAGCCTCATATTCGTTGGCTGATGGGTTTTGGTGCTTGTAGTTTCTGGTATGACTGTTGGCTAGGATCACTCCCTTTGTATTTTTATAATTATGGTGCTGCTTCGTCCGTACCGATGTCTTCTTATTGGTGTGGTACTGTGTGGGATAGGGGTAAGCTTCTGACCGTCTTACCCACGTCAGTAGTTGAGCAGATTGTGTTGGTTCCGATTTTTACTGGCGTGCCTAATGAGACTCAGTGGGATTCTGCTACTGATGGTGTTTTTCATTTACGGTCGGCTTGGGAGATAGTGCAGTACGCCAGACCACGAGATGATGTTTTTTCTATGATTTGGCAGCGCTATATTCTGTCTCGGTTATCCTTTTTTCTTTTGCGGTCGTTGCGAGGTTTTCTAGCCACCGATGATGCATTGAGTCTGCGTGATTCCGTATGGTTTTGCGAGTGCTTACGTAGACTGATCATTGAGACTTCTCAGCACTTATTTCTTGCGTGCCCTCGAGTTAGCCAGGTGTGGGAGTATTTTTATCGTTATTTAGGGATGTGGCGGACCAACTTTCTATCACCCCATGCTTTGCTTCGCTATTGGCAGAGATGTGCTTCTTCTCAATCTCATCTTTAGGTTATTTTACCTTGCTTCATTCTGTGGCATGTGTGGAAGTCTCGAAATGAATTAAGGTTTGATTCTCACTCATTTTCGGTGAATACGGTTATTTTTCGAGTGGTGCCAGACATTCGGCTTGCTGACTTTGCTTTTGGTTTCAAGCCGTCTCAGTTACGGGGCATGATGGATTCTCAGCTTGCGGATGGGGTACGAGTGATTGCTTCACCCCAGCAGCCTATTTGAGTTGTCGTTTGGACGCGACCACCTCTTAATGCGGTCAAGCTGACTGTTGATGGGTGTTCGAGGGGTAATCCTGGGTTGTCCGCCGCAGAGGGTGTTCTTCGGGATCATAGGGGTATGTTTTTGGCAGGGTTTAGCTCTTTTCTTGGCCATCATCCGATCCTTTATGCAGAACTTATGGCCGTTTGTGAGGGTTTGGAGCTGGCGGTCCAGATGGGTTATTCTGTTGTGGAGGTAGAGTCTGACTCAGCTACTGTGATTTCTGGATCATTTCGGACAATTCTGTCCGATGGGATTATGCTTTGTCCTTGCGTCGAGTTCGATCCTTGGTGTCTTCTCTTTCGTTTGTGGTTCGGCATGTGTATCGTAAGGCTACGTCTGCAGCTGACTTTTTGGCCAATTGAGCTTGCACTTCTCGTTCCAGCCATCGATTCTTATCGGTCTGTGATCTGCCTATAGGTTTATCTAGGATTATTCATATGGATGCCTATGCGGTTCTGCATATCAGATGCTAGTTTTATTATATTACCGTTTGTATGTTTTCACTTATTGAGGGGGTTTTGGTTCATGTCTCATTCCTTATGTACGTGATTTCTCTTGCATAATTTATATTACAGGTAGGGGTCCTGTCTAACCCCCCACCATCTTGGTGATTTCATAAGAAAAAAATGTTGATCGAATTTTTATTTTGATAACTTAGAATGCGTGTTATAAATACACTTGTGGTAAAAGATTTCATATTAGCGTGTCAATTAACCGCTTGCACTTTTAGACTTTCTTTAGTTTCAGTTATTGCTACTAGTTCATTTAAGTGAAATTCTGATTCGTTTATTTTTTATTTGAATAAATATTGAATCTCAATTCTATTAGAGAGGCGTATGTCAAATTAATACAACACTTACGCTCTTGTTTCATCGTCGTACTCGGATTGAAAATGAAGGTATGACACAGGCAATGATGAAATCATACGAAGATAAATGGTAGCATCTTACGGATGAAATGGGAAAAAAATGGTTTTGGGTTTTGGTGGGGGGCGGCGTTATACTTAGCTATAGTGTATAGACTGCGATTAATCGGCATCAAAGTCAAAAATATGAACTAATTATAGAAAAATTGTCATGCCAAATTGGACTTACACATAAGAAAAGAATCCCAATACATCACTCAAATTAAAAAGACTAATTACCAACCAATTTCATGATCAATTACAAGAAATTAAAGAAAGTTGATAAATAGTACAAATACATTAGCATTCTATTTGAATGCGCAATAATCCAGCATTGTATCTTAATTTGCCTGCTAAAAGTGTTTCATGGGAAGACGAATCAACATGCAACAAGACAGGCTATTGGAATTGCATTGTATATAGTAAGGGCTTCAAAATTTTCAAGCACCGCATCATTTCGTGTACTAGCTTGGGACCTCTGATCAGTAAGTTAAATGTTGAACTACCTCTCAAGTCACAATCAAGAAATGGGGTGAGATAAAAGGCAATGGACACGTAACAAGCGGTACATGCAGTTGCAAGAAGCCATTGTCACAATCGGGGTCCTACAACATTATTCCAAATTCCAATATTCGATGTCTTTAATTAAGAGGAGAATTGAAAAGTTCAAAGCCTATAAAGTCGCGTTTGGCAAATTTGGAAAGACATGAAATAGAGAAACGAAAAGGATTGATTGGCTTTGGTAATAAAAAGAGCAAAAGCCGATTTCACAATCACATGGGCCTGATCCTGACCTGAAATATGATTCCGCCTAATCTGTGAAACCTATGAACCCTTTATCTCTCATCATCTGGCCAATAGATTCAACCAAACAGCACAAGTACAATCATCAAAATCGTTTGAACATGGAGGAGAGAGCCAAGTGTCTCAGTTAAGCACAGAGCATATGGACAATTTATTTAGTATTCAGTGTGATATATTATATATTCCCCTCCAACGGCATTTCAACTCTTCTTTCCGAAGCACATGAAACTCTCAAATATGCAAAATTCATTTCTATTGTAACTTTCGAATTAATTATTGTCATGTTTGTATTTTAAAAAAATACACTAGAAAATATCTACCAATATGTAGCTTAAAGATTCATTAAGCTTTAAATACCGAATCTCGTAAAAAGAATATAAAGTTAGATATTTGTCTTAAAATGTATACGACCGTGTGCCCATTATGACTTACCTGTAATCGAGTCCAAACAAAAATATTTTAAATTAATTCTTGCTGCCATTAGTAAAAAGGCATAAAACATATGGATGAATGATGATGAGTCAATTAAGAAGTGTTGATGCAATTCAAACTCAAATGGAGTCGGAGCATGAATGTCATCCATTACTTATATACCAGAAATAAAGAAAGATTCATCAATCAAATGTTTTTTTTTTTTATATATATATTATTAGGAGACTTGTTTTTATATATTCAATCTAAAAGACTAGCATATTGAGTTAATTAACGTATCATACTTATAAATTTAAGTATTTTCTTTTTATTAGTTATTGTAGGATACAAATAATCTCTCATTCGAATAAAACCACTGTCGAACTCTATTTTTTTCTTCCGACAAATTTAAGTTATTCCGCCACCATATTCAAGCAACTAAGGTCTAGTTTTGATATCAATTATTTGAGAGGAGATTGATTTATATTTGTAAGTATTTAATTCAAATGACTAATTTATTGAGTAGTGTAACCTATCCTACTTATAAACTTAAGTATCTTCTTTTTATTAGTTAACGCAAGACACCAACTTAATATATATCAATGCTTTGAATTTTAATAATCTTGATAGGTGTCAAGAATCAGGTCATTAAGATACGAACAAATAAAAGTCCATTGCCAACCCATGAGTTGAGAGTCCTGCTTCTCAAATTTGGAGTCCTTCCATTATCCATAAAACAAATCAGTCCTAATCAGTGATTTAGCCCTGCATATTTCTTAAATCAACTTGGTTATATGTACATATGTTTTATACTGATTTAAAATTTCTGCACAATCATATAATTATAGAGTTGCTGTCCTTCATTCCCAGCATGCAGTAGAACACAACATAACCATGTGATGAGTCAAAATTCCAAGCTGCTAATGAAGGCCCAAACATTGTACTATTTTCCAACTTAAATTACAGCAATCCCTTATACGGAGTTATCTAATTAATTTAATTCCTGTTCCCTGAAGAGGAGCTCCATCCAGCCATTAATTAGAATAGTGCAAAATGGGGTTACCATTTCTAAAGTACCCTTTACTCTCAGAGCTGAGAGCCAGCTTCTGAATCTCTATATATTTTAATTCACTTCCCTTTCCTTCACTCTCACTCATAAGAAAAATGTTTTTTGGCCTGTGTTCAGTCACTCTATCACCATGCCTTGCCACTACTCAAATTACGATTTCCAAGCACCATGTAATAGCTTTCAATCACAGGTATCATCACTTAGCTCCCAGCCAAGCCTTGCATCAGTTCCTTCACTCACCTCGCACTCACTATCCCACCAGCAGCAACACAATCTTTCAAACATAGATCACCACTGCCTCACCACTCTCAAAGGCCATAACTCTTATGTATCATCGCTCGCCCTCGCCGGCGGATTCCTATACACGGGCTCCCCTGACAACGAAGTTCGTTCATGGGATTGCAAAACTTTAAGCTCAGGACTTGATCAAGAATTTCTAAGTAACAATAATATTGTAGCCGTAGGCAAGGGGGCGGTCAAGTCCCTAGTTGTGTTAGCAGACAAGCTCTTTAGTGCTCATCAAGATCACAAAATCCGGGTATGGAAAATCAATAACCAAGAGCCTGATCATCAGAAATATACCCGTTTAGCCACGTTGCCAACGCTTGCTGACCGTGCTATCAAGCTTCTGATGCCTAAGAACCATGTACAAATTCGCAGGCACAAGACGTGCACTTGGGTCCATCATGTGGACGCTGTCTCAGCACTTGCCTTGACAAAAGATGAAACCCTTCTCTATTCAGTGTCATGGGACAGGACGATCAAGATTTGGCGCACAAGTGACTTCAAGTGTTTGGAATCAATAACAAAGGCGCATGACGATGCAATAAATGCAGTGGCATTATCCGATGAGGGGGATGTTTACACAGGATCAGCTGACAAGAAAATCAAAGCGTGGAGGAAAAGTCCTGGAGAGAAGAAACATTCTTTAGTTGATACACTGGAGAGACACAACTCCGGGATCAATGCTTTGGCGCTAAGCTGTGAAGGGTCTGTTTTGTACTCAGGGGCGAGTGACAGATCAATAGTTGTGTGGGAGAAGGAAGGAGATGAAGGTAATATGGTCGTGGTTGGTGCCCTTAGGGGCCACACAAAGTCAATATTATGCATTGCTGTAGTGTCTGACTTGGTGTGCAGTGGCTCTGCTGATAAAACTACTAGAATTTGGAGAGGAGTTGATAGAAATTACTCTTGTTTGGCTGTTTTGGAAGGGCACCGAGGCCCTGTCAAATGCTTGGCTGCAGCAATTGATAATGATCGCTGTGATTCATCTGATACTAGTTACCTTGTTTACAGTGGAAGTTTAGACTGTGACATCAGGGTGTGGCAGATTTTCTTCCCTCTTCTTCGGTGAACTTTTATTCTGGCGATACGGGCATGATGCAAGGAGATTTCGTGTTCCATTTTCTCTTCTTTGTGGTACTTTTGTTTGATTAATCTACATGGTTATCGTTTCAGAAAATAGAAAGCTTTATTATTGAACTAATGTACCGTGCTTTCAATCGGAATTGTTTCTCCTTGCCTTCCCCGGAAATTGTTTAAGGGATTAATTTATTCTGATGTTAGAAAATGATACCCAGGCATGGTGATGGTGTTTTTTAATATCGCAGCTAAGTCTTTTATTATTATTAATTTTTTTGAGACATTTAGCTGAACTGCAGGATTCAAAGCGACGGACAGGCGGTTAAAGTCACCAAATTGTACCTGAAAATATGGATTAGTGGCGACTACATTATTGATTCTTCCCTAACTCCATGACAGCTCGCTTTGTATATTTGTTTTTGAATTTTTAATACCTTTGTTAAGTTGGATTTCTAAGATTGTACTCTACTGTACTGAGCATTTATTAGAGATCTGACCTGAAGAGGACAAGTTTCCCTTTCTTAATGAGTTTCTTCCAGAAAAGCAGACAGGAAAAAGAAAAAACTTAATCAAATGAAAGCATAAATTTTATTATTAAAATGAACAAATAATTAAAAATCCCGTGGTAAGATTCCCAGAAATGGTGAAAAATATTCAATTCGAGTTGCACTGCATAGTAGGAAAAAATAAAAATAAAAATAACCACATGCTAGTATCAGTGGTGTTGTGCAGCATATCAGATGGGTGTCAAAACTCTGAGCGCTTACCAGTACACATATATTGAAAGTCTAATACACAAGTACAAAATGCTTACGGTCACAGATATTCTTCTAAATAAACAAGCGCCGTATTCTACCAAACGATAAAATAAAATATAGCCTAGGATTCACCTGAAGGCATTTTCCTCAAGAAGAATTTCGCAAAACAGGTGGAAATTAATGAAGTTATATATCAGGATTCAGGCAACTCCCCACCACTTACCATCTTTTGATCCTGGAAAAAGTAATTACCTTTTAAATAATTAAGTGGGCCTAAAGCAAGATAGCGCACTCCCAGGAAAAAAGAGCATTAACCCTTTGAAACAAATAATGTTCTGCCAGACTACGTTACTTGTGAGAAGAAAGAAATAAAGCCAATCATACAGAAAATGCAATAAAAAATGTCCAAAAAAATTAAACACTAAATTCAAATGGTCTTTCTTTAACACAAGTAGTGATTAACAATATGCTGATGCAGAAGTCTGATGTCATGGCCATCTGCCCTAAATATCTTTTGCTTAATCTATTGGGATTATTGACATTTTGACTCGTTAATCTAATTACAAGTGGATGCAAAGGTAGGTAAAAGTCGTTTTTCTTATGGAACCATTTTTCTAACCTTATTCATTTTTCTCCATCGGAAACTAAAATCTGATCCTCTATATTATGCAAAGGACATTGAATTGACCAGTAAAGACAACTAGGTAACATTCAATAATTACTGCTCTCAAGAATAACAATAACATAATCATTTTACGTCACCTCCCAGTATAAGCTATGCACACTTGTCCACACCATGTTAAAAAAATATATTAAAAAAAAAAAAAAAAAAAGGCATGCTTTAACATTTTAGACCTATTTATAATTTACATTCCAGGCAGCAATATAACATCCGATTCATTTAAATAATAAAATGCCATGTCTATTTTCTACTTTGATTTGTTTATCTTCAGGTGCATAGATGAATCTTCCACCTGTTTGGCTCCCAAGATCAGCTCAATGTTCTTTGCATACACGGCATGTCCATGTACCATGGTGACTATAAGCAATGCAAATATACTTACGAGTGCACGTGTACACACTGCTAGAATTTGACAAGCTAAGTTAACAAATGGTAGTTGATCATATTCCTAACAACCAAGTGAATTTGACACAAATTTCCAGAAAATTTTATTAAACAGCTCAAAACAACAACAATATATTTTCACAAAAAGGATAGATTACAGCAAGTACAGAAGAATCAAAGATTAAGCTTCTTTGTTACCACCTATAATCTTAATTGCAGATGGTCAAAATCAGAGTACAGAACAGTGGTGGGGCGCAGGAAGCAGAACAAAATAATACAAATGGCAGAAATGGTATCCAATTCAGTCATAGTGGCACTTTTGCTGGTGTCCCTGGATCACGAGGATACTTTTTTGGGGTACGGCGACTTTTTAAACAGACAACGGCGGTTCGTTGACCCAATGGGCTCTGAGATTCCACTATGAACGTAAAGGAGTATCAAACATTTGAAAGAGGAAGTATATGAACCGATTAACAAATGCAAGCTATGTCTTACTTTTGAAATTTAAAGCTTAGTCTTAGTTAAAATGGAAAAACAATGTACCCTAGAGTGGTTTTAGAATGAGGGCCACTCTAACAAGGTGAAATAAGGAATATCAATTTTATGTATTATTTCACATCAATTTTATGTAGGAAGTATACAGGGTAGAATAAATTTGGAATTCTAAATTTTGAGCTAATTTAGTGTTTAGTATTTTATTCGGATTTATCTTGTTTTATTAAGTTTATTAGAGTCAAATTTGTAATTCTAGTCTAATTAGAATTTTAAATAATTTATCTTATTTAAGAAGGATTAGGATAATTTTAGCTAATATAAATAGGTTTGTTATGCTTGTTTCTTTACACAAGTTTTTTGTGAATAATATTCAATATTTCTAAATTGAAATATTTTCTCTCTTTTGAGAACGAATGTTACCTAATTGAGAAAATACTGAATATTAAAAAAAGAAAAAAAATTCAACAAATGTACGCTAAAACAATATCTAGTATCGCTTCCGCACTGCATCAATATTATAACGAATCACAATAGTCATCAGTAAAGAGCAGGTTCATTGGATGTATATGTATTATCAAATAAATGATAGATGTATAGTTCACAGTTAAAAGTAAGAAACAAACCAGAGCACAGTTGCAATAAGTAAGCACCCATCAGTTGAACTGCTCTTTCTGATTTTTTGACTTCCTCCTATAAATACAAATACAAAATGTTTAAGTTAGTTCTGGTTGCCATTTGTTGAATTTTTTAAATATTTTTTTTGCAAAAAGGAAAGAATGGTTAATGACTCAATTTTTGGTGTCATTCGAGGCAGTTAAAAGCATAATAAAATTCCTTGCAGAATTTGCACATTCCACTTAAGTTATCTTTTTGATGATTAAACTTGCACTTCATGGAAAATTTATACAAACTATGAAAATAAAAGAATACCTTTTGGATTCACAAAAAATACTGCAATTTCAGTTCTCACTGCTGAAGTTATATTTACCTGAGGATCATGACCCTTTGCAGCGACAAACAAGCCTCCAACACGAACCAGAGGAAGACAATACTCAGCTGGAAATCAGAAGTAAAAACAAACACCAACTTAATACTAATGAAATACCTAAAGTTACAGAAGGCATGTTAAAAAGAGCTAACCATAATTACCTAAAATTCTCATTTCTGCTACTGCTCTGGCAACCGCTACATCAAATTGCTCTCTGAAGTATAGATCCTGCCCCAAAGTCTGTCCTATAACAAGGTTCAGAATTTATTTTAGCCACTACAACGTAAATGGAGCTATATATCGAACAATGTAAAAGATGCAAAAGAGGTGCAGAAGGAAAAATAAGAATAACAATACCTCAGCTCTTCCCCTTACAATTTGAACATTTAACAACCGAGTAAGACTAACAGCATGCTCCAAGAAAACACATCGCTTGTTCATCGACTCCAGAAGAGTTACTTTCCAATCTATCCAATATAAATTATCATTAAAAAAATTTTAGAAACAGACAAAATTAATAAATTCATAAGAAAACTAATTGAATGTACATTTTTTAATGTTGAACAAAATAACCTGGACAAGCAATAGCGAAAACCAAACCGGGAAGGCCCGCGCCGGTTCCAACATCAACAAGCTTGAGATTGCTATTGCATGAAGTATCGCAATGCGAAGAGTATGAGTTTTTTATAGGAGGTATAATTGCAAGTGAATCCTCAATATGCCTTTCCATTACTTCATTCACATCTTTAACAGCCGTTAGATTCATTTTCTGGAAATTTTTATTTTTTGTTTTAAAAAAGAAAAAACCCAAATAGAAAATTAATAATTTTTATTTTAAGAAAAAAGGAGAAACATAAATACAAATACAGAAAAGGAATACCTGGTTCCACTGAAGAAGGGCGCCGACGTAGAGATGAATCTGCTCTCGTTGGCGGGAATCTAGGGTTTCAAAATGAGAAGAGTTAAAAATTCTGGAGGTAGTTAGGGTTTTTGCGCGAGTTCTGAGAGGAAAAAACGTGTATTGGTTCGAAGACGGAAGGTGTTTGATTAAAGTCCTCGCAGAGAACGGTAAGTGAAAAACGATGGGAACGGAAACCCTGCAACGCCACGTCAACATTTTCGCGCGCGCGCGCGGGGTTACTTGGCTGTTTCTCATAATAAAGTATTGTCGTCTAATTTATATATATATTTTATTTATTCTTATTCTGGAAAAAAAAAACGATTATTATTAAGCTAAATTTGATAAATCTTTATTTTTTAAGCGAAAAAGATTTTTTTGAGTTCAAGAGCACATTTAATTTTAGCCTATACTAAAATAACTGAAATGATAAAATAATGCAATGAAGGCCTCATGGGCGATAAACATGGACTCCATTCAGCCCAGGCCTACTTCATGGCTCAGCCATATATGCAAATTAAAAAATCAAATATCAATTTAAATAAGAGTATTTTTCCCAATCAAATATCAATTACAAATTACAAAAATCCAACCAACCAGTGCGTGATACAATCAAACCAACGAGAACACAATTTACTTTCAACTCATTTTTTATTTACAAACATTAAGCTAATCAAAGAATAAATGAAGTGAAATTAAATTAAAATCGAAATAGTTGCTGGCATGCTGACTCAGTGCTGCTCACCTTCACCGGCACGACGGCAACGACGAAGAGGCTGCAACTGTTGGCAAGATGAATGAGGTGACCAGATGCAGTTGGCGAAGATTAGTGATGGGCGCTGGTGAAGATGACGGCAGACGAGCGGCAGTTCTGGACCAGCGAGAGTGAGACCGTGAGTGATGAGAGTGAACTCGTGACTGTGACTCCGTGAGAAGTTGGCCGTGCACGAGGGAGCCGTCGGCATCACCATGAGAGCACTTAGAGGCCGCGCGAGAGATTGTTGTGCGCACTGCCACTGACTATGAGACTTGAGAGAGAGAGAGAGAGATTGTCGAATGCCGATCTAGGGTTAGATTTAGGAATTGAATTAGGAAATTGATTTTTTATTTTTTATTTTTGATTTTTTTCTTTCGTTTCGCTAATTTTTGAATTATTCGATTTTTACTCTCTCAACCAGATTGAACCGTTTGCCCCACCTCTAAGCATAACCATCAGTCCCACCACCACCTTTCTTTATTAACAACAAATTCATCATCGCTACCACCACCACCATCAGACTACTTCACTGTCAATCCATCATCTCCACTAATATATGATAAGGAGTTTTAATGTTCGATTTTATTTAATTTTGTAAACAAGTCTTAGGTTTTATTGATATTGGTGATGATTTTGTGTGATAAACTATAATTTTATTTAATTTTTTAAGCTTTTGGATTTGATTCAATTAAAAAAAAATTGATTTTTGACAAGTGGCACTCGTTTGCAGGTACCTTCATTTGCATGTTTTAAACCAATGAGTTACACCTATGCTCTTAAGAAACTTGAGAGCATGGGTTCCCGAGTGTTAATTTTAGTTGGGACATAAGTATTTTGGGTAGTAAGAGTTTTATTTTTGAGCCGTATTATGTTAGATAATATTACGAAGAACAGAGAGTTTCAGTTTATTTTTAGTTGTAAAATTAATATACTTTTAGTTATTATTAGAAAGAGCAGAGAGTCTTAGTTTAGTTGTAATATTAGTATACTTCTGATTATTATATCAATGTCTTTTTTATTGTTATATATATATAACCAATGAGTTTAATATAGACATGTATTTAAATATTATTTAAACAAATAAATTTTCAATCAATAATCTATAACTATATTAAAGTTATAAACAAGTTACAAATACAAACACACAGATTTGAGTATAATATATTTTGTCTTGTATTGTATTGATTTTTTTCTTTTTTACTTTATCCATAATTTTATTATGACAAGAGATATCTAAATTAAAGCTCACTTCTATTGATACTTCAAACATACAAATGTTATAAAATATTTATTATAATTAAATAAAATTAGATAAATTAAAATATTTTTTAATTAACTCTTTTAGAAATAAAATAATTTATTGAATTGAAGTATATAAAAAAATCTTTTACATTTGCATATAGCATGTAACACCAATAATAATGAGAAAACTTGACAAACAATATTGCACTAATTCTAAATGTTAATACCAATTGAATTCAAATTTGATTAATAGCTTCAAATTAATTTATTATTTAAAATAACATAATGTCAACTAATAATAACAATTCAATAAAATAAAAATAGAACAAAGCATTCCTAAATTTAATGTTGTGCATTAAGACACAGTAGATAATTTAATTAAAATTAAGATATAAAATTTGAAGTATATATTTTTTTTACATGACTTGATTTGATCTGTATCTAATTATATTGTGTTTCTATAATCCGTAATCCATATGCCTAAACGTTTAGCCCAGCTCACGTGCGTTGTGTAGTCTACCATGTTCTCGTGCCTCGCCCGTAGACCGTAGTATTTATCGTGCCTCTTGACTCGATGGACATCCCTAGATATACGTGTTTGTAAAAGAACAATTCACAAGATAGGTGGTGTCAACCCACTTTGTTATTGTAATGATTATAAGCAGATTTTTTGAACCAACATGCAAGGCCACTGTACTCGGAATTAACAACACTTTTCCCTTTGCTGGTCCCAAATGGCCACACTACCGACTTGAACATTTTTGCTGCTCGAATAATAATCGCAAAAGCAGTGGGTCCAACTTGAGTGGCAAGGTGCAGAACCAGTCGCGCTATATGTACAAACAATATTATGTCAATAATAGATCTGGTTTTATATCACATATATATTAAATTTACTCCTCGCAATCCTTATTATATTTCATATACCGGCCGCTTGTGTAAGTGTGACTTGATGTTGCATGTCATAGAAAAATGCTAAAGGTTAAAAAATGACCAGATATAGAGATGCCCAGTATATAGTCATCTATATAGCTAACAAGCAATATTCATAAAGATTAGTCGACATGAAATACTGTGACCTTTTGATCTTTGGGTTTGATTTTTGTTTTGGTGCCAAAAAGATTTGAATCTCTTTATCAAAACGTTTTTTTCACTTTTTTCTAGAGTTTCACTTTTGCATCAAACTAGCTACTTTGGTTTGCGTCCCACCCCACATATATATACATTTATTTGTTTTTCCATTTCATAAGAGGAGAAAGTCGGAACCAAAGGCTGGTTCATGTGTGGATGACTTTATCAGAGTCAAAATACAAAGTTATTGATCAAAAGCTTATATGGGTGATTTCTTTTAACCCATAACGCAACCATTTTGCCTTGTATTCAAGAAACAAAAGCACTTTGAGCACCTTGGCTAAAGGGTCTGTTATTAAGTAAAATTGAAAAATCTATAAGCAGCTAGTTAACGAAAGTTGAGGCCAGCCTTGTTTAAAGCTACCAAACGGTGCCTTAAACCTATCGCCATGTTCAAACTGCTTAGTGCTGTTAATGAAAGGTTATCTTCAATTAAAATAAAATAAAATAAAAAGAGGTGCAAATTACGGTTGAGTGCTTTTTAAAGTTGAGAAGTTTCAGCTTAAATAGTTAACACACAGTTTCAATTGCTTAATACCACTTCCTAAAACAGATGATTTATTGGGTAGTGTTCATTGTTCAAATGTTCTAGTGCATTGAAGTTTTCAACCAAAATGTTTAAGATAAGGAATATGGAAGAATGTTTTTGACTGCAAATATAAGATGGCAAATGCATTGAGTATGAAGAAAATATCCAACCCAGATACAGTATATGATCATGACCCATTTAAAAATATGCTTATTTGGGAATCTTTTCTTTCTCACTGTAAAATAATAATAATAATAACAAAATAACAACGATAAAAAAGAAGGGTAGCTAAGCTGCTAGGAATATTTTTATATGTAGTAAAGATAAATGGTTTGAGGAACAGCAGCTAACATTTTTGTCTCCAGCGCTGCTAAATGCTAATATTCACCAGAGTGCTTTTGCAGGAAGCACACAATATTCTTTCTCAGAGTACCACATGTTTATCTCTTTCTCTCTTCGATTATCTAACTCTGTCATTCTTGAGTTCTATGATTCCTCTGTCAATTTTTATTTATTCAATATTACTTACTAGTTTTATAAATATTAAATGTGTATGCCCTGCCAAAATCCCATCTTTAACTAAACCCAATAAAGCTTAAGCATATTTCATCTACTTCGCCACATACAGTCACAAACAGCCTTTTAGTACTGTAGCTTAATAAAATATCATTACTACAATGTATACAAAAGTGAATGAGTTCTGCTGCAACACTGCTTATAATATTGTTGCCAAAGCCCAAAACTCGATCCCAGTCATAATTCAGAGATGATTTAGCAATTAATTAGCATGAAAGTCACCCCATCATTTCTCTCTAAATATGCTTTTATACAAAGCTAAAGTTAATGCCACGCCAACAAAGTGAATCTGAAAAATACACTCATTAATTTTCACTCTTGTCAATGTAGCTAGGTGATTTAAACTTTAACAACATTGAATATTCTTGCACCGATGTGTTTTTAAAGATTTTTTATAGTATAGCAGACGCTACTTGGTACAGCTCTTCCATCTCCATTCTACATGGAATAATCTCTTTAAGTTTTTGTTCTTGTTTTATGACGTATAATGATGTATTACTGTCTTAAGTGTACTGGTTATTGTAAGATTTAGAATATTGTTAGGAACAGAAATTAATATAAAATCAATCCGTTGTCCCGAAATTAATATATACATGCGATTGGGGATAGGGGTGGGCATCAAAATAAATTTTTAATTTCTGTTGGATTTGGTTTGTGAATTTAAAAAAAAACTTGATTTTAAATCTTTTATTCATTCAATTTAGGTTTTAATATATTCAATTTTTTTTAGTAATGAAAAATCGAACCGATCTACTACGCCAATCTCTAAACGTCATGTGGTATTTTTTAATTTTTTAGTTTAATTTTCAGATTTAAAGTTTTAAACTAAAAATTGAACTGAAATATTTAATTTTTTAACTAAAAAAACTGAGCCAAACTGATAAATTTTTAAATTCAGTTTAGTTCTACCCACCCCTAATTGGAGAATAAAAGGTAAAGCAGGTACATTGCGTTGCATCTGATAATCTTCCCCTATGAAAATAAAAACAGTGTATAAAATTTCCTTTTCTTTACAGAACAAAGGGCTGGGGCATGAAAAAGTTAGCACTATGGGTTTGGTGATAATTCTCTCACTAAGAAGAGAGAGATAGAGTTATAATTAGCTAGACAGCAATCTCTATCTCTATCTCTGTATCTTTATATATATCTCAATATTCTCTCTCTATAGGCAATTGGATTTTTCTTCAACGTTTCAACGCCATCACACAACAGCAATCATCATGCCTTCCTCCTCCTTCCCTCTGACTTACCACCATCGTCATCATTACCCCCTCACCACCACCACCACCACTCAATACCTTTCATCCCTTTTCAGTATTCACATCCCAAAACCAAAACAACAACAACAAAACCCACAAATACAAGCACAAGAAGAACAAGAACAAGAACAAGGAAAAAGGAGGAGGAAGAAGAAGAAGAAGAGGAAGGCAAAAGAAAAAGAAAAAAAGGAGGGTTGGTTTGTGTGTTTAATTATGAACACTAACAAACCCTAGCTGACTTAGCTTTCAAATTTAATGAGTGAAAGGGTCTTTTTGGTCTAAAGGATCCAACAACTCCTCTGGGGAATCAAGCGTCTCGGTCCGATTTATTTGCTAGATCATCATCAAGCAAATCATACTAGTTGATCAACTACAAGTTTTATGGCCTGCAACATATGTGTGTGTTTCTTCAATAGCTAGTACTTGATGCTTAGGTAATTAATATTTTTGTGTGGTGCTAAGATCATTTACATAAGAAGAAACTTTTAATATTATTATTGTATGTGGAAAGGGGTTTTTGTGACTCAAGTAAAACATTTTGATTCTTAATTATCTCTTTCTGATATCATTCAATTTTTCTTGCATCATATGTATATAATCCATATGTATTTGGGTTGTGTCGAATTTTTGTTTTTACACACACTGTCGTTACAGGCACAGCCAGCGATGGTTTGAGGTTTCATAAATATATATATATATATATATATATATATATGTATTTATTTATGGCATATTATGTTATAAGGAATGCTTTTTTCTTTTCTTTTTTCTGTCATATATACTCTTCAAGACACAAAACAATCATATACAGTGCAGTGCAAGAGTTTCCATTTAATTTATACAACTGATTTGATCATATGAGCAACTTTATAATTATCTCGCTGCGCGCTGCAAGCTGCAAGCTGCAAGCTGATGATCACGATGAGGTACATTCATTAAACTAGGGTTTGGTCTTTTTACTGCTTTTAAGTCATTGTTTCCTTGTCTTCATAAAGAAGCAATTTGTAATTCTGAAAATATAAACGTGTTGATGGTGGTTTGCATGTACCCCATTCCGTTTGATGCAATCTTTTGAGGATTGTGTTATGGCAAGAGTAAGTCAGAATATTAGATCCAGAAATAATATTTTCACTAACATTGTGAAATCTAACGAAGAAAACTATTCTCCGTCTTAGTTTCTTTTAATTTCAACCCAGAACTATGTGGGTTGAATTTTCAATTGATCGATGCGTAATCAAAGTTGATCGAGTATTCTTTTTTCTTTTGCTCATGTGGAAAATGAATTTCTTGAGTATCATTTCTATGAGTTTTTTCTTTTATTTCACACACATGTTAGTGGGAAGAAAATTTAGAAGGCGCCGCATGCTTCAACAGACAACAATGTATAAGCTAGTCAAATTCTGATTTTCAAACTTTTTTGTCCCCAAAGTCCATCATCTGATGGAATCTGCCAGCTAATTAAGGCTAGCCTGTTAATTGCATCATAGATTTTCTCCAAAACCGAGTCTATAATAGACATTCTTTTCTGTAAACCACGCCTAACAACTTGTGCATCATTGCACGGTCCAAGATTCAATAAAAGTCGATAAAATCTCATAGGTTGTTGGAGCAGTTTTAAAATAGAACATAAATTATTATAATTACACTCAAAGTGATAAATAATAAAAGATAACGTTATAATTTTAATTACATGATTACGAAAGAATGTTTACCGAAGAGTGATTTTAATACAGCTGGAATCAATCTCATTATATATCTGACGGTGCTCAAGTTGTACATAAGATATGGTACTGTTAGGTTGTTGTAGTCATAGACTCAGATGATTACATATTTTACAACATGAGACCTAGTATAAATTTAGATACATATATTTAAGTTTAGAATTTACCACTATCGACTTAAAAATTTACTCTCACTATCATCAATCGAAGAAAAATCTGACCGTATTTCACAGTGCTTGAAAGGGTAAGCAAAAATGCCCCGTGCAAGCTAGAATTATTAAAGGCCAAAAGAAAAAAAAAAAAACTATGAAACACGAAATTTACTTTGATTGTCGGTGATCTGATATATTTAAGGTTTTTTTCTTTTGGCAATAAGAGCGAGGGAAAAATTAAAAAAAAAAAATTAGAAAAGTATGCGCGTCCAATTTGAATATTTGGGAATGTTCGAGAGATTTAGGATGAAGCACACTTCACAAATTCTTGAAAGTGAATTCTATCTATTTTATGAAATTTATCCTGTTGGCATATATATATATATATGCCCGATTGCCTTGAACATTTTGTGTTACAATGAAGCTTGAATTTTATTATGAATTATCAAAATTATTGCTAAACAATTTTTATGACAAAACATAATAGTAACAATGAGTAGTCAAATCAGTGCACGTTTATCCGCCAAGTCTATAAGGTTTTCATGCCACCATGAAAGAGTATTGCTATACAATTTCCTAGTGCTATATTAACTTTTATCATTTCAAACAAAGTGACATTCATGCATTAAATGTTGAGATAGAATAATAAATAAATTTATAATATGTGATATTGATTATTTAATAAATGAATGCAATATTAGGATTTGGGATGAAAATACTGAAATACTACACTTACATTATTAGAGCGTTATAGGCGTGGTAATTCCTTCAAAATCCTCTATTCCATATTTAGTGTCCTCAAGCACAAACCGACATCGTTCGTGGGCCTCAACTCAATAAGCGGTCCATAATCCTCAGTTGGGCCTAAACCAGCAGCTTGCTTCAGCCTAATCTTTCTTAAAGGACTGCCCCAGCCTCACGCTTGTTTTAATCCCAAAAAAAGAAATGTAAATTAATTTTATTGTGGGATATTATTAAATACTCACCTAATATTTTTTTACTTATCATTTTATTATTAGAGATTTTCAAAAAATTATATTTTATCACTGGATGTTTCAGATTATTATAATTTTACCACCAAATTGTTAGAAGTAACAAAATATTTAACTAAATGTTAAAAAACTATTCTACCCCTAAAAATATTTAAGTGTATAGAAAAATCATTTTGTCCTATAAAATAATAAAAGAAAAAAAAAGGTAGAAGTAGTTGAAACTAAAGTCTCCATGCATAGGAATAGGAGCATATTTTCTGGTCGAATTTATAAAAACAAAATTAGGGTTTCAAAAAGCATTTGGTTTGATTCAGTCCAAACTGAAATGAATCAAAATGTATCGTAACAGTTCAATTTAATTCAATCCAAGCAACAAAAATAAAATTATTCAAAAATCTCCAAATAAATTAGTTTTTATTTAGTTTGGTTTAAAATTAAACTGAACCACGAACCAAACATTTCACAAAAAAGTTAAAAGTAAGATTTATAAAAAATTTAAAAATAATATTTATAAAAATTAAAATTGAAAATTTGAAACCTTAGCCTAACAATATAAAAGTTCTTTGACTCCTAACATTGTTATTGAAACAAAATTAGTTGCAATATTCTATATTTCTTTAGATTCCTTGATCAATAAAACGACTTTATGGAGCAACTTTTTAAAATATATATTTTGTAAAATTTAAATTTAAGTTTATTATAAATAGATTATAAAATTTTGATTTGATAATTAAGACACGTGATTATCAATGATATTATATACTATGTTTTTTTTTTTTTTTTAAGTGTTGATGATTGGCTAATAGTTCATTTTGAGATATAATAAGTATTATGGATGTGGAAATGAAGGATTAAGAAATGGTGATTAGGAGAGTGTTTAGTGACAATAAAATTTTGAAGTTTCTTTTTTGGTAATTTATAGTGAATTTTTATATTGTTGTTGGACTTTATTATAATGTTTATTGTGTTGTGGATTTATGGTACTATTATGTCATATTTTTTTTTTATATAAAATATACAATATAAAAAATACTCAAACCAAACCAAACTAAAATAAATTATAAAATCGAATTAAATTGAACTGAATTAAATTAATTCTGTTAATTATAATATTTAATTTGTATTTAGTCTATAAAATTATGAACCAATTAGTTTAAGTTCGAATGTTCGAATTGGTTTTGGAAACAAACGGAAACACGGGATAGTGCCCACCCAAATAAAATATTGAAAAGCTGTCACCGTGATAATCTTACATTTTCAAATTTTGCCCCTTTTGGGCAGGTAAGACCATTGACATTTTTACATTATATGGTTAACTAAAAGTGAGAATATCAGTCAATTCAAACATGTGGATAAAAATAACCAAATAAATGGAGGAAACCAAGAGGAATCTCCTGTTTATATTAAAGAATTAAAGCCCGTCACGCCCTTGCAACATTCAGCACGTTAAATGTTAAGAGCAATTATGCCTAACAGGTTAAATGTCTTTTTATTAATTTTAAATATGTTTTATTTATTTACAACTTACATTTAATTCTCAGATATTTATATTTTAATAAAAAATTATAATTTTTATATGAATAAAAAGAAAGTTGGTATGAGAAATAAATATTATATTCTAAAAATATCTTAATTTTTAAACTATAAAAGTTAATAAAATTTTTTTATTTTGATTTACAATAATATAAATATTAAATAATTATGTTTAAAATTTTTTTATTTATAAAAATAAATAAAACATTATACATGTTATATATGACCTATTTAGATTTTATAAAAATTTAAACTCATTCAAATTTTTATCAATAAAACAAACGCTATCTTACACTTTTTGAACATCTTTGCTTATAAAACCACCAGAACGTTGTTGCTAATGTAAGCTTGCTAACGTAAGATTGAGCGGGTAATTTGTGGAGGAGTGAGGACTGATCAATTGGGGTGGCAAATATTGACACTGCAATGTCTTTCTTTGTGGGGCGCATAATGTAGGGGCATTCTATTTTCTCTAAATTAATCTCACAACAAGACTATTATACAATTACCTACTTGCAAATTGCCAAATAAACAAAAGTGTTGTTCCAGCCACTCACTGATTTTTATTTATTACGAAGAGGACTGAAATTAAGTCTAAAGTTGTCTTAGAAGGGAATAATTTTATGGGATTTGTAAATTAATTGTGAAAAGTCACCTAAAAAATTTTAAGTTAATATTTTTCAACAAACGAACGGGACGGGAGATTAGATGAACATATATAATTCGAAGGTCAGAAGGAGAGTAATACTTGTGTGATGCTGAGGAGGATGATAAGTGGATGCAATGGATCCTAATTCCCTCTCGAAGTTAATCATTAATTATTTGTTCTTCACGAATTTAAGTAATATATAGTATATGAAAAAGACGGCGTTGCATAAGACTTCCTCCACTCCCCCGTCTCTTATTTGTTAATAATTATTTACCCACATACACGTACATTACTTCATGTAAGGTCGCCATCCAAAATTCTTATTAGAATAAAGTGATGTTCATTTTCTAATTTTCACGGTATAGAATAACATTATAATTGATTTTATTTATCTTCGATTATCTACTAAACATTTCTACCCCCATTTCGCTGTCTCATGTGCTACCTATTTAAACTAATTAGCCATGTTGTTGTTGTTGCTGCAAATCACCATTTTATCTTGGAATCACAATGATTGTACCATTTGGGCATTGTTTTCATCATTAAGCATGAAAAGGAAGATTGTTATTGAACTTTATACTTTGATTGATAACCCCATCAAAATTAAATGCGAAAGTAACCAAACGCAAGTTAAATTATCCTAAGACAACTTTTGCCCACAAATCTTTATAAACCCATTGCGCTTTACATTTTGTAATGACCACTCAAAACTCCGTAAACTATATGTTAACAAGTCTTTTGGTTTGACTGGAATCAATATAATAAAAACAAACAAAAGAGCCCATGGCATTTTCTGTAAATATCGCCCAACACCAGGTCAAAATCTCAAAAGAACCTCAAACAAAACGAGACTCAGACTGAGTCTCATTGTCATCTCACAAAACATAACAAATTTGATCAAATTTTTATTTCATTTCATTTCGCTTTTGGTTTTTGCTGCTTCAGTTTGTTAAACGTCAAAGCCATGGGGGGTAATGGCAAGCACCACCGTTGGAAAATTTCATTTTTTCATCGTTCTAACTCCAACCCCAAACAGCCCCCTAAAGAGTTCCTTTGCCCAGTTTCCGGGTCATTGATGTTCGATCCAGTTGTTGTCTCCACGGGCCAAACATTTGACCGGGTGTCTGTTCAAGTCTGCCGTGACCTAGGTTTTCTACCCGATTTAGAAAACGGGTTCAAACCCGATTTTTCAACCGTGATTCCGAATTTGGCCATGAAGCAAACGATACTCAACTGGTGCGACGCTTCCGGGGTCGAGCATCCGGTGATGCCCGATTACGGTTCGATTGAGAACGCCGTACGGACGAAAATTAGATCGGAGAGGCCGGAGTCGTCGTCGACTCCCGATATCAGGTTCTCAGAGAAGGAGTTGTTGGAAGGCGTGGCGGAGAATCCGCCGGTGATATTCTCTCACGCGGCGACCGAGTTGAATCACAGAGTCAACCATTTCTACTCGAGCTCGTCCGAGGAATCTGTCGTCATCGTCCCGCCGAGTCCGCTCACTCCGTTGCCGCTGGCGACTCGGCCTGCTTGCTACTCTTCTTCAACTTCGTCGTATTCCTCCACCGAAATCACCGACGCCGAAACCCTAACGCAACAAATGGCCAGCATGACGCCGTTGTCACCGGAGGAAGAAGGGCTGCTGAAGAAGCTACGAAGCGCCGACATACCGTTGCAAGAGGATGGAGCAATCACGCTACGAAAGTTGACTCGGACAAACGAAGAGCTTAGGGTTTCCATTTGTACGCCCAATTTGCTATCGGCCCTTCGGAATTTGGTGGTTTCGAGATATTCGATTGTTCAAACAAACGCCGCCGCTTCCTTGGTGAATCTTTCATTAGAGAAAAAAAATAAGGTCTTGATCGTACGGTCGGGATTCGTTCCGTTACTCATTGACGTTTTAAAATCAGGATCTGACGAGTCGCAGGAGCACGCGGCGGGCGCGTTGTTTAGTTTGGCATTAGAAGACGAGAACAAGATGGCTATTGGCGTCCTAGGCGCGTTGCAGCCGTTAATGCACGCGCTTCGAGCGGAGAGTGAGCGGACTCGTCACGACTCGGCCTTGGCGTTGTATCATTTGACTCTGATTCAGAGCAACCGAGTGAAACTGGTCAAACTCAACGCGGTGGGGACGTTGTTGACGATGGTGAAATCGGGCGAGTCGATGAGTCGAGTGTTGCTGATTTTGTGCAACTTGGCGGCGAGCAACGAGGGGAGGTCTGCGATTTTGGATGCGAATGGGGTTTCGATTTTGGTGGGTATGTTGAGGGAGAGTGGGTTGGACTCGGAAGCGACGCGGGAGAATTGCGTGGCGGCGTTGTTTGCTTTGGGTCATGGGAACTTGAGGTTCAAAGGGCTGGCTAAAGAGGCCAGAGCTGCTGAGGTTTTGAGAGAGGTTGAAGAGAGGGGAAGCCGGAGGGCTAAAGAGAAAGCTACGAGGATTTTGCAGATGCTGAAAGGGCGAGAGGACGACGACGAGGATGTTGACTGGGAAGGGGTTTTGGATTCGGGGGGGCTGACTCGGACTCGGTACCGAGTTGGGATGAATGGGTATGGTTCCAACTCTACTAATTTTTGATATATATATATATATATATAAAATGGAAAGAAAGAAAGAAAGAAGGAAGAAGGCCCGAACCGAGGAGAGAGTTAGTTTGGTGAGAGAAGGTGTAACTATTGGCGCGGGGGACATGCTTATGACTTTTTTTTAAAAAAAATTTATGTTAATTTTGTCAGTTGTAATTGGATTTAAAGGTTAGGATTAATAATTTGGATTTGGGAATGTGTACAGATGTTGGAGGTGATAGTTTTGTTTGGTTTTTTCCTCTTCGTTTGTAATTTGATGATATATGTTAATGAACAAAGATTTTATTGAAGCACATTTGCACTACAGTGAACAACTGCCTGTGCCACCATTACCAATATCTATTCTAGTGTAGTTGTTGTTTTGTGGTGTGCGGGCCTGCTCTGGTTCGGTTCCGCCAATGGAAATGTGTTGAGGTATTAGATAGAGAATCCATTTGTGACACCATCCATTAGGCAAACAACAATTAACACAAGTTTCCTGTGTTCCACTCGACAGTTCTGAGTCGATTCTTTTATGCTTTTATGCCTGAATAGTTTGGTTAACATACAACTTTTGACGTGCACTGTGCAGCTGCCTGCCGACAATTGGCTTCTTACGTGTCCACTGTAGAATATGAATATGCATTTCATTCTTATCTCCCGCTCAACTCATGCGTGCTGGTGCTAATTAGTAATAGGAACAAATGTTTAATGTTAACAAGTCCATATTTCTTACCCCATAAATTAGAATGTGCTCGCTAGATCTACCTACACAACACTATTTTTTTTCTCAAAAATAAATAAAGTAAACCGATAAATATTTTGTTGGAAAAAGCAAAACAAATAAGTTGAGAAGTATGATGAAAAAATATGTGGTAAGTGAGAGGAAGTTTATGTAACTGGATTTATAATTGTGAGGTAATGAAGATAATCAATACCTACAGAATTGCATTATATAAGATGATTCATACACTGATTCAGATGGAGGATAAACTATTCGACTGCCACCCTCCCTTTAAAAGAAAAAAGAAATGAAGATAATTGTAACAAGTTGTGTGATGGAAAAGAATTAAATTTCCCGACAAGCCAATGGATATTAGAATCGATTGACCAAGTACTGTAATATAACAATAATAATATAATAATGTGGAAATCATGGAATAAAACGACCGGTCGAATTTTATGTATTTATTTTTTTTTGGGGCTTTTAAATTTTAATTTGACTGATGTCATCCATTTATTCATATCACCCGCCGCTCGCAATTTGTGCATGCCAATAATACCCATTACCCAAAGTGATTGACGTGAAAAAGAATGCCGAAATCTCGGAAAAGAAAGCAAGTGCAGATCACCGAAACCAGACAAGACCCGTATCCGACCCATAGTCGGCCCACTGCAGAAGAATGCAGAGGCATAAGAGACGAGCTCTTGGCTCTTCATGGGTTCCCTCCCGAATTCGTCAAATACCGCAATCAGCGGCTGAAGGATAATATGATCGGAGACAATAACAGCGTGCCGTTGGATACGAAGGAATCCGATGATGGAGAAGACGAGAGTGTCTTAGATGGTTTGGTCAAAACAGTGCTATCCCAGAACACCACTGAAGTTAATTCTCTCAAAGCTTTTACGTCTCTCAAGTCCACTTTCCCCACCTGGGAACATGTGAGTTTCCCGCTTAATTTACCTTTTTTTTTTGTCTTTTTGTTGCATTGGTGTGAAACTGTGAATTTGGTAGTTATAGTGCTATGATGTGTTTGATTTAAGGTTGTAGCTGCTGAACAAAAATGCATAGAGAATGCTATAAGATGTGGAGGTTTAGCTCCGACCAAGGCTGCCTGTATCAAGAATATTTTAAGATGCTTGCTCGAGAGTAAAGGCAAATTGTGTTTGGAATACTTGCGACATTTATCAATTGACGAAATTAAGGCTGAGCTCTCTCGTTTTAAAGGAATTGGTCCCAAAACGGTATTCTTTTTTACAGCCCCTTTACAATTTTAATTAACTTGGTTTCATCTCACAAATGTAATATCTTTGTTTCGCTTGAAGACAATTCCATCCACCCATTGTTAAAATCCAAAGAATATGATTAAACAGATCAGATAATGGCCAGAGCTTAAGGTTTCACTCATGATGCGTTGCTGCCAACAAATTTGTTGCAGTTTAAGATATTCCAGTATTTAGTACTGGGATTCGCTGAAATCTTGATTTCTGTATTAATTATGTCATATCTTCACCATATATGAAGCTTTACCAATGTCATGGGAGCTTGATAGTTGTGAAATGCTTGGCAGGTGGCTTGTGTTTTAATGTTCCATCTTCAGCAAGATGATTTTCCAGTTGATACACATGTAAGCATTATCTTGTTCAAACTGATTTCAAATTTCACTTCATGATTTTACTAACATCAAATGTCTATGGTCTATCAGGTGTTTGAGATTTCAAAGGCCATTGGTTGGGTCCCAACTGCGGCAGATAGGAATAAGACATACCTTCATCTCAACCAACGTATCCCAAATGAACTTAAATTCGATCTTAATTGTCTTCTCTACACACATGGTAAGCTCTGTCGTAATTGCATCAAGAAAGGCGGTAACCAGCAAAGAAAAGAATCTGCTGGTAATCCATGTCCTCTGCTTAATTACTGTGAGAACTCGTATACAACATAACTGACATAGTAAACTGATGGATCTCAATCTCACAGCCTTTGTTATTTTGTTCTATATTTTTCCTTTTTAAACCTTAGAAGTGAATTACCAGGGAGATTTTGGACATGTGAATTAGATTGAGGATCTCTTAAGACTGATTGATCGTTCATATATAATATCATTTTTATTGAGCTGTAGTCAATTTTAAACAAGGAACCATTCTAGTAACTTCTAGTACATCTTCCTGTGCATTTTGCATGAGATTCAACATTTACAATTTCGGAGGGTTAAGTGCTTGAACAGGCATGCTAACAGAGCTAACTACGGCGCCATAGAAGATAGTTTCCATATGTAATAAAAGCTTCGAACCATAATGTCCAGTAGTCTGGGAATAACTTTGTCAAGTTGTAGCTAGATCACTAACATAGCTGTATATGGATGCTTATGAGACATTATGTTAGCATGGTCGAAAAAGATATACTCAGATCTTCTCTGTACTCCATTATTAGTCGATATGCTTAACTCACCAGTTCACATGTTATTCCTTTGCTTCTTTTAGCAAATTCTGCTACTTTTAATAGCTTGAGGCTGGAGGAAGTGTTATGTTATAATTTAATTAGGAGAAAGATACAGTTCTAAAGAAGCACTATAATAAAGTGTCTGTGTGCTTCTGCATAGCGGCGGATTAGTTACAAAGTGGTGCTGTCCTGGCTAATAACCCCAGCTCTTTTTGACTCTTGAGGTTGCCTTACATTTCTATCCCTGGAATCATTTAGTTACAAAGTAGTGCTGTCCTGGCTACTAACCCCATCTCTTTTTGACTTTTGGGGTTGCCTTGCATTTTTATCCCTGGAATCATCTTTGATTACCATATATGCTGCATAAGATGCTCCAATGTTACAAGTACCAAGTTGCTTATAGGCGTAGATTTTAGAAATAAAGTTTACTGAAATCTTTTTTGATTTCAACAGTTTTATGCGTATCCTTAGAAATAAGTTGAAAGCCTGGGATTCTTGACGGCTCATTGTTTCGATCATCTTCCTTCTTTTCTTTTTGTTGACTGTACATGCACTTTTTGGCTGTCTATGTCTATAAATACATTATCCAATTTGTTTTCACCTGTGTCATTTAATCGATTCTGTGTTGTATGAATAGAAAAGAAACCAACTATTTAGGACATATCCTAGACTACTTGTTTGAGAGAATAGGAACAAATATTGAGCTAGATTACTAGACTGCCTTCTAGTCTTGTTCACATGGAGGGGAAACAACTAGTACTTTTTGGATTTGGGGTAACATTTTGCCAAGGGCCAAGGAAGGGAATGTAAAGTAAAAAGTCTTCAAACGTGTGCTGAAGATGGAGAGAACGGTTAAACAGAAACGGTCTCGAAGTAAACTGGAGCAAAACTGTGCAAGTATTATGCTGGCTCGGCCTAAAGGAGTTTATTTTGGGGGTTCACCAGAATGCCCTTAAGATCAGGCTGAAAAAGAGAGAATTAGTAACTTAAATGGCACTCAATAAATTAGTAACTTCGTTTAAATAATAGTTTTTATCGGTCTTAACTTATAACCAGTTAAATCAATCATGTATTACACTGAACATAAGATAGTACTAATTATAATACAATCCAATCATATCTTATCATATTATTTTCAATCCAATATAACCATGCCATACACACCCTAAATAAATTGGACATCATTAAAATGCTGAAAATTGCCAAAATCTCTCTAGAATTTTTAAACAAAGTGAGAGAGGAAAAGAAAATTTGGGATTGGATTTTGGCGTTTAAGGATTCGTTTTCTTATTTATAATTTCACATAAAATAGATAACAATCGGGATAAGCTCAACTTCAAACTTTATTCCCACTTGGTTGTTAATAGATCAGGAGAAGAAAAGTAAAAGGGTGAAAAAGAAGTAGCACTTATAAAGAGGATAATTCATTGCAAGTGTCAACACTAATTAATCCTTTTTGTTCATGAAAGGGTAGCGCGATTGCGATAGCCGATAAGTATCAAACTAATTAGTATTGCTTTGGAATTTCTAGGGCAAGACGTAAAGCCAAGTGGTGAAACACTGATCTCCCAATGAAGGGCACGGGTTCCAGTCCCTGTGGACTCAATTTCCTCGATGAATCACGATTGAGTGAATTTAATTTATTTGAATAAGTTTTTTAAATATAAGCCCAGTGAAAATGATAATGAGGAAGGTGGCTTTCATCTCACTCGATGGGTAACTATTTTAATGAATTAATGATATATTTATCATTCATCATATGCTACAAAACAAAAATCATGTATCGTATATAAAATTCCCCCCACCAGTTTTGTTTACTTATATTGATGGGACAATTTTATCAACAACGATTCTGGTGACAATATATATGAGAAAAGAGATCGTGAAGTAATTAAATCATCATATCACCCGACGGAATTATAAAAGAAAAATACAAAAAATTCAACAAAAAGCAGCAGCTAGGAGAAGGCAAATTGATGAAACAAATTAATGAAAATGCATTCTATTCATCCAGTCTAGGCAGTAGGCATCCATGCATAGGAATAGCAGGAGAATTAATAATTAAGCATCATTGAAAGCATCGCAGCGGCGTCTGATGTTTCCATCCTTGGGATCAGTCTTGACACCTAGAAGGCTAAGTTTCTCCATAGCAGCAGCGAAATCAGCGAAGAATCTAACCTCGTTGTTAGCATACAGCTCCACCAGGGGCTTGGTCCGAGGATCCTTGACCAGCATATGATCTACTGTCAACAGCCCCAAGCCTCTGGGCAAACCCTTGAAATAAGAGTTATCAAACTTGCCAGGTGACATCACATCGTTGAAAGCAGTCATTGTGACGTTCTGTTCGTGATTTTTGCAGGCGTTTTTCAAAGCCTCGGCATACTTTGGGTTCAGTTCAGGGTCTGTTGGTTGATTTGGGGCGAATTTAAAGAGCCTGTCAGTAAACTCCTTGCAGTGAGCGAAACCTATGGTGTGGGCACCCATCAACGCAACATACTCCTGAATGGAGAATCCCTTGCTTGTAAACAGTTTGATAATTTCATCCATTGTCATGTTATTGGTTGCTAAATTCCCTGGGACCCTAGCCGCTTGAGAGACAAGCCCATCTTTGCGGCCGTATGACGCATTGAAACGAGGTCCCCCTGCCATAACAACCAGGTTACGAGTGGAGGCGGTTAAGATGTCAGAGCATGACACCACGCCAGGGCAGGCATCCTCAAGGGCATTCTTTATCTTGATGACAACATCGAATGCGTCACCAGGCAGGGAAAGATTGATGTCAATGTCACGCTCTGCCACGTTGAATGCATTCGATGAGATGAGGACGGACCCATCGCACCCGTCCACCAAGCAGTCGTGCAAGAACAGCCGGAGGGCACCCGCAGCTGTGCTGGGGCTCTGTGTTTGCTTCTGGTGCACGTGCTCACGGACGATTTTTTCAAAGTCCGGGCATGTCGCCTTATAGAAGTCCACGCTGAGAGCCGGATTAGCAGAAGGCATGGGACTAGGGCTAGCGGTAGGACTCGGGGTGGGAGCAGCATTGGGACTATTAGGATTGGCAATTGAGAAGGGAATGGAGATAAATGCAAGGAAGATAACGGAGATAGGAAACGCCGCCATTATTGTTTTTATTATTAGTAGTGAAGGAAGAAAAATTATAAGTGAGGTAGGGGAGGGGGCAAAGAGACCTGCTTCCTCTCAGGCTTCTTTGCCACCAATTAAGTGCTGATTGAGACATGGGAGCGTGGTGCATATATATGAAGATTGAAGAAGAAGAAGAAGCTGTGCGTGGCTGTGGATGGGAGAAAATGTAGGAGAATTATTGTTTAATTTTGAGGGAATTTTGTTTACGTGCTAATTTTTGCATGGTCTTTGTCTCTTGTGGATTAATGTGATTTGTTTCAATTTTTTTCGTTTGCATTTTTGGGGTGATGGTTTGTCACTTTGTTGTTGGAGTTTCGCTATTTTTCTTCATGTTTAGTTGTTTGCATTTAGATACTTTTGACCTGTTCTCTCTTTCTCTCTCTCACTCGTTGGAATGAGATTTACCTCCTGTACTCACGGAAGAAAATAACAATATATATCAATTTTATAAGCATAAATACATCCCATTCATTTCCTTAAAAAAATTGACGGTACCCACATGTTTAATTTTAGACATGTATATAATACGTAACTTCATGTCCCATTACATCCAATTTTAATAAATATTTAAAATTGTACCAAAAATGAGAAAAGATACTCTTGGATCTGGATTCAAACGAAACCCTACACATTGACTACATTAAAAGTCAGATGATGAGAAATATGCAATCCAGAACCAAGCCATAAATTAAATTGGAAAGCACGATAACTAGCGGCTCGTTATTTTTTTTAGTAATTAGGTGCCGAAGGCAACGTGCAACAAAATTCAGTTATAGATCCAACGGTAGAAAATGAATTATAAAATATAGACGAAAGAGATTTATAACCATAAATTAAAATTCCCCACCAAGTTTGCTCTTTCGGTAAATAAATAAGAGTGCGTTTGGCACATTGTATCATATTATATATATATATTTTTTAAAAAAAATATCAAAATCATTAAAATGAAAATGATTCTCTCCTAAATTTTTTTCTTTTTAATGATTGATCAAGTATATGATAATTAAGTTAATTTTTTAATAACTACATATATTTAACTAATTATTAAAAAATAAAATGACTAAAAGAAAAAAAAAAAAAGAAAGGATAGTAATCCCATTAAAAGTCAGAAATACCAAATGTCATAACAACCGATAATGGGTGACAAAAACTTAGCCAAGCACGTACCGGCTTCAAATCCTAGCTCTAAAATAGCATTTAAGTCGAAATCAGACTAAAGTTATTGACTTGACACGTTGTTGCAACAAATTATCCAACAACTTTTAGAGTTTTAGATTCTTCAATGTCAAGATGCGGGAAAGAGATCATAACTTTTGCCGCTGCTTTGATAGAAGTCTAGTTTTTACAATGTCTTTCAGTGGGAGATAGGAGAATTTGATAAGGAATCCATCCATTCATGCAAATAGCTTATTCTATTTGAATTATGATTCATTGCGGATTTCTGATGGGGTTTCCGCATTTTCTTTGGGCTATCCTCCGTTCATTCTTGATCAGTTCATTCCCTGATGAATGCGTAGGCATGTTGTATCTCTCAACATAAGAGTGAGAGCAAAGCACGCGTCCGAACTTTATTTATAGACAACTTTATTTTTATTCGTGTTGTATTGTATTAATTGTTTTGTATTGTTTTATATTGCATTGAAGTGTATTGTGTTTTAATGCAATATCATATTTGACGCAATATGTACTATATTATATATAATAATATTTTATATCATTATTTGTATCACTATTAATTTTAAATGAATACTATCCAAATTCATTAACATTTAAGTACTTATTACTAGCTAAGTTAAATTATTTTAAAATATTTAATTTATATATATTAATTATTGCAATATAATTAAATATTGTAATATTATATTATATTTTTATTTTTATATATTATTTAAGCATTTATTGTTAGTTATATTAAATTGTTAAATAATAATCAATTTTTATATATTAGTTATTATAATATAATATAATTAAATAATACATTGTTTAGTTATATTTTTATATAATTAACATAAAAAATTATAATATAACATTATTGAATAATAAATTATAAATCTATTAATTTACATTAACAATTATAATGTAAAAATAAAATAAAATAAAAATTAATATTATATTAAATTAAAAATCTATTTGCATTTATTATAATAATAAATTAATCAAAAAAACAGATGCAGTAAACTAGCACTTTAGCTAAACTTGACTCCTAATTGGGTTTAGCTAATGCAGCAATTTGTTGCAACAAAACGTGAGACATCATTGGATAGTGTAATGCAACCCCATATTACGAGGAGTGCCAAACACCACTTAAATACTAAAAGTTAAGGTGGAGAAAGGAATTTTGATCATTTTCTCGCCAGAAAATTTTTAATCCAAAATATTCTCTAGAGTCCATCTAAATTTAGTGAAACACAATTTGACTTGAGCACTGAAGTCTTTTTCACAAGGATGAACTTGAGGCTTCTAGTATTTTTTGGAATAATTGCCAGCCAAGCCTGTGGAGAGAGAGCTAGTACAAGGAGGGTTAGTATATTTCAATTTTCTTTTTGTAAATTTTGGGGTCGCTTTTCACACTTTTAATCCCTATAGATATGAAGTTTATATGTCTAAAGTTGATTTGGACGATCCAAATTCATTAGGGATAAAACTATCAAATTGTGCAAAAAAAATGAGAGAGAGGGACGTGTTAAGCATTTTGTAAACAATCTATAAAGATGTAATAAGGGTATGTCTAAAGTGCATTTACCCTTTCAAAATTCTATATTTATATATATATATATATATATATATATTGTCTAACAAGTAATAATTGTAATCCCATTACTCTTTAGCTTACGATTGAAGTAGATGTTTAAGTCTCTATGTGTGTTATAAGTACATTATTTTCCGATCTAGCTATATTACCCCAATGGTAAGGTACCCTATATTCTCACAAGTTTATAGAAGTAATAGTGTGTTTATTTGTTAATTGGGAGTATAAATTCAAAATAAGAATAATTAATTGTGTTTATTTTTTAAAATATAAGTGAAAATGAGAATGAAATACGTAAAGCCCATATATTTTTTGGAGTAAGGAATAAGAACTTAATTTTCTTAGGAGAATTAAAAATTAAGTTATCATTCCTTAAACTCTCCATTTGACCTAACCTAAATTTCTTAATTCCATTTTTGTCATCAATTAAAATATTATTATATTATATTATTGTTATTATTCTTAATTTTGCAATTGCTGTTAATAACAACAACAACAACATATTATTATTATTATTATTATTATTAATTAGTGATAATAATAATGATGATGATGATGATGATGATTATAATTTTAACAATAGGAATTATTATTATTATGAATAACATAATCACAATTATTATAATAAATAATGACAATAATCAATTAAGGTCATTTTAATAACTTATAATAATTTATTATAATTATAAAACACAGTAAATACATTAATGGCAATACAACTCATTATAATTATGATTCTTACGACTAAAATAAATAATTTATTTTTATTCTCATTCTCCATTATAATTTTAGTCCATTCTAATTCCACTAATATTTTTTTATTCCAACTCATTTTGATTAATTATTAGTAAATGCATCATAAAAATATTAATTTAATTAGATAATAAAAAAAATTAATAAAATAATTTAAAGCAAATAGTAAATAAATAAAAGAAGAATGTCATAAATAAACAAAATATTTTCTTAAAATCTACACACATATATGGATAAAGATTATTAATCCGATGAACCAAATTTAAATTTAATCCATTAATCCAATCCAAGTGAAATAAGTTAAACAAAAAAATAAATATTTTACGTAAAAAATTAGTTCAATCCATATTTTTTGGTCTAACAATTGTAACCTAAACGAAGTTTTATTTAGTTTGGGGGAAAAGACTTAACCACAAAACGACAAATTCACTCTCGAGAACCAATTTTATACAGTGATGATAGAGAGAGAGAGAGAGTGAGCCAGTGGAGAATTTTCCTTATCTATCACGTGATTGGTCGACGAGCAATTTAACCACGTCATAGTTATGCCTTAAACGAGAACTGACTGGGGTGACCAACAAGCGATAATAAGACTAATAGACCGTTTGGGAAGATTGCCGATTGCCAATTGCTAAACTTCAACTTCAGCTTCACTTCGATCCGATTCCTCCATTGCTCCTATCACCAGATCTATTCTATGCTCACCCAACTCGTACTTGAAGCGCCTGTCTTTCTCAATATCTCTTTAACACAGAACCATAGCCTAACATACCATGTTACCCGGTCAAGTTGTAAAATGGATTCTCGTGTTCCTCGTGATCTCTCCTTCGTTGTTCCCAGTTTCTCTGTCTCAAGTCGATTCCTCGTATTGGTCAGCTAAGAAGAGACACATGAAGAAGAAAGTCCACGACATGTAAGTTTTAGTACTTTTCTTGATGGCCATCTGGGTTAAAATTGCTAAATTTCATTTATTCTTTATTATTATTATTATTATTATTATTATTATTTCTTTGCATTTTAGTTTGATTGTAAATGCTTGTGCTCTTGGGTTTGTTTTGATCATCTTTTGTTTAGGAATTAGGAATATAATGTGACTAGTGAATCTCGTGTTTGATATAAATGGATTAATTAGTTTGTAGGACGAGGATTTATATCTCGACCCTCCGTTTAGTTGCTGTCGAGTTTAGGAAAGGACTTGAAAGAAAATATACTAGGTAGACTATTGGTTATTTGTCACCGAAATGTAGCTGCATATTCTCTTCATGGAGGTTACTGCAGCTACTTCGGATCAGTAAGATTTTTATTTTTATTTTCCTAACACAATGGAGTTTCCAACAGGATTTTCCATGCCATTGGTTTAGAATAGAGAGCTAATAAATCATTTTATTTGTTTTGCTTTCTTTGCAGGTTCTACCATGCGTACGAAAACTACTTGACACACGCATTCCCAGTCAGTTTGTGTTCTTCATTGATCGTATTAGAACAGTTTGTATTTTAGTTTGTATGTGACGCTGAATTTCAGTCTACTCTTTTGCAGCATGATGAGCTAAAGCCTCTTTCCAAAAGTTTCACAGACTCTCTAAGTGAGCTTGGAAATTTGAAGGTGATTATCTGTTAATTGAGAGAAATATTTATCAGGCGAGAAAGGAAAGTAATATCCTATTGTCTAATTTACAGCTCGAACACTTGCCGCAAGACTACAATGGATCTGCCCTTACTCTCGTCGAATCTTTGTCCAGGTATAGTTCAATAGTTTAGCAAGAAGTTTATGTCCTATAAATTTGTCGTGTTTGTAATCCCTTAAATATCATTTCTGCTATTTGTTTGTCTATGTCTGATCTAACCCAGGTTCTGTTCCTTGCAGCCTTGTTATAATGGGTAACAACACAGAATTTGAAAGGGCAGTTCTTTGGCTTTCAGAAAATTTGAATTTTGATCTTGATGCAAGGATAAATCTTTTCGAGGTACTTAGTTTAATCATTTTACCCAAAAGCTTCAATTTGTAAAGTTAAGTTGGTTTTCTGCTAAGGTTGAGCTTTGTTTTGATTTTTGTGTAACATGCCGTAATTATGCTCATAACTTAATGAGGCTGAGGATTTCGGATATGAGGAGAGACACTTACTGCCAATCAACTTACTTTCAAAGTTTTTGGATATTTTCATTTCTATTTGACTTCTGTAATGTAGTGCAACATAAGAGTCCTTGGAGGACTTGTTTCTGCGCATATTCTTGCAACTGATTCAGCAAACAGGTTGATACAAGGATCCTACAAGAATCAGCTGCTGACCCTCGCTGAAGATTTAGGACGACGTTTTCTACCTGCATTTGATACACCAACTGGATTACCATACGCATGGATTAACTTAAAGGTACTGCATAAAATTTGCTTAATACCACGGATTGTATGAAGCATCTGATGTCTAATTTTATTATCGATTTTCTGAAATTTAAGTTTATTGAATGAAAGAAAATTGTGAACTCCCCCACTTTCCGTTAGCTTCATGAAGTACGTGGCAAAATACTATATTTTGAACTAATAATGTTGTAAGTGTTTGTTTCAACGTAAGCATAGAGTTATGATTTCAAAAAATGCGGTGATTGATTATGGTTAAACCTTCCCATAGAATGCCCTTTTAGACCTGGACATGGAAACCGTTGTTGTCATATTTTGCAATTGGGTTTCTTTTAGAAAAAACAATAGCAAACAATCTGTATTGGTGGTTACATTTCAGAAACTAAAATGCCACAGCTATCCAACCTCTAATGGCAAAATGTTCAAGAAAAGCTGAGAATTCACGCATGGACACCCTTCTATATCTATGTTGCAATTAAGTTGCTGCTGAGCATTGCTTGCTTTCATTTCACATAACCATTTTGATAAGAGTTTCCTTACTATTATTGGGAAGTATGAGTATATCTGCTGTTTTGTTGTAAGAAGGATATATGACTGCATCAATGCGAAATTCTGTGGACAGTATGGAGTTATGAAGAATGAGACTACCGAAACAAGCACCTCAGGGTGTGGTAAGGAGCTTATCATTCACTGTTTAAAATGGGGTCATCTCAGAATTTCTTCTTCCTGTAACTTGTTGATTTCTGTATTTGAATTCAGGTTCACTGATTCTTGAAATGGGAGCATTATCACAATTAACAGGTGATCCCATTTATGAATCAGCAGCTTTACGAGCTCTACGTAGGTTGTGGAGCATGCGGAGTTCTTTGAATCTACTAGGAACAACACTTGATGTGACAACTGGGGAATGGATTGAGTACTCATCTGGTATCGGAGCTGGTATGTGTCTCTGGCCTTTAATAGGCTCCATTTAGTTTACTTAGTCTTGTTTACTAAATTGTCCAAATTACCTTTCTGCTCCTTAATTACATATGACATTAAATAATCTTGATGTTTCTGATGCTGGATTCCACTTTCATTCTTGAAGGGGTTGATTCATTCTATGAGTATTTATTCAAGGCTCACATTCTTTTTGGGAAGGAGGACTTTTGGAGAATGTTTCATTCTGCATATCTCGCTGTACAGAAACATTTCAGACATGGCCCATGGTACTTGCCGAGTACATATCTTCTAGTTGAGATGAATGTTCCCCTTGAAGTTTAGATAGGCTCTTTTTCGGCCCACATTTATTGGTCCAATAACTAAGTTACATTTTCCCTTCATGGGCCTGGGATCTTTTTCATACAGTATCATCAATCTAAATCTTATCAGCATCCATGTTTCCTATAATTTCTCAAATTAGATCAATGTTATTCTATCTGAGCAGAATATTAACGTTCATTGCTGTAATATGTGGCTGAATAATATGACACATCAAAGATCAATTTTGAATTATTAAGGGGAAGAAAGATGGTTAACTTTAATAGTGAAATCAATTTGGAGGGTTCTTCTAGTTGAGATGAATGTCTGAGCAGAATATTAACGTTCATTGCTTTAATATCTTTTTCCATTCTTCATTTCTTATACGAATATGATGCATATTACTGTTGTCTAGGTACCATGAAGCTGATATGAGGACTGGAAAAGCAACTTACTGGCAACTTACAAGTCTTCAGGCATTTTGGCCTGGTCTGCAGGTAAGCTTGTGAAGGCTGTTCACATGTTTCTGGAATGGAGATGAATTCCTTGACCTCTGTTTTTGAATTCTTGCATTAGGTTCTTGTTGGGGATATTGCTGCTGCTAATTCATCACATCGTGAATTTGTTCATGTTTGGAAGAAGTTTGGAGTACTACCAGAAAGGTATGAGGCTTTATGAGTGCAAAACTTGCATTTTTGTAATTGTTTCTGAGCTGGCTTCTGATTCCAGTTCTACATGTTTTAACTTAAGAAAGTTAATCTGAGCAAACCTTTTAGGTATTTGCTGGACCATCTAATGTTACATCCTACTGAGAAGTATTATCCTTTGCGCCCTGAGTTGGCAGAATCTACTTTCTACCTATATCAAGCAACGAAAGGTAGGCTAATTTTTCCATTCTATTGTTCTAATTTCTTGTCGATTTTTCAGAGTTGTTATTGAAAGTAATTTCTTTTGAATGCGATTTGCTAATTTAAACTGTTAGCCAGATAGGTTCTTTGACCCCTTTTGTTTTGGCTATAATGTGGCTAAAGAAGCATTGGCTTATCACCTAATTTCAGCTTCAGTTTTTACCTTCATGTCTTCTCAACATTTTACATTTTTTTTTTGTTGCCATGGCATGTTTTCAGATCCTTGGTACTTGGAAGTGGGGGAATCAATTGTCAATTCTCTTAATTCATACACTAAAGTGGATGGGGGATTTGCAAGCATTAGAGATGTAACTACAATGCAACTGGAAGATCATCAGCATAGTTTCTTTCTCGCTGAAACGTAAGATAATTTTTTTAAGCGGACCAGAAATAGAATTTTGATTTTGAGGTATAAATTGTATTTGAAAGACTCTTTTTGGCAGGTGCAAGTACCTATACCTTCTCTTTGATGATTCTTTTTTGGTTGATCGAAATTATGTATTCACAACTGAAGGTCACCCACTTCCGGTTTTGAGCTCTTGGCATGATAGGCTTCCAGAGGCCTACATCCCAATTAACTGGACTTTTCTCACGGTAGTCCTGCTGCTCATCTTATTATGATTCGTGATTCATTTGGATATCCTTTCCATTTCTCTTCATAAAGAGGGCTCAAAATAAATTAAACTTATAACAATGCAGAGCGAAAAGCAGACAAGACAAGCAAGTGCAATGACTTTGCAAGTCTGTCCTGCAACGAGTTTGGATTGCGGACATGGGTGCCAACAGGTCGAGAGTGCTTGCCACATCCCTGATGCTCGCTCTGATTACAGGTGCTTTGGTGATGAAGAATGTGGAGTTGATGCAACCACATGTAGAAGAAGAACGTGTAGCATGGCTGGTTATTGCGGGTTGTGGTTGTTCATGTGATTTGCCATTGCAATATATAGCCTCATTCTTTATACAGGAGGGAATTTACGGAATTCTTTCTGTCAAAGACGGTTTTCTTCATGTATGTAGAGAAGTAAAACACCCAACAGAAAAAAAAAAAAAAAAAAAGAAATAAACAGAAAAATGAAATAGAATTGACAGGAATACTGAAATTCTACGCAACAATATCGGTTTATGTTATGAATCATCCTTATTCCCTAACGCAAGAATCAATGTAATATTATCAAATTCCAGGTTTCTCTCCATTTTTGAAAAGTGCTATGAATGGGACTGTTGTTTTCTTGTTTTATTTATTTTGTTAATACAAGCATGGTTTGTTGGAATAATTTAATGTCTAGAAGTTGAAAATCATTGTCCAATGTTATTATTATTATTATTATTGGTCAATAAACTCTAGTATATTGGTAATTGATTCAAATAAAGTTGAGACTCGTATTTTCATAAGAATTTTTTTAAAAAAAATATTTTGGTAAAGGTTTATATTTAAATTATATGATTTTTTACTCGTTAGTTTCGATAAAACTCATAGACTCTGTATTTTTTTAAAACAAGATTATTTTATTAAATTTTCAAAACCTAAATTAAAAATTTTTTTGACACTAACCTAAATTAAAATTTAGCTATTCGATAAATGAAGTGAAATTTACTGAAGAATTAATACGGAGAATCTCAGTTTGTTTCATATTATAATATTAATATATATTTTTATTATAAATTATAATATCAATAATATATTTTAAAAAGTATTATTACTATTATTTTATTACAAGGGAAGGAAATTGTCACCAATTATCCATTACGATTTACGAGGGATGGAAATTTGAAAGGCAGTGGAAATAAAAAAAGAATTTATTGAGACGAGAAAGAGCCCACAATAATGAGGACTGAGGAGTTTCGGGATATGGATGCCAGTGGTACTCATCACAACTCCAGCTGGAACGGCTTATCAGTGATTACATTAGAGCAGCGAGACTCACTCTGTACGATCAAGCAAAAGCTAGTAAGAAAACAGCTCATCATCAGCGCGAGTTTGCTTTTTTTTTTTTTTTTTTTTGTCGTCCTTCATCATGACTTGCCCCCGTACATTTATCTGAAAAAACATAAGAGTTGAGTTATGTAGGAATTGTTATATTATAAATTTTTTTATATAATTATAATATATTATTTATTATTTTATGTATGTAATTATGATTGATATTTTATTTTAAAATAATATTTGATAATTGATAAATTATTATTATTATAATAAAAACATATTATTCTATTATTGTAGTATAAGTGCTTCTTATTTTATTTGACCAGCAAGAAAAGAAGAAAGAAATCTGTATAATAAAATATATTTTACCACCTAACCCGGAGGGAAACGTAGTAGCATTATCGAATTAGGTACGGCGACGGTAACCGTACATCATTGTTTTTTCACTCCTGATCCCAGCAAAACCTAATTAAAATGTCCTGTTTTCGCTAATGGTTAGAAGTACCGTACGGCGCAGGGCTAAGTGCTTTACAGCTATCACCCAGCTGTATGCAGCCAAGCAATTTGATCTGACCCTGGTCCACCGTTCAACAACCAAAGCCCGTACATTATTCTAGGCCGTGGGATGGGACGTCCCTACCCTACGTTAGGCCAATTTTATGTTAACACATCACCCAACTTCACTTATTCTTCACAACTAGCCTAGGGCGTGCGTATATACGGAGTGTCTAATTTCATTTAATTATTTATATATATAAATAAATAAAATGCAAAAATTTTACACTTATTTTTTTTTCTTTTTAAAAAAATGATATCCATTAAAAATAACTACCTACGAATATTCAAACTTTGACAAAATAATAATATTATATTTATTAAGTTTAGATATTTAATTTAAAATATTTATTAATGTGTTACAAATTATTTAAGTCGTTTCTATAATAATTAATTAATTTTATTATTAATTATTATTTTATAATTTATTAAATAAATGATACATAAAATATAATAATCATTAAACATTTTTATTAACTATTTAAAGTGGGTAGACATAACATTATTTTAAATAAAAAGTAATATAATCAAAAGGTCCTTAGTATTTATGCGAAAATTAAAGGGAATGAAAATTAGCAGTTTGGCGGTACAATAGTTGTACATTATCAACTCTCTTTTGCTGAATTGCCTTAAAGTTGCTTGCTCATCTCCCCATGCAGGGAATTTGAGATATGACAAAATTAATGAGGCTTTTCTTGCGACCCCACATGCAGCTCTTTGAAAAATTAAGCAGCCGAGTCCCATCCCATCACCCCAAATCGTCCACTATAAATTGTACTTAGCAGCTAGTGAGGAATTAAGATAGTAAGTAGTAGCAGCAGCAGCCATGGCAATCCGCGTACTTCTTGTATTGGGGATTTTGCTCTTCTGTGTTGCAGTTGCAGAGGTACATACATATAGCCACTGAACTTTCTCGGTCGTTTTCACTCATGGGTTTTGTAACACACATATATATTGCTTTATTTAATGGCTAATGGCTATGTATCATGGTTCTTGCTGCATGAACGCAGGTTCCATCTAATCTCAAGGAAGAACATGATGGAGATGGAGTCCAACATGTTGGTGTTGGCCAGGCACGTACTTAAACTCTCCAGTTTCAGTTGTTGAATATATTAAAGTGTTTGTATATTCTTGTCTCATAACTTGTATCAATTAAATTAAGTGACACGCCGGTTTGTTTTTTCTGGGTTTTTGCTGCTGTCGTTTATCAGCTTGTTGTGAGAGGTGTAACCAGAAGGCTTATGCAAGACATAGGTGGGTTAAGGTTCCTGAGCTTTTTTGCTTATAGTCTCACTGCATTCTGAACTTGTTCTGTTTTCTGAATCTTGGCTTTTTGGGTTTGGGCTACAGACTGTGGGGGGTTGTGCAAACAGAGGTGCAGTCTTCACTCGAGGCCAAACTTGTGCAACAGAGCATGTGGCACGTGTTGTGTAAGATGCAAGTGTGTGCCACCTGGCACCGCTGGTAACAGGGAGCTTTGTGGGAGTTGCTATACTGACATGACTACCCATGGAAACAGGACTAAGTGCCCATAGGCCCATGGGCTTCTGTTCCACACTGGCCTGAACCCAACTGGGTTATGTATATCTCTTTTCTTTTGGAGCTTCTGTAATTTAAGTGCTCCTTTTTTGAAAGTGGGCTGTGTGTTGTCTAATAATAATAAATAATCGTTCACTTGTGCGAATGAGAAGTCCATCACATGCCATAAACAAGTTCTACACCCATGCCATCCCGGAAGTAAAAACTGCATTATAATTCTTAAACTCGGTCAATCAAACGACAAATAGCTAAGGATGTCAGCTTAATCTAGCTATGTCAACGTCAAAATTATTCCTCCAGTGACGGATTATGAGAAAATAGGGTGTTAAAAATTTGACTGAGCTGAATTTGTCAGCTCATCTTCCTTTAGACCAAAAAAAAATATAATAAATCCAAAACTATTGAGTTGGTGCGTTTCCACATCGGCTGCACGATCATTTTGCATATTTTACCCTTTTCTACTCCATCAATCCAAGAACTTTAACCATTATAGTTTTTACTAAAAAACTCGAAATAAGTTTTGCCTGCACATTTGAGGCCATGAATTCGAGTTCAGCATATATTGAAGTTATTTTAATATTGACAAGATTAGTCATCCCTCTATAAGGTGCGTTGATTTTTCTTAATAATTTTTTTTATCTCCGTTGTTCCAATTGATTTATGCTTGTAAAATTTGATAGAATTTTGATTGTTATATACAATAGTTAAAAAGTAAAATGAATATTTAAATATTTTCTTCGATCGAGTGATATTAAAACATATATTTATCTGAACGGTGATTAAGTTTAAAAATCAAGCGTAGAAAATTAAAATATCAATTTGGTAAAAATAAATGATAAATAATATATATATATGTGTAATTTATATGATTAGAGAGATAGGATAAGGATTAATTCCGTCCGCTTATTATTTGAAGAAGCACAGTGACACTTGCTGTATCTTTAGTGCAATCTGGCAATGATCGAGTGATATTGGGCATATCCGGTTCAAAGTTGGTCAAATGCTTGCTCTTGAGTCCCACCAGCTGATTCATTTTATCGGACATCACACTAAATGGGCCCCCATCAGCACACCAATATGGTGCCCACAACAAAAGCCTGTGGGCTCGAGCCGTCACGCGTCACATCGCCCCACTTCTAATATACTATCTTTTATTATGTAGTTTAGGGTTATAAACTAACGCCTCTCACACCCGGCTGTGGGTTCCACTTAGGGCTCACAGCCGGGCACTATTTACGTGAGGGGCTGCACCTTAGAGTTGCCGTAAGGGAGTCTTTTCCTAAACTTCAATTTATTTTTATTTAAAATAATATTTTTTAATTTATCTCTTCAAAATATTAATTTACCTCTACTACTTTTAAGAAGAGAAAAATATAATTTATCAATGTACCCTCAATTTAGCCTTATCTTTTTTAAAAAAAAAAGTTAATTGAGATTTTTCACATTTTTGTAGGAGTAAATTAAGAATTATTATTCTATCTTTGGAATAAATTAAAGTTTACCCTAAATTTATGAAAATTTACAAAAGAAAAAAACTCAATATTAGATAGCTTAATAGATTTTTTTCAAATAAACTTTTTATTCAAAAGGTTGAGTGATAGATAAAATTCAAATTGAGGATGCGGATGTCGTAATCAATTAAATAAATTATTTAAAAAAATATATTAACAAATGAAAATGAATATTTTACTATTTCAAATATAATATTTTTAGATAATTTATTTTATTGGATAGACAATAAATTTATATATATCTTATCAATTGACCATTAATTAAGCGTTTGATATGTTGATCGTTTATCTAGCATGATAGAATAGAAAATGGTATTTATATTTAAAATATGTATTTTTTTTAATTTTTTAGTGGTGGACGGCAGCTCTCGATTCTCTTTAAGATCTCATGTGTATCTTCAAAAAAAAAATTTTGATGAAAATAAACATCTTTCTCATTAGTTTAGGAATAGAATAAATATCTCTTCGAGGTTAATTATTTAAATTGTACTATCATAATAAATGTAGTTGGTTCAAATGGATATCTTATTTAAATATTAATAAATCACACACACATATATATATGATTTTGAAAAAACGAGAAAAAAATGACAAGTGAGCTATTTTCCTTTTAAATATGATTTGATGCTGTTTTTATAGTTTGAAAAAGTCGCATTTTCAGTCATAAGTCCAAATAAGTTGCTAAAAATATGTTGCCTACAATAAAAAATAAAAAATGGAAAACGTGAAAAACAGGCATGTCCTGAAACGCTGATCATTTGCTTTTTGTGAAACGCCTTTTCTGTTTTTGATTTGACAGAGGAAATCGAAATTACTTTCAAATCTTGAATCTCTCCTTTAATCTTGTCTTTTTACTTTAGTGTAAAACCACGTTGGCCAGGGGTAAGCAACCCCACATCGTAACTTTTCTGAGTTAATTACACTGCATTATCTAATTATTGTAAAATTAAAAAAAATCAGATAATCCTAATTTTTGTCTCATTGGTCCTACTTGTTCTAGTTCTTTAGACTTAAATCAAAGCTGTAGCACATTGGCACACCCATGGTCTCAAGAATCTTTGAGACCATGGGTTAGGTGGGACTCAAATTTTCTTCATAAGGGTGATTTCTTTTTTGTGTGAGCGTTTATCTTCGTCGTATAAAAAAATATTATAAAAAAAAAAAATTTTAATTTATGTCTAGTTATAATATTAATATATTTTTTATTGTTATATCAGTGTCTTTCTAATTGTAATGTATAAAAAAAGTGCAGTATTTTTTTTATTTAATTATTAATTTACACACCGTCATCAAAATGTTTAAAATAAAATTTACTATATATACATACCTAAATGTCAAATATGTTATTATTAAAATTATTTATTTATTTTTACTAAATAAATTACTTAAATAATATATAAAAATTTGATGACATTATTTACATGCTCACTAGTTTTAATTCCATATCTCCTGGAATTAGCATTTGAATTCCATTATTAACCCAAAGTTATCGAACATGAGATGTGGCAAGAATTCTTTAAGAAATGTGGAGTATAAAATCTCTTTGATTGCAAATTTTTGTTAGAAAATTTATAAATTTGTTCATCAAGCTCTTAGATGTAAGAATAAACGAAGGCAATATATATATATTATTTATTTATTTGTTTATTTATATTTATATTTATATATTTTTGGTTCCACTTTTTGATATCTTATTATTAAAAAAAGAAAAAGAACACATTATTAATGTTATTGGTAAATTAATAAATGTTTATTACATATTCAATTTGTTGACTGATATTGAGTAAGTATTATGAAATAATAATAAAAATTAACTACAAATTAAGAACATGAAACAAAATTTATAATTCGCATTTATCATAAAATAATTTTTGTATTTTAATACAAAATCTTAGCCTTTTACTATATACTAGATGATTGAATTAATAAGAAAGAATATTAATTAAAATATAAGAATAAGTCATTTTATAAGTAACAATAAACTAATAAATAGGTTAGTAGACCTAAATGTAAAAAATTTAAAACATAATGTACTTATATGTCAAAATTTTGAATTTTTCAGTAAACATCATGGATTGTGCTGTTAATAACCAAAACAAAAGCATTTTAGCCGTTTAACTAGTTTTGGGTAAGATGTCGATGGTGGATTAGGAAAAGATTAGAAAAAAACATAGCTGGGCCCTCTTTCTTTAATGCCAACGTGCAAAAACACAGGGAAAATTGTTTATAAAATGGGACAATGACATCACTGTTTCGATAATTGTGATCAAGTACAATTTTGGATTCCAATGGAAATGGTACAGTTTAATTACACCGACTGCGAAAGGTTTTGAAACGAAGGAAGATTCGAGGAAGTGGAGCGATAAAATAAAGAATCTTTACGTGAATCATTTTTTATTTTGATATTTTGCTTCATGACAATTGCTTTGCTTTTCAACTTTTTTGTTTCCATCTTCGTTCCTCATTATTGCAACGAGTAACAGGCCAAGGCAAACTTTCTTCAATTTCACGTAAAAGATTAAGCTGTTCCATCTTTGATTGTTGTGATGTGATCAACTGCCAAATTGGAGCCGAAAGGGTGGATTCCAATACTATCAAGTATTGGACAAACAACTCGAACAACATTGATGGTGGATTGATTGTATTTTCAATATCATTTATGATTTCGGTTTGTACAAATTGGCTCCTTTGGAACTCTTGTCATTGTATCATTTATGCCTGTGTGATTGAGAAGATACAAATTATTAATTAATTGTCCTAACAATTGAAGTCATTTATAATTGGTTGATTAGATGGATGGAACCCATGCTTGAAAATGATCAAGATCATTCCCGCAGTATAAGTGGACATCAATAATGTCATAATTTACAGTCTTCATTAAGTTATATCATCACTAGCAATTCTTTTTTTTTTTTTTTTGCACGATTCAATTGTTGTTTGTCAAACAATTAGAGAAACGTAAAAAATTATTTTTGGGTCAACTAATTTTTTTTTTTTTAACTTAGAAGCTACCACAATTTTAAGGTTGATTGGTGAATCATTTAATTAAGGGTAAGTTTGAAATATTATAATTTTAAAAATAATTGATGTTGGCTATACTGTGAAAATAATCAACTGTAAAGATAAATAATTAAGTATTTATTAAATTTTATTTCTAAAAGTTTTTAAATTTTTAATATCAATTATATATGTTTTTAGTACATTGTAATTTAAAGGGTGGAGTTATTTGATCCCATTAATTTTCTTCCTATAACCTTTTTCAAATTATGAAAATTTTTAAAATAATTTTTTTAAAAAATTACTTAATTAACCCTCTTTTCTTTTTCTCATATCAATTTTACCAATTCTCATCAATTCATTTACATATATTATTAGCTGCAAATAATTGATATCATAAATTAAGATGAACAAATTCCACTATTAAAAATTAAACAACATCAAATTTTTTTTAGTCATGAAAATTAATAAGTATTAAGAAATATTTTTTACTAAACATAAAAATTAATAAATATCAAGAAAATTTTTCTTATATATAGAAAACACAAAATGCAGATCATAGTCTATTAATAAAGACCCCAAAATGAATTCAAAAGGGAGTGAATTTGAGTTTTCAATTTACAAAATATGAGAATATAAAGAGAATGAGCAATTGTAAAGCAGAGAAAAGGAGATCAGTGAATGATAATTTTAAAATTCTAATAATAAATTTATTTTTCTAAAATGAGTATAGGGAGGAATTTGGTGGGTTAGCCTTACCCTAATTTTAAATTATTGTCAGAATATAAATGATTAAAATAACCACAATTTCAAGTGAAATTTGCTTCAACATACATACAAACACGTCTATTTATTATTTTTTATTTTGTATATATAACAATCAATAATTAGAAAATAATATTTTTACATTATTAATTTTTTTAATCTCAATTCACTATAAAATAATAATAATAATAACAACAACTTCTTCCATGAAATAACACCAACTTTGTGTTATCAAAGTTCAACGAGATGGTACTTTGAAATTCATCGATTCATACATATATATTAAATAGCTATAAATTAAAGAATAAGCTAATGAAATATACAGAAAATTTTCTATAAATCAATAATATTGAAACTAGTTAAAAATATATTAACTAATCAATACATTTATATTCTTGCATTTTATATAATGTAATACAATTCAATGATCATACATTTTAATCAACTAAAATTTATTTTATTTTAACAATCTAATTAATTGAAAATAAATAAATCCACAAAATATAAATTAAATTAACAAAACAAATTTGAAATTCTTGCAATTTTATATTTCAACCTCGGAACTTATAGAAGTAATAAGTAAAATTAGAGACAAGATTCAATTATATTTAAATTATAAGAAAAAAATATGTAACAATAGAGTTATATTTTTTGAATAAAATATCATAACAAATATATTTTTAGTTTCAGTAAATTATTAATTCATATATAAATGGAACTATGAAGTTGTGTCAGAGCTTTTTTTTTTTAACATATTATCTTATGAATTTATCAAAATTATTAATTTAGTCCTTTGGCCTAAATCAAAATTGTGAAAAATTATTACATAATCAGAGTTTATTAATTTATTGAATATTAACTTATAAAAGTTTTACTATACTAATCTAATTGGTGGTCTTATTTGGAGTATTAAAGAGGTTTTGATGGAATGACAAATAAGAATTGTGGTATAAAGTGTGAGTGAAGAAAAAAATAAATCAAAATAGTAATGATCTTAAATTTTCTGATTTAATTTCTTAATTAATTAAGGATGACTTGGGTTGGTGCAAAATACGTAGAGATATATGTGGAATTGTATTGAATGTAAAAAAATAATTTTCAAAATAAGATTTTGAAAAGTTAACTTTTACATATTTTTCAAAATTAGCTATAAAATGAAGATTTTTTCAGAAAATGAATAAAAATTTACGAAATGCTGAAGTTAACTCTTAATGTTTTAAAATTATTGTTAAGCCTTCCAACAACAATCGGAAATAGACCCAAGCCTCCCGCCTCCCAACAACAATAGTAAAAAAAATTAATTATTGCGAAATGGCTTATCACAATACTTTAATATTAAACTTATTTTAAAATAGAATAATTACAGAGGTACAAACAATTGTACAAATAATTTTGAACAAATTGGTGTCGCTCTATATAATTAGTTGATTAAAATAAAAATAAATAAATAAATAAATAATGTGGATCTTATCATATTTAATTTTTAATTGAATCAATAACAAATGTATCATATCACTTTATACAAGCATACAACATTGTTTTGTAAAATAATATTTGTGTATGTATCACTAAATACAGTTGCTTCACCTTTTTTTATTTAGTAACCTTTTTTTATTTAGTAAAGAAAAATAGTTTAGATTTTTAATTTGGGCAGTAAGTGGACATTAATGTCATTATATAAATCTTAGGTCCATTCACCTCCAATACATCTAGCTAAGGCCTAACTCACCCCAAAAAAATTCTCAAGAAGTGAGGGTTGCCAAGACTTTATCAATCAGCCATTGCCCTCATATTTAGGCGATGTAGGATGACTGCCTCATACACTTAACCCCTTTCCGGGCCTTTGAAAAAGGACTTATGTACTTGTCCTCTGTTCATACTCAATATTTAGCTATAATACCAATCTTAGGCCCATTAACCTCCAATATATTTGGCGCATATATATTATAAGAATAATGTGAAAATCTTAAGGGTCTAGCTATGTTGGAGTTGTTCTAACATTGAACAGTCATTCGTAATCACACGATCAAAGTTATAATGTGTTTTGTATGATTCATGTTATGTCTTGAAGTAATTTTAAAATAGTTATAACCTAATCTTAATCCCAGTGAAAATAAATTGATTGAAGATTTTTTTTTAATTCCTATTTAATTAATTATTTGTGAGACACGAGTTACAACACTTTAATTTTAATCATAACTTAAAGCATAAATACACTTTATACTTCATATATAGGAAACTTTTATATTTGGTAAAGAAAATCATCAGTAAGTTTAGAGAGGAATGAAAGTAAACAATATTTATTGACATTTATATAACACACACACATATATATATATATACACACGGTATGAATGACAAACACAACCAAATCAAGGATAGATTATAATTTAATTTTCTAAGGCGTGTTTATTAATCTGGAATGAGAATTAAAATAGAGAAATCAGAATAAATAATTTGTTTAATTTAATAAGGGAATGAGAATGAAGCGTATGGGTTCCACATAAAAATAAAAATAAGGAATGGGTTCTGATTCTGGGAGAGGAGATTGGGATTCAGAACCCCATTCCTTAAAATAGCTAAATTATTCACATTACACTTTTAATATTTTTAAAATACTCTCTTTAGAAATGAAAAAAATATAAATAAAAAAAAGCAAACAAAAATGCAAAACTTAACAATCGCGTGTGCTGCCGTGCATCTGCCGCCAATTAGCCTTGCGCTTTTGCAATCGTTCCTGGTCGTGTCTGCTGCCGTTCGTGGTTGCGTCCGTCGCATCTGCTGCTGCCATTCGTGCTCACCAATCCCGTTCGTGTTCACTGATCTCCATCTCCATTCTCTAATTAGTTTTATTTATTTATGTAATTGTTATTATTATTAATTATTATAATTATTAGTTATTTAAATTTATTAATGTTATTAATATTATTATTATAAAATTCATCATCATAATTAATAAAAAATATTTTAATCAATTAACTCAATTCATTCTTATTTTAAGATTATTAATTAGTCAACACAACATAAATATAATATTATAATCACACGCATGGTTTTACGGGATTAGATAAATACAAACAAACAAACTGAGTAACAAACTTATAATCGTAAAAATAATTTAAGATAAAATCAGATTCCCCAATAATTTAACAATAATCATAATAATATTAAAAAAATGCCATGAAGCGATGGATGCCGGTAGGTTAGGCATGCAAGCTACACGCAAAAAAGGGGAGGCCAAGAATACGTGTAAAAAGCAGAGGAGCCCACGGATTAACAGCCCCATAACGCGCTTTGAGCGGCCCCACAGAAAACACTTGGAAGTTCGCATGTCCAGCACCCAAAACAGTAGTGGGGGATGTGTGTTTTTAGCCAAACTGCCAAAAGAGGCCACGAGGAGATGCAAGAGGTCAAGATGAGATGAGCTCCAGTTTCAAGGCGAAGAAGAAGCATCCCGGACAAGGCCAAATTCCCATATTGGATATGTGTGGCCCAAAACCAGTTTTTTTTTTTAAATTAACCAATTAAATAAAATATATGTCTTTTATTATTATTTTTTTTAACAAGTACCGGGATTTTTATTTTCTAAATTTTGGATTATTCTGGTTCGTTATCATCTCGTGTGTGTGTATATATGATGTCATGTGGAGAGTTCGAGTGAGTAGCGTATTTGCGGCGCATGTTGGTCTGCTTGGATGTTGTTGTCGTTGATACTGGTTTTGGTGGTGGTGTTGATGATCGTAACCAACACCACAGTCAGAGTCACAGAATAGCGTTGTTCTGTGAGGAAAAATTAAAAAAGAAAAAATGTCACAGAAGAGGCAGCAAGAAGATGGCAAGGCAAGAGCTGAGAATTGTCCTGAGGACAAGCGTCGAAAAGGGCTTACTTTTAAAAAGTTAGTTGCCTTTTTCTTGTTTGATTTTTCGCTTGTTGACTGCTTTTGGTGATACTCTTTAAGTTGTTTTTTCCTTTCGTTTTTAGTTTAGATTTCAATGAGAAATGAGTTGGGGAAGGCTTATTTAGCTGAAGATTGTTGAAAGCTTTAATTGTACTGTGGAAAACTGATGGAAAGGGAACTGAATTTGCTTGTTGAGTGATTATAAACTAATTTTGATGGAATGTGCTTTGCCTGTGTTAATTGTGATTGAAATTACTGAGCCAAAGTTCAAAGTCGAGAGAAAACTGAACTGGGCTAGGCGACAGCTCTGCTTGTGTACTGGAAAATTATGTATTGTAGAGTACAGGCAAATGCATACTTACTGCTTTATGCTGCAAGGGGTTGTAATTTTTATGTTTTTGAAGTTAGCCAAGAAATGAGTTTGCTCGTCTGTTCTGTTTTTATGTAATTAATGAATCAATGGATCAACTTCTCTTCTCACTTTTATTTAGTTGATGTCTTGATAGTGCCCGTTGAAACATGCTTGTGCCTTTTTCTTCTGGGTTCATTTTCTCTTGTTTCAGTCTCTAACTTACTAGTTGACTGTGTTCAGCGTGGTTCAGGAGGTGATGAAGATACAATCAGTTCACCATTTTCTGGAGCCAGTTCTGGAGCCCTTGATTCGCAGGGTGGTATGGTTCAATATCATTTTAGTTTGTTTGTGATAAATAATTGAGCTTTGATTGTTACAATGCATCTCTCTTTTTGCTTGCTGTTATGTCTAAAAAAAAAAAAAAAAAAATTAAAGCTATATGCTCATCGGCTTCTTTAACATGTAATCTCAAGAATGTCAATTTAGCTGTTTCAAGGATTGATGAGATTATAGCATTCATCATAGTGCATGATGAAGTTCTTGACGCTGATTTCTCAGTCGCACAGACTATAGTCTCATGATTGCTGCACTCTACTTGCTTGACAGTCATTTGATCATATGATAGCATATATAGCATACATATATGTATATACACACACAAAGTTACAAAGATCTTCTTGTCTTCTGTTTGGCCAATGGAGATGCCGTGAAACTGAATTTGAGTTTTCCTGATCTACTTGTCATGTTGTTAAAGAATATAGTGTGCATTATACATTCATCATGAGCAGTGGCGGAACCCATATAAGGGGGGCCAAAGTGAAAAGACTATAAATTTGACTAGCTATAACATAAAACTATTGTAATGGATAAATCATAAAATTTAATAGGCTAGAACAAACTTATATAGGAACTAAGGGGCCCATACATAAAATCTATATTAAATAAGTAAATTTTCATCTTTATTTATCATTTTTCTGGACATTTTTTAAAAAAAAAAAAAAACAAAAAACTTATATGTGGGTCTGTCCCTGATTGTGGGATCTGTATACTTTTAAAAATTTGATCTACAAAATGGTGCACACATCTGCTGCATTTGTTGGTAGTGAGCTTCCTGTATTCTTTGTTTATGTAATAAATATACTTGCCATTTGGGGTTGTTTTTGGGAGGTTTAAAAGCGATTTTGAAAAGCTAAAAGTTATTTTTGGTGTTTGGTAAAATTTTTTAGAAATCACTTTTGGCAAAATCACTCATCTTATAACATATTTTGAAAAATAGAGGAGTAGCTTTCTAAAATCTGATTTTGAGAATAAGTTTTATGCTTAATATAATGTCATATATATTCTCATATATATTACATAATCCAAATTTATCCTTATTAATTAAGAAATAAAATCATTAACTTTAAAAAGATTATTATTATTATTACCAATTATATTATGATAACAAAATAAAAATATAAAATATTTATTTTAGTTATTATGTATACACAATAAAAAATATTTAAATTTATTTAACATTTTGTTTAATTCAGTCATTTATATTTTTACAGCATATAATAGTAAAATTTACCAAACACATACGACTATTTGTAAAACTCAGTAGTTTTAAAAATAAATTTTACTAGACGTTTAATTGATTCTATTTACAGCTGATTATTTATATAATACAGCTGACAACAATTATTTTAAAAGCTACAACATAATCTAACCTTAATTTTTGTTTCTTGTATAGGTAAAAGAGGAAGTTGAACTAGCCCTGAAAAAGCATGTGGCCAACATGAAACGGTAAGGATCAACAGTATAGCTATTACCATTTATTTTTTGGTTCAATGGAAGCTGAGAGGAAGAAAAGGATCAAATATTAAAGCTGGAAGATAATGAAGTTAACCTTGTGGCATTGAAAATGTTTTGCTAATGTTCTCTATGCACCCTTTTCAGGAATAGTGAGAAAGAGGTACATTCTCCTGAATCAAGAAGCTTACAACTACAGTTCTTAAATAATCTTTCTCTTCCTGTGTTCACTGGGGCTCGAATTGAGGGAGACGATTCCACTATAAAAGTAGCTTTAGTTGATACTCTCACCGGCCAGATTGTTACTTCTGGGCCTGAATCCTCTGCCAAAGTTGAAATAGTTGTTCTTGAGGGCGACTTTGATGGTGATGAGAGTGACAATTGGACTATTGAAGAGTTTAAGAATAACATTGTTAGGGAGAGAGAAGGAAAGAAACCTCTTCTTACTGGGGATGCATTTGTGACCCTTAAAGAAGGTATTGGTTCGGTGGGTGAGATTTCTTTTACAGATAATTCAAGCTGGACAAGGAGCCGTAGATTCAGACTTGGAGCAAGAGTTGTGGATAACACTGATGAAACTAGAGTCCGGGAGGCAAAGACTGACTCCTTTATTGTCAGGGACCACCGTGGAGAATGTGAGTGAACATGGATTTATTTACTTATTGTTAAGTGGTTAGAATATAACTGGTTAATGTTAATCTTTGCATGACGATGTGACTGTTTAATTTTATCAGGTCTCTTTCTTCCTTCTAAAGACTATCATCTATTCTACGGTGTTCAGGATAGAATTAGATTTTATCACTTTGTGCACGGTTGAATAGTTTATAATATTGAAATGATTTTCAGGAATTTCTTTCATGATTGGTTGCCTTTAAACAGAAAATGTCAGCATCAGACCAAGCATATTCATTGCTAAATGTGACATTGTTAAAACAAGTCCGTGGAACAAAGAGATGATAGAAATTTCATTTTATTTTATTTTTTGAATTTCTGTTTGCAGTATATAAGAAACACCACCCTCCAGTCCTGTTTGATGAAGTTTGGAGATTGGAAAAGATTGGCAAAGATGGAGCTTTCCACAAGCGTTTGAGTCGTGAAAGTATCAACACTGTAAAAGATTTCTTGACCCTGCTTGTTCTAGATCCTCCAAGGCTTCGGCATGTAAGAGTTTATTCCTTCTTTAGTACTTGGTATTTTACTTGTCTTGGAAATAATCTTGAATACATTTTGTAGAAGATTTTATCCAATTGTGGTCCTGTGGTTACTCTGCTGAGTAAGAGCAAGGGAGAATTACAGGACTGAGGTTTCATCCTGGCATTTAGTATTGGGGCATATTTGCCTTATGGGGAAAACAAAGGGTCATGCCTGGTGAAAATACTCAAATTTTCAGATGGACATGGCACAATCACTACTGCTCTGACTGCTTGCTATATGGTGTGAGGATTTGACTATCTTGGAGTAGTAATGTGGCGGTATTTGTTTGTTGGTTTGTGTGCAGATCCTTGGTACGGGTATGTCTACTAAGATGTGGGAAGTCACAGTAGAGCATGCTCGGACATGTGTACTTGATAAGAGGGTGTACGTGTACTGTCCCCCTGGTACTCAACAGAAATCTGGTGTGGTCTTCAATGTTGTGGGGCAAGTGATGGGACTGCTTTCGGAATGCCAGTATGTTCCCATTGATAAGCTGTCTGAAACCCAAAAGGCACACTTCCCTTATCACATCAGATCATTTTTCTCTTATTTGTTTATTATTCAGTTATATAATCTTTCTCCTTCATTTATGACTTTTAATGTTTTGACTGTGACATCAGGCTGAAGCTCAGAACTTGGTGATATGTGCCTTTAAACACTGGGAGGAAGTTGTCTCTTTTGAGGATGAAGCCTCTTTAACAGGTGGCTCTTCTCACTCATCTAATGTTCTTTGCACATCTAGCTTGCCGATAACAGAGATTTCTAATGGGAGTAAGATTCTGGCTTCTCACAAGATGGATGGTGCTGATTATACCCAACTGAATGCCACTTCTCCAGATATCATTTCGTCCATTTATTCAGTTGGGGGGGTCTCTGGTTTGGATGACTATAACTTGCATTGTATAGAAAACATGGGTCTTAGATATGAGCAGGCTTTAGGTTATCCAGGCCAAATTGCCAACTCCCTTATCTGTGACACAGAATCCATCTCTCAAGCATTCTGCGATGAGGATCATCTGCGGTTTTTTGATACGGATCTTCAGTCACAGAATCTCAGTTTGGAATCACCAGCTGATCTGCAAAGTGCTGTTGACGGCTTCCTAATGACACGCTCCACATCTCTTGCCATGGGAAAAGCTCAGAGGAGATGGACCAAGCTGTTTAGTGTGCTGAAGTGGTTCTCTATAAGGAAAATTGTGACTTTGAAAAGAATTCGTACTCGAGGAATTCAGAGATATCCTACTGGGATGTGAATATTTGGTTTCATCATCACACTAGATATAGAATTTCTGGATGCTGCCCGATTAAATTTTGTGTGCAGTTGTAGATTTCTACAAGTTGGGAATTTCATCAGGTGTAGATGTAGCTAGTGCCTAGTAGTTAAGAAATTTTGCCTCTGCTGGCTGAAGATGGAAAAGTGTCATTTTTCTCATGTGAAATTGTAAATATTTTTAGATGGCTGCAGTCAGAGAAGTGGGCTGGGTTACTTGCTGTGAACCTGGAAGTTGCTTCAATTGAGGCTCGAATACTTGTGCGAAAGCACAACTGGTAAAACAGTGGCTGTTATGTTGGATCTTCATTTTGTACGACTACATTCTCAATAATAAAGGCGAGCTTTTATGATTATAAATCCTTAGCTTAATAGTTTAGTGTCTTTTTTGGGGTCTTAGCATAGAGGATATATGATATGGGCCGCTTGTAATAATGTTCAGAAGAAACCATCCTCAGCCCTGATGGTTTCCAGCAAGCTCTGTTTGGAAGAGTTAAAACGTATGTGCAGTGGTGTCGAGAAAGTTGTCTTCTAATAAAAGCATTTTCTTTGAATAGAAATTTTTTCTGAAATGTATCATCTAGCAAGTGTTTCACAACAGAGAGTGTTTTTGACAGTGGCAAGAGTACTTCGAAACGGATTACAACTAGGAAGTGCGGTTTTTAGGATTAGTACTGTGTCAATTCAAATAATCAAGCTCATCTTTGGCCATTAATTTTAACAGTAAACCAATTTTCAATTTTAAATCGAAGTTTTTCAGGTATTACAATTATGCTTCGGACTATTTAGGATTAGCTAAGCTGGGTGTGAAAAACGAACCACAGTCTAATCTAGTCTAACAATTCAAATAATATAGGTTATCTAACAATTCAAATAATGCTAAGTCTAAATTTTCCTGGGTCTATATATATTGGCCTGTGTGTCGTTTAATCCATTCACCAAAAAGAAAACTGACTCCCAAAACAGAGAACAAATGGAGAACCTAAGGGAAAGGGCTCATGTACTTGTGCTCACATATCCTGCCCAAGGCCACATAAACCCCCTTCTCCAGTTTGCCAAACGCCTAGCATCCAAGCGACTCAAGGCCACTTTGGCCACCACCCATTACACTGTCAAGTCAATCCATGCGACAACAGTAGGCGTTGAGCCAATCTCCGATGGCTTTGATGAACGCGGCTTCAAGCAAGCTCCAAGTGTAAAAGCTTATTTGGAGTCTTTCAAAACAGTTGGTTCAAGAACTTTAGCAGAGATCATACTCAAGTTCAAGGACTCAGAATCACCAGTTGATTGCCTAATATATGATTCATTGCTTCCATGGGCTCTTGATGTAGCTAGACAGTTTGGCATTTATGGAGCTGCCATGCTGACTAACTCTGCTTCTGTTTGCTCCATGTATTGGCAAATAAATCACGGTCTCTTGACCTTGCCTGTGAAGCAAGAAACAGTGCCTTTAATGTTGCCTGGCCTGCCTTCTCTTGCTTCTTCTGACTTGCCGAGTTTTCTAGCGCAACCTGCAAGTAACCCTGCTTATTTGGCAGCTATTTTAGAGCAATTTGGCAGCTTGAACAAAAATGACTGGGTGCTTTGCAACTCCTTTGAGGAGCTGGAAAAAGAGGTATTTGAATCGTAGTTCATGTTCAATGCTTTTATAGTAGCCAAGCAAATGACCTAGATTAATTCTTGTTTGTGGAGAACAAAGAGATCAATTGAAAGACTAAAAACACGTTCAATTGAGGGAAAATATCAAATGTATAAACCTAGGAGTTGGTCCTACCAAAATTTAGACTTTATTTATTGCACCAATAAATTATTTATTATTGAATTTGCATTAATTTGATTAACTTTCTCATTTATGAATTGCATTGTTAACTTTGAAAAGCTACTGAAGGCCATGCTTGGACTGTGGCCACTGTTGATGGTTGGACCACTGGTGCCATCAGCTTACTTGGACCAACAAATTGTGGGAGATTCAGCTTATGGAGCTAATCTTTGGGAACCAACCGGTGACCAGTGCATGGGATGGCTAGCCACAAAGCCAGACAATTCAGTGATATACGTGTCATTTGGAAGCATGGCAGACATTGCAGCTAATCAGGTTGATGAAATTGCACGGGGCTTAAAAGCAAGCAATAGGCCTTTCTTATGGGTGGCAAAGGAGAATGTAGACAAGCTGCCTGTTGAGTTTGTGAATTCAGTTGGCGAAACAGGATTAGTAGTTAGATGGTGCAACCAGTTTGAGGTTCTAGCTCACCAAGCTGTTGGTTGCTTCATAACACACTGTGGATGGAACTCGATTTTAGAAGGGTTGAGCCTAGGTGTGACAGTAGTGGCAATGCCACAGTTGAGTGACCAGCCGACTAATGCTAAGTTTGTGGAGGAAGTGTGGGAAGTTGGTGTGAGAGCTAAGAAGAATGAAGCTGGGATTGTGACTGGGGAAGAACTGAACAAGTGCATAAATGAAGTTATGGATGGAGAAAGAAACGAAGAAATAAAGAGGAATGTTTTGAAGTGGAGAGAGTTTGCCAAGAAAGCTGTTAGCGTTGGTGGGAGCTCAGATAAGAATATTGATGAATTTGTGGTGAGGCTGCTGAAAACAGATGGGAAAAGTTCAAATTGATGGCTGATAAATTCTATTTCCTCAACAAATTTCACTTTCAAATAAGTTATCTGAAGCATGGAAAAATTGATACTATTTTTGCAATATGAGGTGACTTGTTACTGTATTACATGAACATGCAAATTAATTAAACCTTGAAAAACAGCAAAAACATATAGCACAACAGACAAGATGATCTAGTCTACACGATTTTTTAGAGTATGATATGTACTCCAGATCAATTAACATTCACGAAGCGTAACTGAAACACTTGGAAGTATCAAACTGATATCAATAAACATAGATATATGGTATACAAGACTTCAAAATTTTACATTTGTATTCCTGTAACCACCCTAGCCTTTATTTAGGGTGTAGATGTTTAATCTGACATTAAAATTGCTATCCAAAATCAGATTGGAGTTGAAAAACTAAAAGCGAGGAGATGGCATACTTCCTTTGTTTTAGAAAGGTAGGAGCTTTTGGAAATTTACAAAACAAACTATCAAACTCTTGTTCACAGACAATCAATTGGTGAATTCACATCTCACAGGACTTGTTGTCTCCACATACTTCACCCTGTAAAGAAACAAAAATCGATCGTTACCAAACACTTCTACCATTGACTGTTTAAAGCATTTTTTATGGAGAATGATGGGCAAGAAACAGCTTCAGCTGGCATAGTAGTGCAGAATGCTTAACATTCATGCTGTATGTGCTAAAATGATGACTTCTAGGCCATTGATATATCTCTGTTTCTATATTAAAATTTAATGGGTGCTCTCTCTCAATGGCTCAACCAAAGTTTTGTATTTATGACGAAACTTTTGATGATTGGAGTTGCTGCAAAAATCCACTAACATCATAGGCTATTCTGCAATTCAGCTGAACTGGTTTTTTTATTAAGTAGAAGTTTATTTGGTTCTACAAAGTTCTTCTCATCAAAGCCATCCGAAGACATTGAAGAAAATATAAAGGCGAACAAATCGAACAATAAAAGCAAAGGAATTTATGCAGTTGCAGAATGCCTACCTTGTTCTTCCTTCGCACTTCCAAAATTTCTTCTAAAGGAGGTCGACCTAAAACCAAAATAGGCCAGTAGCATAAGGAATTGTAAGATTTTTAATGAAGGAAACAGAATCAATCCTAGAAGCCATAAGTTCAATCAAGACTGAATCAAGATTTTCTGTTGGAGTTTCTCAGCCTAGTAATTGGACAAATCAGGCTGTAAAGATAGGGCAAGCTGAATATTATATCCAGTCTATTGAAGGTCAAATGAGATACAAACTGGTGATGTTTGATTAAATTAGTTATAGAAAGTGATTAACCAACTAACTCATGCCACTGCAGCAAATCGATGACTCTGCACCTATAGCATCATACTAGGCCATGCAAGCAAAAGAGCATAAAAAAAACGCAGAAATTCTAATGAGAAAATTCCTTATGATGCATGAATTTACCTGTGATTTGAAGACGATACTTAGCCCAAACACTATAAACAGAATCAGCTATTTTGGCAATCTGCAAATACCATGCTTCCCATATAAAGAAAAGGGGGAAAAAAAAAAAAGAATAGACTGGATTACCAACAATTTTTCTTGGTAAACCCAAGTTTCTGAAATGAACATAGCAATAGGATGGATATGAAGACTTACTGGTTCATATTTAGTAATTGCATAAACCCATCCAAGACCAACTTGTTCGTATAATCTTCTAAATGCCTGCAGAGTTTTTGTATGCAACATTTAGACATATATACAAAAGAACAAGATTATAATGCAGCAAACACTCAACCATTTAAGACAGCTAAGGCACTCAGATTGACAAACAATAAGGATAGAGACTTACTTCGACATCAGTGACTATAGTTCCATCCGAAAGGATTGCATGAATTCTTCCCATAACCTGAACAAAGAACAAAACTTAGAATGACACATACTTTTAAAAAAGATTAATGCTTAAATAAGCTAACAAGTAATATGCAACTTGCAATCACATACGGTTTTGTAGTCTAGGCCTTGATTCTCCTCAGCAGAGTATTTATCTGAACTTATATCAACAAACTTTATAGTCCCATATTGCTTATTCCTCTCCTTCAGCATATTAACCTGTCAATAACATAACAAACATTAACAAATCAAGAAAACAAACTTGTAACATTAAATTTATAAAAGCTATAACTAAAATAAAATAAAATCCAGACCTCTCGCATGCAGAGAGGGCAATCTCCATCATAAAGCATTTTAATCTTCCAATTCTCTGGTGATGGATCCTTATCATATTCTTTTTTGGAAGTTAAGGGATCCGCAGTGGCCCCCTGGATTGCACGAATTTGATTTCTATATCCTACAAATTAAAATTCATGCATGATATGTTTCATCAAATTCTTAAGCATAGATAGTCCAAAGAAAGGAAAATTACCAGAATGGTGATTGGGATGTGACGTGAATCTTTGGAACGAATGTAAAGGAGAGTGATGAAATCTCATATAAAAAACATGATTTACTGATGAGACAAACGGGTTTCTTCCTCTTATGGTACATGCAGTTGCAGCAACTCCCCTTAAGGCCATTTCTTTTCTTCAGTTTTCAAGTACCAGATGAATCATTTCTTTACCAGCCCATTAGGAGGCTATTATAATGATTACATTTCTGTTGCAAAAAGGGCTGCAAAACGTGGCAATATGGGCTTCACCGAAAAGGAAAAGAAAGAAACGGCTGGGTCTAAGTGAAATTAAACTAAAGCACAGGGAAATGCCCTGAAAAAATAATTATTTAGTTTTCATACTTCAAGTCTTCAACAAACATATTCATTTGTGCAAAATTGTCCCTTCACTCAAAAAACCGAGAAGAGAGACTCTTGAGCAGCGCCAATCTGATATTGTTGTGAAGATGGCATATTTGCTTAAAACCTCTATTGCTTCTCACTTACGATCTCATACTCAGGTAAATTAATGCATCACCAATCGATCTTATTCGCTTTGATTTGATTTAAGTTTCTGAAACTAACTTATTTGTTGCTCAAATTAAAAGCAGAAGACAGAAGATGCACTCTCGCGTCGTTGGTACCACGTCGAACTGGGACCTCGTGAGAAAGCTGTGAGACATTCTTCGTTTTTTTCTTTTGTGGTTTTTTTTAATTGTTTGTTTGATTTATTTTCACTTAGTGTTTTTTTTTTTTTTGTGTGTGTGTTTGTTTTATATTTATTGGACCAGATTAGAATTTCGCATCTGGGCTTTGTCAAATTAGTTGGTGATTAAATGAATTGAGTAGTCGATAGATTCTTATTTCTTGGAAAGTTACCAGCTTTAGCTTTTGTGTTGTGTTTGGTGTTCCTAATGCAAAATCCTTAAAAAGGGTCTACTTCTGCTTTTATTTGGTATGTGTCCAAATTGATGGGTATGTTTTTTTTTTTTTCTATTTCCGCTCTCATTTGATGACTAGTTGAATTCACTGCAGCTTTTGGCAGATGATCCTGTTCTTAAGAGGTTCAAGTCGCATAAGAAGAGTGTGTGGAGATTGAAAAGGATGGGGGATGTTCTCACAATTGTTGTTGTAGCAGGTAAGATTGGAGACTTTGGCATTTGCTGAGTCAAATGTTTATGAGCTACGTATTTGTAATTTAGCATTAATAGTGTCACAAAAAGCTGGAATGCAGATTTCTGCTGCACTTACTTACATTAAAGATTGATAAGACGACACTTTGATTGTGACGATTTTCTACAGTGATTCCCGTCCTGGATAGTAAAACCTTTCCCTTCACAGAAATATAAAATATAATTTAATATGAATTTGTCATAAGTTAACATGAGGTTCTACTAGTTTCTGAATGAGTCTAATGTTGTTTGTTTGTCATTAGCTTGGTCTGAATTATAGGAGATTCTTGTAACTAATTCACTTGCTTTCCCTTCTTGAATGATTCCATAATTTTGTCATTTCATTTGAAATTGATGCTCATGAATTTCATGCTACAATTGGTTCCTGAAATTTTGTTATTAGGGTTTTTTATTATGGGAATTGACACCATTTGTTAATTTATATGCCTAATTGCTGTATCTATTGGCAATATCTGCATAGATATCATGTTTAATTGAGTGAATGTTTCTCAGCAAGTCTCTACCACTGCCCTAAAATTGCTGATATAGTCTGAAATCAATCTCTCTGACAAACTGACAATGATATGATTCTGAGGAGAAAGCTTGGTGATTGCTTGAATCTAGTTTCTTCGTTATTTTATTTTCATTGCTCAACATAAAGTTCTCAGTCTGTGATTTATTGAATCCTAAACTGTTAGCTACTCATTCCTAGAAGCATGTTGCCTTCTCTACGATTGTGCTATGTTGTATGTGTGCTATTTCATGGAACATTTAATGGGTTAGAACTGGTGAGCTCCAACATTGAAAGTAAACTCTGAAGATTTCAAGCATTTCTTGATTGTCTTCCAAAAGACTGTGTATTCAGAAATGTGATGAGTAATTGGTTTTGGCATTTTGTCTGTGGTCATGGATTTAACCAGTAACACCATAGATTGGGCAGCATCTCATGTTGGGTTAAGACATGGCATAATATTCCATCGTACATATTTGGGACTGTAATTTTGCAAATGCTCGTCCATTTGACTTCTCTCTCTGCCTTAAAATAACCATCATCTTAACAAACTAGAAGCTTATGTAATACCTATGTCATTTTATAAGTCATGGCCAAGATACACTTTTTTCAGTTTCTCAACTTCGCTAAAAAAAAAATGTGTATATGTTTCATCTTGAGCGATAATGCCTCATATACAAGGTATTGGTTGAGAGCACCTCATTTTATTTTATTTTATTTTTAAATTTTTGCTGAGTAGTTCTGTCTGTTGTAGATTGAATTTGACAAGCTTCTCAATGTTCTTTAAAATGTCTTTGTTTCAGGTTGTTGCTATGAAATTTATGTCAAAGCAGTCATGCGAGAAGAAGCTAGGAGACAGGAAAGGGGCACCGAAAGTGCATGACTGTGTATATGTGCGGAAGTTGTTCTTATCAATGTTAGATCTTTAATGGTTTTTGCCTGAGTTTTAAATAAGAAGATTAAAAATGTTGTCATGAAATGCTTGAATGTAAGACTGGCTGCTCTGCTGATCACTGCCTGGTTCCCATATCCATAAAAAAATTGTTCAATAAGTATTGGATTGTAGTAGTTTCACGAATATTGTAGCACTTTCTCATCTATGGCAGTGCAAGTTATTTCGATTTGGGAGATGCATCTTAAGCAGCCTGGTACTTATTGCTGGGATTTCTCATTAATTAAATTGACGACTGCTCTTGTGCTCAGATAGAAAGAAACATGTAGTTGTGTCTACTATATGGGAGCGCCTACCTTCCAGCCTGCCTAGCAACTTTAAGAAGGCATGCAGCTCCCTCCCGGTTGTGGGTTCCACTTAAGACCCACAGCCGGATACTATTCATGTAAAAACTGTAGGGTAGCTCCCTCCTCTTGTATGATTAGAAAAGCAGATGAATGTTGACGTGTATATTTTAGATCAATTTTCGGCACCACCGACCATGACCATGAGAATAACGGATACTTTTCTTATTTTATGATGGGGTACAGGGCTGCGGAATGTTTCCATTAGTCATAAAAAAATTAAGATCTTACCTAATAAGAATAAATTTTATATTATAATAAGTTATTAGTTTCTTGAATTTAGTCTTTAACTAATTTATTTCTAACATAAAAATAATTATTTATTGTATATTATAAAAATATTCTTTAAATTATTATCACATATTTAATCTTGTAAGTACAGAATAACTTGTTAGTATAAATTTTTTTTTTTTTCTGTTGAAAGTAAAATATTCTTAACTTTTTAAGCATGTTTAGAGTTTTATAAAATTGACTTATTTCATTACTTAATTATTAATATATTTATCTTTATATTATTTATACTAATAATACTTAAATAATAATTTTTTAATTAAACTCCGAGTATGTCACAATTTTTATATCAGTAAATATGCCAGAGGCATGGAACAGGGGAGCGACGTGTAACTTGTTAACTTCTTCACCGTTGGACAGAGGAGGTGTTTTCGTCAACGCAGGCGGTAATAAAAATTAACTGATCTCAATACTACGATCATAGAGATTTTTTTACTGTATCAAAACATCCACCAGCCCGGGCCATTTCATTTTTCATATCTAAGTGTATTGTGGAAACGCGAATGGACACTACTAGTTGGGCCCTAGGGATTAAAGGTCGGTATGAAAATGTTTAGTGAATAAGATCCGGTCCAGCTTTGGGTTCAAAAATTGGCGGGTCGACTCAGGAAAGTTCGTTTTAATTATTAATTTCTCTTATAAAAAATTAATATGAAATTTTCTTCCTTAATCCTGACTGGGGTTTCTATTTCTTCTTCGTAAATTATCTTTGTCAATATCAACTTAATTTTCCTTAATCACCAATAGGAACAGAAATTAAATTGTCAAATTAAATTAAATTAATTAATAAAAGAGGAGGAAATTGAGATTGGGTTTTTTTTTTTAATTTAAATTTTGAGGAGAATAATTGAGACTTTTGAGGAGTTTGGCTCGTGCACACATTAATTTCTTTCTGTCCGTCAGACAGATATTATTACACCAAGCTAAAAATATTGTTCAATACAAAAAAGGATAATTAAAAGATCATATCATCATGACAGAACCAGCCCACTGGCCCACGATTATTTTTTCTGAAGAGAAGCGTATTATTCACCTCCATATCCCCATTCTCCTCTCTAAGCACGTGTCGACACGTCCACTTACGGATATGGATTATGCAGAGCGGCTAGCCGGCTACACACCAATAAATTCAGAAATTCAGCACGCGCGCTGTTTGTGAGAGTGGTGCACTTATTTTAATACAAATCACTGCACTTGAGAATCTGTGTACCAAAGTTTTCAACTCTTGTGGTCCGAAGACATATAAATGCTCTATTTCATTCACTGGTCAGACGACACGTTGCAAAGCTCGGGGTACTATCGTAATTCACTAAAGATATAGCGATGATTATGCAAGCTGAAATTACAAAATGGTCTCCGACGCCGACAGCTAGCGCTTGTCATTGGTCTAAAAGTTGCATTCAGGGCTCAACTGCTGTGACACTACATTTCTGAGCTGTAATCTCAGTACTTCTTTGAAAAAGAAGAGGAGAAAAAATTGTTGTAGTTAGAACTTAGAAGACAAAGTCTTGCTTCTTTCTCAACATCCAAGACTTGCTTTCTTTGGTATTTGTTGTGTGTGGAAGATCCAAGAGATATGGCAAGTTTTGCAGGGACAACGCAGAAGTGTAAGGCGTGTGAGAAGACGGTATACTTGGTTGATCAACTTACTGCTGATAACAAAGTCTATCACAAGGCTTGTTTTAGATGCCACCATTGCAAGGGTACGCTCAAGGTAAAAACAATTCATTCTCTCAACCTCATACACAAGAAGAACAGACACTTTAGTATGTTGAGTTTTGATGTATCTGGTGTTCTGTGCTTCTCTTTGTATGATCATGTCGAATTGTCAAACGCTGCGAGTGCCAAAGCTTGGATTTTTACATCTGGGTTTTGTCTAAACATTATGTGTTTTAGGCTGTATGAAGTATTCTTCTATTTGTTGTTTATGTATGTTATGGGGCTGTAGTTTTGAGTTTCAAGGATGGTGAGCTGAGGTGAGGGCTTGATGTTCAATTGTTTATGTTGATATAGATGATTCCCTGTTTGCAAATAAACATCGTCAACCAGATCTTTTTTGTTTGCTGTATGTGCACAAAATCCTTTTGTTGTTTGAATCAACTTGTGCCAAGCAATCCTTTTGTTTTTATGTGGGCGTCTAGATCCTTTGGATTTTTCGTGTTGGGAATTTCTTAACGGATTTTCAAGTATGGCTTTCATGATTTGTCTTTATCACGTTGGGAAATTAACTAGCAAAACTGTTGATTTAGGAGTAAGATACTGAACTTGGGGGATTGGTTAGGAGGTAAGGGGCAGAACAGAATAAATTGTTTTCTATTCATAAAGAAAAATATTAATTGGATAGCCAAGATGTTTTCAAATATGCTATAGGATGGATTTGCATGTTCAAATTTGGAGCTTGAGTATAATTGAAACTGATGTTTTATTTTTGAGTACTTTCTTGAGTTTTTAGAAGTTCATAAAGTTCTAATTTTCATGACATTTGGAATGAAAGAAAATGTTTGGGTTCTTCAGATTTTGCTGCATAGATGATTAATCTCTTTTTTTTTTTCGGTCCTCAAGCAAGTTTCATGGTCATGATCATGGCGCATGTCTATCTTGTTTATTCATAGGACAGGGAACTCCAATATGGAAAGTCAGGTCTCATTTAGAGATGATATTCCCTTTGCATGATTGTAGACTGCTGGACAAGTTACACCGTCTATCAGAAAGCTCAGACAAGACAGTTTTGAGTTGTTTCTGAGAAACTAGTCTTATGAGGTTTATAGCTGCGTCCCTACTTTTATCTGAGTCTTTGTGGTTTAGTTCTAGGTTTCCCTGAGCTGATGGGGATTTTCTTAACAATTTCCCTTTAACTCATATTTGAGACCATGTGAGATATTACTAACAATTCACTGAGCAATGCAGTAATTAAGTTAATTCATGTCATCTTGCATTTTCTATTTTTCAAATCCTCTTGTCTCTTCATGAGCGCCACATTAAACTTGGCATCTGGAAATGATAATGATTGGTTGCAATCTACTTTTCATTGATGGATTAATCATAGTATTTCTACTAATGTCTTGACATATCTGTGATAATTGGTTTATATATATCTTTATATATCTTCACAAATACCTAGGTTATGATAGCAAGGGATTTGTTTGAAATCTCTGGGTGGTATCAGCATGTTGTTTACCTTTATTTATCACTCTTCTTCTACAACTTTGCAGCTGAGCAACTATTGCTCCTTTGAGGGCGTTTTATATTGCAAGCCTCACTTTGATCAGCTGTTTAAGATGACTGGCAGCTTGGATAAAAGTTTTGAAGGTGCTTAATAGTCATGGTGCATTTAAGATATTTATTAATGCTATATCCTCTTGTTTAAATTTATCCGGATCCTTTCTTTTCTAGGTACCCCAAAAACTGTTAGAGTTGAGAGATCTGCTGATCAGGTATACAAATATTAGTTCAAATTGAAAATAGAACTTGCGTTGAAAGTATTTCATGCTTCATTGCTCTTATCCTATTATAACTTTTCCAAATTGATACTCATACCAAGTGGGATTTTGCAGGTCACAAATAGCAGAGTTTCTAGTATGTTTGCTGGAACTCAAGATAAATGTGTTGCTTGCAAGAAGACTGTTTACCCAATTGAAAAGGTGAAAGTGATTTTAAATCTGAACTTTGCTAGAGGAATTCATTTTCTCATCAATAAATTTTCTGTTACTGTTTGAAAGACATTACTGATCCATCCTGTTAGTTACTGAAGAATAAATTTTGAAACTAAGAAAATTATTTGAAATCTCTAAAAGCAATGTTATGTCTTTAATTTAATCAAGTCCACTTTTTGGTTTCTTAGTATCTCTAAAAGCATGATGAACATTGATTGTTGTAAAATGGAGTCACATTATTGAATGTAAAATTTTCTGAGTGCTTTTAGAAATGCAGTGTTTATCTTATAAAGAATTGCAGAATCAATTCTCACTATGTACATCATAATGTATCTATCTTTTAGGTGGCAGTTGATGGTACATCATACCATAAAGCCTGTTTCAGGTGCACCCATGGAGGCTGTGTAATCAGCCCATCAAACTATGTGGCACATGAGCATCGTCTGTACTGTAGGCATCACCACAATCAGCTTTTCAAGCAGAAGGGTAACTTCAGCCAACTTGACAACCATGAACAAGTTGAAGGGGTGACTGAGAACGCAACAGTTTAGTGATACTGTGAAATTTTCCTCTGTTAATGTGAGAATGTCTGATTGCTTGGGTTGTGAGTTTCCAAGCAAGAAATGGTTCCAACTGTTGAAGCATACAAGAAGAGCTATCAAGGTTTTATTTCTTTTATATAAATGTAATGTGTAATTGGGACAAATGTTTAGTAGAGGAGTTTTGATTTTTTTTTTTTCAATTTTTATCCCCCAAATTTTCATGAGGTGAGCGCCGGATGGACAAAAGGTTAAGAGGGTTGTTTGTTCAGCGTTAAAATAAATAATGTGGATGGCCTGTATGGTTTGTGTGTGTTTCTAAATTTGAATCAATGATTTTGTTATATATTTTAAGAGCAGTGGAGACTTTGTTCATCAGTATGGACTCCTTCCTTGTTTCAGTTTTCGTGCTGCCTTTTTAAATTTTTCATAGTTTTTGTTAGCCTTATGTTGAACAGGCAAACTGCAAAAGAATGGAAGTTGCAGGCCATTAACATAACTAATGCTGCATAACCCATTTATATTATTTCAAAGGTATTTTGTAGTAAGTAAATAATTATGATGAAGCTCCCACTGATTTTCATGATAATTTATGTGAGGATAAACGTGAATCAAAATGAGGCTGGTCTTTGTTTGTCTTCTAAATGCTTGTGTTCACCCTCAGGGCCCTGAATCAAGGAAACTGATTTTGTCACTATGTAGACCATAATGCCATTCTGAGGTGTTCAGACAAATTTACAGCTGTCTTTTGTATTTATACAAAATGTGGCAGGATGGACCGTGCGTCACATTGTGTAGATCTTTCTAGGCGTAGTGAAGTGTAGATCTTTCTAGTCATAGTGAAGATTTCAGACTTGATGATTTGCGGCTCAAGACCATGAGTGCTGAACCTCTAACTTTGAGTTGAATGGTCAAAATTTTAAGGTTATGTCATGATTCAGTGTCACTAACTTACTCAACTTTGAAGCCTATCTCAAGTTGATGAAAAGTTTGATGTTTTTAAAGAAAAATCTGTTCCTCCAATAATTATACGGGGTGGTTAACAATTACTTCATGCTTTCAATGCAAGCAATGCAAGTTGCACGAGTCAATTTTCGATCAAGACAATAATTTTTGTGGAGTGCTTCAAAAGTTGAGTCAATTCTGATCTGACAGAAAAGCCATTGAAATTTCTTGAAAAGAAAATGCATAAAAGTCACTTGTGGTCAGAAAATTGAATGTAGCTCTCTGAAATTTTTAATTTGAGCTAACCTTTAGCAAACCAATGGTAACCATTCATTATCTGGCTTCGTTTGAAAGCTGTCATCCTCAAACATTTATAGGGGAGATTCAGCTTCCGAGAAGTTTTTGATTCTTTTGAGCAAGGAAGCAAAATCAGGTCCAGTAGAGGCCTACAACATAAATACATTTTTATCTGTCATTCCTTAGTCTTGTTAGTTGTTATTACATATTCAGTGGCTTTCCAAAATAGAGACAAAATTAATATTTTACTATGAAGATTTGGTATAGATCATGCCAAAAATTAACGGCCCCATGTAAAGAATTCTATGTGCTAATATCATGGATTCAAAGTGTGATACAACTATTTCTCATGCTTAAAAGAATGTTCTAATGGTCAGCTAATTGCTTACAGTTGTCCCATTTTCTACGAAATTAAGAAAGAAAAGAAAAGTAAATCTTTTTGCTTTGCAACCGTTGATGTATGTTTTTCTTCTCAACTTGGAAAGGGGAATGAACAAAGTGATGCAATAGATAGCAGTTAAGAACCCCAGAAGTAATCTTGCTCGCATGGGTAAAAGCGTGATTTGGTTTCCATCAAACCTTGGTTTAAAAAAATAAGACCTGCAAATTCTACGCTAGCTGAATTTGAAATATATTTCTTATCCATTTATACAAGTGTTTTTGAGTAGAAAGTCAGATCTCCATGTCGTCCTCTTTTCTGCCTATTTCCTTCATGCCAAACCCAAGTGTTTGTTTATATAATTATGATTCTTGAGCTCAACTTGAACTGACATAAATCCTGATCATATGATTTAGATATATTATATTACATTAAGCACTATATTTTATGATGTTTGTACTGTTAAACTGTACTGTAAAATGAATTGTTTTTTGGTTGACTTCCCCTGATGGTATCTTAATGCCGGCAAGGACTGATGCTTCGACTGAAAACCCGCATTTAAATAGTTCCAGGGTAAGGTTACATGCATCTTTTATTATTAGAGGAAAATGATAAACAATTTCTAAAATTAATTAATTTCTGGGTTGGTTCCAACCTAGCAGGTGAATCTGCTCAGGATCATCATCATATTTTATGTCTACTTAATTTCTTAGTGGGTGTGGTCTTTTAAGTTCAAAGCAAATGATTACAACTTAACTTGTGTTCCTTGCATCATGGTGACCCATCTGTTCTTGCCATGAGAATGGAAAATCAAAGGCATGTTAATAACCAATGATAAATGACATAGCATCATAGGTCAAAAAACCTCAAAAGTCTATCAAGCACATTAGAAGAGTTAATAACCAACCAAAATCATTCGAAAATTTAAAAAAATAAAAAAAGAAAAAGGCTTTTGGGAGAATTCTAACTGCATTACTGAAGAGAACTTGATTACAACTTTCTTGGATTTCACTGTTTGCTGTACAAGTTTTGCATTACTCGAATAGATCCGCACTTTGCAGAGATCTTTATGTTTCCTTGGCCAGCTACTACTAGCTACACACTTCTCTGAATGAAAAGTTCTGATTTTGAAGTTTAACAAGGCTGGATTTTTATATATGCTGCTGGAGTCTTGTGGAGCCTCTGGATTTTTAGAAAGCATGTTGAAAAATAATGATCAGCTTCCAGCTTCTGAGATGCTTTGTAATGAGGGTTGCCAGTTTCTTGATCTGGCAGCTGCTGAGTTCGTTGATACTGTTGTTCTTGGTCTGTGTCTTTCATGTTTCATCACCTGCACATGAGCATGCTTGATGTAATAAGAAAACAAATTTCGAAGATCGTCCACAAGTAGAACAACTTGATAATTGTTTCCATGAAATTCACCTGATTGTCCTTCTCAAGTTCAGATCTTTTTGGCTTCTCAGTAACCCTCTCTGGCTCTTCAGCTGATTGTGGCCTGATTCTATTCATCTTTGCATGTTTCTTTGCTGATAGCCCTTTCATGACATCTGAGACAACACATTACTTCAAATTAAGCAAACACAACTTGAACTAAAGTAACAAAAAGGACAAGAATTTTATTAATTACATACCTTGTGTAGTGATCAGTCTATAAACTTGGCCAAGAACAAGAGTATCCGTTGGGCGGAGAAGCTTAATCCTTGTCAAACGAACAGAATTTCCATTGCCATTGTTGTTAGTGATGCTAATGCTGCTGCTGTTAGTGGGGCATTCTTCTTTGTCTTTGTTATTATTAGTATTTGTTGGACACAAGGAGGTGGAAATGAGAAGAGCCACATAGTGACCAGGGTTCATTCTCATGATCTCACAAGCACTCACAGGCCAGTAAAACTTATCAACTTTGCCACATGGGTGCTGAATCGCCAGTGTTGCTGCATCAATGGCCTGGCAATTCCCCATTTCCAGTTCTTGCTTTTTTTTTTCTTCAGAAGTCAGAACAATATATTAAGTACTAACAATGGGCAGGAAGCAAAGGTGAAGGATGAAACAGTCTCTTTATAGCCACACCACTCAACAACTTTCAAGTGGGTTGTAAATGGCTTGGCCATGAACCATGATTAGTAAAGGCACAAATGGCTTGATATAGTGAGATTAGCCCACAAATGGGAAAGTTTAAATCATGGTGATTAAAGAAGAGCATTTTGGTTAAAGAAAGTGGGGGTGGGGAATAAAGTAATATTAATGTAAGTTTAATTTGAGATATGGCCCTAGCATGGCATCATGTGGTGAGCTGTGAATGGTTGTCACAAGGGACAAACAAAACTAGAGCCAGAGATGACTCTGTAGACTGCGTACCCCTTGATAATGAAGTCCAGCAAAAAGTCCATCACCATAAAGAAATTAACCATAATTGCCAACTATCACAGTAAATCGAACTGATTTAGTTAGATTTTTTAATTTTTCTTTATATATATATATATATATATAGCAAATCGAAATGAATGCTCCACATATGGTCCTAACTTTTTCTGATAGTCCTGCTTTTAACTTCAACTAAAAATTTATTGTCCATACAAAGGTTCAAAATTACATGTTCCTCACCAAAATAATTAAATCCAAAATTTAATAAAAATATTAGAGAAAAATCTTAAGTTATTTAATGTAAATTAAACTTGCCTCACTAATAAGTACTGCGAATCTATGATAATGATGTCTTTGAGGGGCACGCTCTTGGGAGAGCGTGGGGCAGTGGACCAAGCAAGAGACGTTTCATGCTGGCCACCAAACCAAGGCATGAAATTTTGTGAATGTGAAAGAGTAAGAGGCCTTCACATTTTTAGCAACACGCAATCAGTACATGTCGCGTGTGACTTCGATTAAGCGCAGAGAGGCCTCTTTTTGGTCACCTTTTTAAAGAGGGATCCAGGATCCTCATCCAATCTCGCCCTAAAGCTCTCCTTTAATCGTTTTTCTTCAAGCTTGTGTTTGGGGACACCACAAATTTTACTTTCTTTTATGTTTCTCTTTGTAGCTTTGTTCCTCTTCTTTCCATAAAAGTAATTAGCAACATTATCACTTTTGTTTTTTTGACTTTCAATCATGCGCAGTCCTATTGACTTTGATCAAACTTGTTCGATTTTACTTGACCAAGCCATCACTATGTGGGAGTGCGCCACGTGTACTCTTACTTATTGTTCATGGCGCAAGATTTTGAATTGATTCTATATGATTTGGCAACTAATAATAATCTAACGGGAGGTGTTGTTCACGTAATATTATTATACGTCAGTAATCTTAATTATCAACAATTTTAATTATAAGCATATTATCTCCGTAAACATACTACAAAAGCTCTTAAGGAAGCCCACTATAATCTTTAGTAATACAAGAGGTTACAAATGTAAAAATCACTCACAAATCACAACTAAATGAAAAAGACAATTGTTATCATAGTGAACTCAAATATACGATCCATCAACTATGCTTAGAAGCTCAATGCTTAAGCTGTAATAACACCCTATAGGAATCATAAAAGCACCACAAAAAATAACGACCTTTAGTTAATTCACTGTTTGAATGGCATTCACAAGCCACGGTAAATATGACGTTGAAAATCATAGATTATTGTATACCGATGAAAATCGCATATCATTATCATATCTGCGCCCCTCTATTGCAACGAGTTTAGGATACTTCTTATCCCACACTATTGACTCGCTGCTTTTAGCCATATGATTGAAATTTACAGGGGACCATGAATGTGGTTCCATGCTCGGTAGCCAAAAATGGGAACAAACAAATTGATGAACACATTGATACTGATGCTGCCAAGTGGTGGCTTACTACACTGTTAGATATTTCTGTCTTTTTAAATCTGATGATCCACTTTTCTTCTGCGTCATCATCACTAATCTTAGATTAAATAATATGTTTTGATTACATTAATGACTCATTTAAATTTAAAATAAAAAAAAAAAATTACCCACAAAGATTAAACAAATAATATGGGGGTACCACTTTTCACTTTTATATTTCATATAACTTCAATGAGATTTAAGATCCCAAGCCCTTGACACATGCCACATTGCCACGAGCATAGAAAATAGCTCTGACTCATTGATTACTTCATCGAAGGACTAAATTTATTTATACCATTTCGTTTATTGTTGATGCACTGATTGCGAATATAGCATGTTATTTAAATTTATCTCACATTTTAAGAACAGAACTTTCTTGTGTCCCCATCATTCGACGTGAAATATACCTAGTCACATGCCAAATTGTATTTCTTTTTGTATCTTTGAAATGCTAACTGTTCATAAACTACACGAGCTTTGATATATATATATATATTTTTTTTTTTACTCTGCAAATGTGCATAAATTAAGTTATCTAACTGGGAAGAAAAGAAAAATTATTTAGCAGTCACGATCATAACTCTCGACTCTTTGCAGTTTCGATATTTTTATCTGTAACTAAATTTAAATACCCATATTAATCTTAATTAATTACATCCTAAAGTAGAAGAAAAAGCTTAGTAAAATGGTGATGGATGTCAGTGATATTATGTGACATTGTCGCTACTAAAGTATTTAGAAACCCTAAAAGATTTTGAAACAGAGCCTATTAAAAATAAAATTATCTTGGGACCAGTGATTTAAGATTGCATATACTAAAAAGAGTCACTTTTACCGTTAATAAAATCATAATTTCAGTGGCCAAATCCTGGAAGCCATGTGAAAGAGTTAGGTGTTATTATTCTAGCTTCCCACCTCAAATTGGTGCATTTTCTTTGGAACAAAATGTGACGAAAAGTGGGCACTCCATCATTTAAATATTAAATCAAATTCCTGACTTATTTTGTACAATATGCACAACACTATATTTATTATGTGGAAAGTATTAACTTTTTCTAATGTATTGCAAAAAATAAAATAAATTTAGTGGGTATCATCGCACTCATCCTCCTTTTCATGAATTCAGATTGGTGGCGACAATTTTTTATGTCCCTTTCTTGTTGCATTATGTCGTTAATGAATTAACATTTTAAATGACATCCTCACCAAACAACATTTTGAGTCTTAGTGTAGAAATTGTTTTGTTTGTTTCAGCTTTATGTACGCAGAGTACATGACACAGACCGAGAAAAGTGAGACTTGTAGATCTTACATATTTTGTTTCGCTTGTTCGCGAGTTGTTAAAAAAATGAGAGAATTTGACAAAATTCTAAATTTTGGCATCTTATTTCTCCTAGGGCAACAAGTGGGTACATGAAAGAGATAAAAAATTAAGAGAACGTTCTTTGTTAGATGAATAAGTTCATAATAAAGGTCTTTGAATTAGTGCTGCAATTGAATGTAGTTGGACGACAAAAATTTGGTTGCTAAGATTTTCATCAAAAACATATCATATTTTATGTGTGATTATCACAAAAATCATGATGTCAGTTACTCTATTATAAGTTTAGAAAAAAAAAAAAAAAAAAGAAAAGAAACGGGAGTTCGCATAAATGGTTGATTACTTGATTTGTTGGCTAAATTAATTAGGATTTTACTAAGTTACAATTGGTCAAAAAGTTTCAATAGTGGGGATGGATCTGAATTTTTATTTGGATTATTGAGCGTCTGTTGTCAATTATAAAGCAAGTGAAATCCCCTTCATTTTTTTTTTTTAATCTCAAATCATTGTCCAAATGTGGAATACAATAGATCTAACCAATGGCCTTGGCCCATAGGATCAAGAATATCGTTATGATATTTTCTTTTGGGTCTGAGAAATAAGAAAGTTTTTAATCACAAAAGTAGCTAAGTTATTGAGATTCTGAGAGTGCACAGTGCTCCATTCTTGAAATTAGAAATGTGAATATGCTGGAATAAATTGGACTAAAATCGACAAGGCAAATATCTGAAGAAAAAGCAAATATAATTGCCTCATTGCTACTTCAAATCCATCAGTCTCCGGTTGGATTTACAGAAGAAAAACAATTCAACAAATGTTCTAAGGCATATCCTATAAAGGAAGGTACTATCTTTTACCGCTATAGCGTGTAATAAGAGATTCACAAGAGAGAACAATGAGGATATTCTGCGTGTTTCCACAACAAGCTTTTGGAAAACTTTGGAAAAAGCAATACATGTTACTGATTAAATCACACAGATGGGAAATATTTGTTTAAATTGAAGGGCAGGGAGTAAAATTCTTCACTTCTTGTGTCGCCTTTGAAGGATCGGAACTTGTCCCACCAATGCTTACCCCTGTCTTTCCTGATTTGACCATCTCTTTTATGCAGTGTGTTGTCAAGGAAAAATGCCACACAACCAGCAACAAATGGTTCAGATGAGAAAGGAACGTTAACAATATCGTTGAACTGCAAGTGTGGAAGAGCATGACAGTTTCATCAATAAAAACCAATATTGACATGGTTTGATAAAAAGGTTAAATCAGGGACAAGAGGTAAACGATTCAAAAAGTTTTATACATACCCATCTTCCACTAGTGTGAACTGGACCGAAACCATTAATGGCAGTGTACTCGTTGAAATATTGGGGCACAGACAGACCGATGAATATAGAGAAGCCTAATATGAACTTTGTTCGGAAACTGTTGAGGTTACAGAACTGAAGGAGGGTAAGACCTCCAGCACCTGTACGTGCACAATTAAATTTCATTTGTCATTTACTGGAACTGATCACACTATCAAAGGAATTCAGATACCAGAAATCTGTGCGTCAACCAATTACATTATACATACCCACATATCCAAAGAAAAGGCAATATAAAGCAGCAATAATTGGTCCCGGAATTGAAGCAAAGACTGCTCCAAATTTCCCTACAAAATAATGGTAAATTTTGATAATAAGAACAATATGTTTGAAACGGAGGACCAACAATACATCCAATCTTTGATAATTTTCACAAATCAATCTACCAAGAACAGAGAAGAATATCATGAATCCAGCAGATATTTGGACAACCCTTCGGCTGCCAACTCTAGTCAAAGCCAAAAGACCAGCATTCTCTCTGTATAGAAACAACTTGAGTTAAGACAGAATTTGTGTTTTCTCAATTCAGAATGCTCATACACAAATACTTAAAAGGTAGGCTTGAGAAGAGTCTTACACAGATACTGATGTTCCATTTACGGTTCCAAATAACCCCGAAAGCAAAATGCCAACTCCCTGAAGGAGAAACAATCATTAGTTCAGAAAACTGCCATTTTAACCTGAAATTTCAGATCAACAATTTTGCAAGGCGATAAACATCCTTGCAAGATGTTTACCACCTTTCAAGAAGTCAACACGAATAACTATACGGATGGATTACATTGTGAGGCCAATCACTCCAGATGGAAAGACAAAAGATTGTATTAATATCATTTTATGTATCCATTATGATCTCAGTATTTACAATTTTTCAGTCACTTCTGTCTTCCACTTGTTTCAAACCAGAAATCTAGAATCACTCAATTTTTAATTCTCAATGATTGCTGGACTGAGGGTGACACTTATGTAGAGGGACATTTGTGGAGCAATAGGCCTTCTTTTGATTTAAAGGCTACAATGAGATCCAAAGCAGTTGAAGAGCACAATTTTAACATCATTTTCGGTCTTATATAAATGCAATAAAACCTCAAGGCAATTTAAAAAGGGATTGATCACCAAACATGATTGATGTATAAGAACCTTAATTTTGCATTGAAAAGTTTGTTCAAATCGCTGAAATAAGGAGGGATAAGCCTTACTATATTACCTGCCAACCCACACCACGGCTGAGTACAGAAGGTGGCATTGGAGTTGCACTTGCATACCGTGATACCGCAATAAATGCACCGGTTGACTGCTTGAATCATAATGTAAATGAGAATGTGCAAGCTCCAAGAAATAATATGATAGAAAATAAAGTATGCCAAGAAAACATCACGTAGGGCTCATAATTGTATGTTTAAATTGCAATACAGTCGATTAAACAAAATAATTTTCATTTCAATTGGGTTCAAACATTTAGAAATCTTAGATTGAACGACAGCCAAGAAAAACCACGCCCTCAATCTATAAGCAATATAAAGTAGAACAAAGAAAGAAAACAAACCTCAACAAGAGCAACAAAAGAGGCCATCATCATGGCAAAAGCTTCACCAGCATCAAACGAAGGCGCCCCCCATTGGAAGGGCCACGGAACTCTTATCCTACGAAATCAGAAGTACACATTAATGAACCATCAAGGTTATACAGAAATACTAGACCATGCTTGGCATTAGATGCTACATTCTATTGAAGCAACAGACGGCTGAAATCAATCTTGTTCCAAATTTGTAATTACTCATAGATTCTATATTCAATATAGATTCAATGGTTCACATGTCAGAAGGCTGAAAAGGAAATTAATGCAACAGAAGCTTCCTCCAGTTTGAACTGAATCGGGCAATTCAAACAAACCATCTAAGCAGAATATTATCAAATAAACCATGTAACTCCAGTATACCCCAATCATCTTGAAACATTGGTGCCCCAGTTTTTTACTATATGAAATAGTTACAACTTGGATAAATTTTTACTGTGTCAATCCCAGAGTAATTAACTCCTTTTCTCTCTCCTGCCACACAGTTTTTGTAATATGCACGATATTGTGGCATCAGTCTTTGGCTCTCACCCATGTAACTAAAAACGTTTGACAAAATCATATGATAATGATTGCCAGGAAATCATTATTATACCAAGGCAAGTTTCAAGCAAGAAAAAATCCTAGCCAATCAAGCAATCAACATATGAGTAAAGACATGTTGAAGCAAGCAACTGCTTTAGAGATACAGCACAAGCTTACCAGGGAGCAGCATCAATGAGACCAGCACGATCAGTTCGGCAACTTGCTTGTGTTTTAGGGGCAGCATCGTTATAGGCCCCACCCACAGTAAGTAGATGAGCATATATCCACACAATCACCACAGAAAATAAGACAGCAAAACGATCAAAGACATTTTTCCCGCGTTTTATCACATGAGGCATATACTGCCAGACAGGAAGTAACAATTAGTAATCTTCAGTGATAAATATAACAAAGCCAAAGATATTGTAATATGTAAGATTATTAAAATTGTAATGGACATTGCATGAAAGGTTATTGGGCATGCCTGTGAAATAAATACTATAATGACAAGTTGAGGCAATCCAATCTCCACACATTTGGCAACCTACAAAATTAAAAATGCAAGAATAAGTTGTCATTGACTCATTGGTGGTAAGATGAAGTTCAGGGACTGTGTACGAGGTGACTTGTATCTTTGCCTGTGTAAATGAAGCAAAGAAAGTCTTACCCCAGGAAAACCAAACTCATACAGCCCAAAACCAACTAGAGAAACCAAAGGAACCGCTGAGAGTGGACTTAAAAACCTGAAAATACGAAAGTTAATTAGCACAACTTTGAACTTTTCAAAAGAAAGCAATTACAACAAAATATTTAATCTCCCATGTTGGCACAGATACTGAAATGCGACAGTCCAAAGCAAGATCTTCATCACATGGAGGATATTAAGATTAATGCATGATATCTGGCATAAATGTTTTAAGTTATCAATGAACTGTTTTGAAAGTAATAGTACCATATCGGGTTTTAAGCTGACCTTGCAACATTACGCCAAAGCCCACTGAAGCCTAGGACAATCTGAAGAGTAGAAGCAACAATGAGAGAACCCTGTATTGCCCGCATAGTTCTCTTGAACTTCTGAATAGCATCAAAAAAGGATTACAAAGTTACAAACAATGTTGTAGTTGGTTTCTTGTATAAAATTTTGCTCCTCCAGGCTGCTCGTCAACAGGAAATTGAAGGCATGCATTTCTATTGCAAAAATATATACCATATTATATTTTAGGTATGCTCTATCTTACTCTCGACATGTATTGTCATGCTCATAAACAATTTAAATATTCCAAACAAACAACAAAGACATGGGGTTGAGATCACAAAACCTCAACAGGATCTCCAGAATCATTGCTGAATCGACCAGCAAGGATGATTGAAATTGTAGTAGGGACGAAAGTGTAAGACCCTCCCATAACTGCAGGTAATCGAGTCCCAAACAATGATTGCAGCAATGTGTTCAAACCAGCAACAAAAAGCAGTGTCTGGATCACCTTTGCTTTCTCCTCCTACAAACCATAGAAAATTTTGTACCAACCATATTACCAAATTGGAGACTATTTTATCATAACTGAAAATAACACACTTGATCAAATTCAAAGGGACTTTTTCATGATTTTTGTTTTTTAATTAAATTTTGGCAGGCCTTACATTTCCACCCCCCATCTGAGGAACAAGAGAAGTTGGAATGAGAACCGTTGTGCCAAGCATAACAATGTAGTGTTGAAAACCAAGAAGAATAGCTTCGGCTGCATCAGAAATGCACCAAAAAGTTTTCACATCAAACTCAAAGCAAAAATTCTCGCTGAGAAGCTAAGGTTAACTCCCTCAGAACAGCAATTACTAAAAGTGACACATAACATCATACATATTTCAAGTTCCCAAATACACCTAGACACAAAATAAATCAGCAAAATAATAATTATTGCTATTGTTAATATTATTTTTAGAAAGGAATAATGAAAACGTCTTAATATTCACTTTAATTTAGTGATGTGATCAGAATCTCCAGTATTTATTTAGAGAAAATAGCAAATTACTTTATGTAAAAAGTGGTATCTATGGAAAAGAAGAGAGGAATGATAAAAAGCTACTTTCAGCTAACTAAAAAAAGAGAACATAGAGGAAAGCATATCCTAAGCAATTAAAAATACCAAACACTTGCTTAGAATATACTCAAAGGCGGATCCAGAGTCCAGACCAACAAATACTCACCATAATTACAAATCCAAAACATACATATCAACAAAATTTGTGTTTTAAAAAAAAAAAAAAACTCACGCCATGGAGGAGGACTAGTAATGCAAAAAGAGATGTTTGGTAGTTGATCCTTCGATGGGTGTGGCTGCGGCTCGTCAGCTTTAGGCGCTGCACCTCCGGCCATGATCTTGCTTTACTCTCTCTAAAAAGTTAGCTACAAAACAAAAGAAAAGCTCACAAGCTAAGAACTAAAACTCAAATCTGAGGGTAACCCAGATCATGAAGTTACTTGGCGAAAAGAAAAACAAAGAAAATACAACACACAAGAAAAAAATGAAAATCCAGTACGCACCACAGCTGGGTCTGAGACTGAGATGGAGGAGAGAATACTAATAACAATAACAAGTGAAGTGAACGTGAAAACGAAAGTGTAACTACTAAAGTAAAAGAGGTTTTGTTTTTGGAGTGAAACAAATAGTGCTAAATAATAAACTCAAATATGCTAAGAATGAAAAGAAAAGAGTGTAAAGGGGGAAAGAAAGCTCCACCTTTTTCAAGTTTTAACAATCTTTTTTCAAATCTAAAATCAACTGAACTACACCACCACCACCACCACCCCCAACCCCAAAGTCAAGAGTTTTGATAGTTCATCATAATACCCCCACACCCAAAATATGTAACCACTTTAATGACAAAAGCAAAACAAATAAATAAAAGGAAAAAGAGACAGAGAGAGAAAAATAAAATAAAATAAAATAACCAAAAACTGCATAGCTGTTTGTTTTGTGAAGCAAAAATTACATTTGCTATGGGCTGGCTGTACCTACGTGTCTTTCTCTATCAAGACTTTCTTCTCTCTCTAGAAACTACTAATATTTTTTATTTTTGTCATCAATTTACGTTTGCACTTCACTAACAAACACTTGTTTTTATTTACATATATATTTTTTGTCTGTGTGTGCGCGTTTTGATTAAACTATGTTTATTACAAATGTGACTGTTTGGTTAATGTTTAATCATGCAATTAATTATGGTTAATAAAGTGGGGAAGAAGTCAAGAAGCTGAGTGGAGAGGAAATGATATTGACAAATGCAAATTTTAGTACTTTATAGAAGGTGCGACGTCGTTTTTTTACGATTTAGTAAATTCAGCCTTCCCCTACAGCGATGCGTTTAAAAAGCTGGAAATGACGGCGTTCGCCTTGGGAAAGTTGGAGGCCATGTGCACATGTCGACCTACGATATTAATATTTAATTCCCGATTTCTTACTATTTACCTAGTCGAGTCGACTAGTACATAGTTTGCCCATTCATATCATTAGGTCACAATCTCGTAACGAAACAACACTAAAATTAATATCGGACAGGCCACTCAAAGTCCTTCCAGATTCGAGTAAGACACCCTGAGGACAGCCTAGCTCGAGGTCGTCCCAGGTCAAAGGCTGGTCAAGGTCAAGCCGAAGCACTCCTTTCCTCGCTCGCAAAGAGCGGGTCCCCGAGCATACCTTTCCTGCTCGCAGAGATTACGTCCACGAGCATAGCTGGACAAGACCCGACTCGTTTTCTCAGAATCCCGGCACACCTTTTAATGTCTGACCAGGGTCTCACATGGTGTGGTGGTGATACTATTCATGGGTGGCACGACATGCCTCAAGGTGTCATCATTCATAGCGCACTTGCACGACATGGTGATCCAGCCACGTGAATCGGGTTAAGGGACGATAGCTCATCCCTAGGGAATATTCCACCAATCTCGGCTGTCAGAGGGACCCAAATACCACTAATGTGGGAGTTGACAGCCTGATAATGGAAAGAGCGGGAAAAATGGAGTATAAAAGGAAACGAAATGGAACGTTACAATGGTTGGAAAATCTGATTCAGAAAGAATCCGTAAGTCGATACAGGTTCTTTTCTAATTTCTCTTATCTGAACTTTCTGAAAAAACACCATACTTATCCAAAAAGGGGGGGGCGAAATAATACCCCTTTCATCTTTCCGGTCTCCTTCACTACAGGAGATACCAAAAGAACAACCCGATTCATCGACTTGGCGTCGGAGGGTTATCGCCAAACACGCCCGACGACCCTTACCTGCTTTACGTGAGTACAGGACCGGAAATCTCCGCTCGAAGAAGGCAGTGAGCAGGACGAAGGAGGTAATCCCGCTCGAGATCGAGCTTATCGCGAGCGAAGGATCGAGGCATCTGTTTGAGCCGTGACGGAAGGTTCGAACAGATCCTACTCGAGCTGTTTGGAGGCATTGTTTGAAGGTTCGAGACACTGTTGAGACACGCGGGAAAAACTGCATCAACACTAGTTAAAATTAAACTTAAAATGATTATTAATGATTGCTTATTTATTTTTTATGTTGTGTTCGTATTATAAATTTATGACTGAATTATTAAATAAATATGTTTATATTATCTTAAATTTAATACGATAAGAATCAAATTTAATGTAATTATAATATGTCAATCTATTCATATATGATCTATATATAATAATATTAGAGTATTTTAATTAGTTGTTTGCTTTGCACATTAGTCATCATAGCGCATTTTTTTGTAAAATTTTATATTATTATCTTAGTTATTGAGGTTGTCTTCCATAATAGCTGACGTTGAGTATAGTTAAAAAGTAACTCATTTACGATACTTTCATATCTTACAAATCAATATTATAACCCCATAGGTCTATTCGCAATAGATGGATTAATTGTTTTCATTTATTAAAGAAGATAAAATTTAAGTATTCTCATATTTATAGAAAAAAAAAAATTATGTTGTTAATTTGTTGACAAATTTAAGTTTATCTTATAATTCTTTTACTTAATATGATTACCTTTTAGTTTCTATTTAGAAAAACCCTTTAAATGATATTTGAGATTTGCTTAAATATCATTTTATTACTTAACTTATAATTTCTCTCTCTTTTCTTATTAATAAAATTTTTCTCATTTATTAAAACAAAAGTCGGTGCACTGCTACGAGGACTTATTTGAAGCAAGATGATCAACTACATTCTTATTTGAGAAAATACAGAAACTAAGTGACCGATTGCTAATACAATAAATTGTAGGGTAGCTGGGTAGTTTAGGAATATGGAAAATGAAGATCATGTGTGAGCTGTGTAAGAGATAAAAGGAAAGATTGGCATCGGTGGGGTGCCCAAACCAAGGGCAAGGCGCCAATAAGAGATATATATACATATTTTAATGAAAGAAAATTAGAAAAAAAAAAAGGAAAATGAAATGACAGCCGACAAATTCGCTTACCCCAAATTTGTTCGGAATCAGAAATGGGAGATGTGTAAAAGAGAGTGAGGCAGCAGCATAGTCTTTTTGAATCTCTGCCCTTTCGACTCACAATTCATTTTACTCTCCCAACGACCTCATGATCCATTACTTCGTTGTCTCTGTCTATGAATTAAAAGATGTATTGTATACGCCCAATTTAAAGGTCAAGTAATCATCAATGATTAACGTTAGATTCTTCCAACTATTCTAGATAATAAATGTTTGTTACTGTAAACAAAAATAAACGAATTGATTGAATACATCTTTTATTCAATAATAATTTTATATATTTTTAATTTTTAATTTCAAATAATTATTTTAAATAATATAATATTTATTACTTAATTAGTAAAATAATACAATTATTTTAATTAAATATTAAAAAAAATTATCAACTAATTAATAAATTATAAATTATTTAAAATTAAAAATTTGAAGCGTCTAACATTATTGTTTATTTAATTGATGTGTTTGTAAATAAGATGAGACATAAAATTGTCGGTGTAGTATGTATTGGGCCAAGAAATTAATAAAATTCTAATATCTATACTGTTGGAGGTGTTGATTGTTGATTTTTTTTTTCAACAACTCCTTTAAAATTATACTTTGGGCTCAAATAGTTTTATTTTATTAATAAAAGATTAAAAAATTAATTTCAATTTCGTGCATCCTTATGTTTTTTTTAATATATATGTATGTTATGAAAAGTTATCCAAAATTTCCTTAAATTTTAAATAATAAAAATACTTAAAATGCAAAATGTGAGGTTGAGCACAAATACACTCATTTATCAAGTAATATGCGCCATTTTTAAATCCCTACTCGGGAACTTAATATAAGTGTCCTTTCCAAATTCCAACCTGTTAACTGTTAATAGACATAGATTTCTTAACATAACTTGATAGACCTTTGAGCTGATTATAAAAATATATAATTGTTACTTCTAAGAAGTTTTAGATTAAACTATAAAAGTGTATAAATTTCATTTTAGATTGTAAATAAATTTTTGGGCTAAATTATATACATATAGATATCTTGTATTGTTGTCGTCCATTTTTTTTTTAAAAAAAAGGAAAGAAAAAGAAAAAACTCTATGAACAAGTGAAAAGTGGTTAAACTCATGCCACGAAACCAGACAAGGCATTAATTAAAGCTGGAATGATGCAGTGATTAGGATAAGCATTTGGCAAAACGGAACATCAAAGGGAGACATGTTTCGTGTCTTATCTTAGTTGAATAATTAGTAAGACTTGCGATAAAAATTTAGAGCAAAAAATAATAATAATAATTGTAAGACTTGCGACATACATATACTATGATTGTGGACAAAATTATGTTGCTCCGGGTGTAACTTACTCTTAGTTTTGTCTTTTTATAGTTTAATTATATTGCAGTACATTTTATTTGGTGAAGACCGAAAAACAATACACGTTTCAAAATTTTAATATATAAGTTTTATTTATCATTATTATTATTTTATTATCTAAAATTATAGCTAAGATGAAGTAATGCTCCACTTGAAATTTCCTTTCCCCTGCCGTACTTTAACTTGATAGTTTTCACCGTCTATTTAGGATTGAATCTTGAGATTTGATAACAGACATAAAAATTTACTTAAAAATTATTTATAATTATGTGGTGTATATAATTACTAAAATGAACACATTTATTATTTAATCATGTATCTATATTAGTTTACTATAGATTAAATAAATTTTATATAACAAAGAAAAATATTGTTCACACGCATCAATTTTCATGTATTTTTTATTTTGTGTGATATTACATCGTTGCCCTTACTGTCACCAACTTTAACAGTTAAATTATAGGTCAATAGAGCTAAGAGTACAAATTTGAAATAATTTGGATTCGTGTGTCAAGAACGTAAAACCTTTGGATTTTTTGCTTTTTCAGCAGACAACAGGGACAACAAAGTTATAAACCAAAGAACACCTTGCCATGGTTGTTTGTAGCTTTATATGGATTTATTTGGTTCAGAAAGTGCTCCAGACATTTAATTTACCACATCTACTATTATAAATTACAATGCATGTTGTGATAATCTTTGTCCATATATATTTATATACAATATCTTATACTAGAAAATAAAAAAAAATTGTTTCTTTAAGGCTCATATAAATTACTTTCTGATTTAATAATAACTTCATCTTACAGAGGTGTAACACAGTAATTTACGATCTATAATCTAAACAATATAATAATTAATGATTAAATTAGTTTGGGATACACTGTATTTTCATTTAGGTTAAGGAAAAATTCATTAGTTGTTTAGCTAGCTATTTAAACGATGACAGATCAGATGGATTATATGATTCGAAAATCATAACTCAAAAAGTGCATCCCAAACTGAATTCTCTTATAATTCTTGAAAACCCGCATGATTGTTTCTCAATAATTTCAATATTGAAGAATCTATAGCTGGACATGTTTATTGGTCCAATTTGTGAAAAGTGATAAAAAAGAAATCAAGTGATTAGACCTTGGGAGGCTGAAGGATAAAGTAAGGAGGGAGCTGCTTGAATTTGTCCTCTAGTCTTCACAGCTGCATTGCAATATTGTAATGTGTAGAAAGTTCTCTCTCTATCGAGTATCAAATGTTGTAGGCTAAGACAGTGAGGCTGGCTGACGGTAAGGACCTGTCAAAATCATAGTGGTAGGAGCTTTAAATAATTATCTCACATCACCTAACACTAATCAAAGGATTAAGAATAACAGGAAGGTGATTATGGAGGATAATGATGGGTATTATTGAAATTTGGGAAAAGAAAACAAAAGTGGAGAGAAGAAGAAAACAAGAGACAGAACATGGGTGTTGCTTTCAATTCTTTAGGCGATACCCATATCACCCAACCTCCTTCATGCTAGAGGGACCACCTTTTGAGCAAATACTTTGGCCCTTTTGGGGCTTTTTTGATTTTGGAGATATGGTTGTTTTGGTGCTCTGCCATTTCGGTGTCCTATGATTTTAGGGTTCCCTCCATTTGCCTTTTTTCTTTTCTTCCCCTTTTAAAGTCTATTTCATTCAGTGGGTCAATGTTCTTTTCCCTGTTAAGTAAGTAGGATCACAGACTTATTAAAAGCTTTTAGAGAATCAATTTGGTGGGCGTTGTGCTGCTCATCATAACGCGAGCAATCATTCACATGCCCAGTTCTTATTAGGAGCGATGCATAATGCGACCTACAACTCTTTCAATCAGAAATAGATACGTGAAGCCGCACCCAACAGTTCAAAACTTAAAATTCTTATATAATATATAAGAATGAAGTAAAATGCCGAGTAAATATAATAATAGGAAATGGAAAGAATGTGAGTAAGAAACAGATTGTTTTCCAACTTATGTTTGATTTGATGTATACAACTTATGTTTTCACCCAAAATCTTTTAAGTTGAGCTAAGTGTGTGCACCAACAATTATAAATGGAGAGAGAGGCAGAGAGTGTGCATGATAGAGAGAGCCCGCCATGGCAAGTTTGGCCATTTAAGAGTTTTGGCCATGTTAATTTAATTGGATGGGCTAACCATGCCTCCTCCACTTCCTACACATCAATTTCAACACTGTTTCTCTTGCGTGTTGGACTATTGCCACCTCCAAAATTCTCTTTAAATTCTGTTCGAAATTTAGATCTCACCTACTATCAGCGGAGATGTAATCACCCTTTTAGAATGTGTTTGACATAGTATATTATATTATTTTAATATTAATATATTATATTATATTATACTACATTACATTAGTACTAAATTATAACAATATTGTATAATGTTTAATATTACATTATATTGTATTAATTTTTTTATGATTAATATAAATTATATATATTATATTATATTAATATTTTTATTTATATAATTAAATTATATTAATATTTAATATTATTCAAATTATTCATATTTAAAAAATTATTATTAGTTATATTAAGTTATAAATTTATTAATAAATTATAATGTACAAAGTAATATAATATTATTGAATAATAAATTATATATTTATTAATTTATATTAATAATTATAATGTAAAATAAAATAGAATCTTATATAATATTCTATTAAATTACAAATTTATATTTATTTATTTATTTATTATTATTATATTATTAAATCAAAAGAAAAAGAAAGAAAAAAAAAAGTTAAAGCAAAAGTGAACAAAAAATATTAATGCAACACGATGCTTCAATACTATCACCAAACACACCCTCGGGGAATTAGAAAAATCTCTATCCAATTTGACTTTCCTACGATCTTTCCTCTCCCCTTTTACAATGAAATATTAGTCGGCCTCTCGTAGATAGGCTTACTCGTTATAAAGACTTTTTCAATGAAATGATCATAAGGTATCATTATTGCGATCTTTCTTTATGAGATAAAGTAAGCTAGTAGATACAGGTGCATTGATTGAATGCCCCAACTGGGAACCATGTCTTTTCCTTATCATAGTCTGGCTTGCTTAAAGAACTAAAATATATGTATAAACTTTTCTTCGATGCATAACTTATTTTCCCATTGACAGATGATTAACTCTTAACACAGATGAGCACCTATTTTTGTATTTTTGCTGACAAGTTTATTTATTTCGCAGCATCACCGCGAACAACAGGCGGGCAACAATTAAATTGATAATTTTCTTCTATATATTTTACTCTAAAAATTTACTTGTTATCTTAGTACTTTTGTTCTTCTCTTTCTACAAAATTAAAAACACCAGATTCCCACAATTAAAAATAATAATCACGAACAAAGAAATTAAGAAAGGACAACCATTAATAAAATTAATGTTTTAATAAGTCTGTGCAAATCCATTGTATAGATTTAAAGAGAGAGAGAAAAAAAAAATCATATAGTTGCAAGCTAGATTGATGGAAGTAAGAGAGAAAATGGAAGTGGAATTAATTCAATGACTAATAATATGTATCATATATTTTTTATCTCAAATAAATATATCAAATGATATGTCATTAATCAATTGATTGGTAAAATTAAAGTGAATTAATTACATTATCTTACCAACAAATTGATGAATGACATATTATTTATGATAACAAAATTTATGAATGTATCCCATTACTAAATACTAACATTGTTATTAGTAATAGCTCCATCCTAATTAATTATTTAGGTCCATCTCTGGTTCTAAGAGATTATATAATTTATAAGTATTTTTATTGAAGTATGTTTAGAAGAGTAATGTTATATATCATAATATATTTGTCTTAATTTGAGTTCCAACTAATTTAGTATTAATTAATTGTATGGTGATTAAGTAATTTTATTAGTAAATAAATTTATCATATAATAAATAAATAACATATAATATTATTACTCAAATTAAAACTCAAATACTAAAATATTTAACGTGGGTCTTTTAACTCTTTATGAAATAAATTATTATGAGCTTTAATAACGTATTTAACATTAAAATTTAATTTACAAAGAAAGTTTAGGGGGACTAGAGTCCCTTCGGTCCGTCAATGCTTATAGCATCCCGTGAATGTTGAGAATAACCATAATTTATTGAGGTTGCTTCCTCGTTCTCTTGCAGTTGAGTGGATTTACTGCTGCATTAACCCGAATGAATTATATGTAAAACATATAGGTTTAAAGACTTTTTATCAAAATCAAATTATGGTTGCTTAAAAATAAAAAAAATCAAATTATTGTTCAACTTTTCCTATGACTACTACTTAACAAAGAGTCTTGAAGCTCATTAAAAATAAAGTTCATGACATACAGTGAATTACTAGAGACTTCCAGCAAGAATTACAAGCCTTCGTGTACTCTTTCTTTACTGTTAAGTCTTTAAGCGTAATTTTAATCAAGGGTAAAATTGCAAAGAACCAAAAGGGTAAAAGAGAATATTGAAGGGGTGCCAATACTCCAACACTATTCTTAAAGACTCTTCTCTTATTCATACTCATTCTTTGAGGTCATACACGAAGTTTTTGCCTTCTAATATAAAAATCTATTAGAACTCTCTATATGTTTAAAATTATTTATATTTAAAATGGTTATTTCTTATTATTAGTGATAGCATGCAAACACAATGGTGATGACTGATGACTGACTGATGGCACCACCTAAAATCTATCTATATTTCTTCTTTACTGGAACGAAAAGTAAATAAAATCTTTAACCTTCTTAAATATAAATAAAATCCTTAACCTCATAAATAAATACAATTTTTTTTTAAATATTGGTATAAAAAAATTCCAAACTAAACCCTCAAGTCAATTTCTTAAGCAAGTTTTGTTGGAATGATAGCCAATCAAAGCCCAGCCCTTCAACAATCAATAAGTAATCATCGTTGGACATACAGGCAACTGAGAATTGGGCCAAGGCTCAGTACGCTGATATATTTTGGGGCTCTTTAGGTCTAGACCCACAAGTTACAAATGACGTGGCCAAAATTTACAATGATTACTTTCAATCAGCGGAGAGAAGCCAGCTCTCTTCGTTCACCCCCTCAGGCCTGAACGGAAAAAAATACACCTTCTTCTCTTGATCCATTCCAAATACTCTTTCTCAGGTACGTTTCGAATCACATCCATTTCTTTCACTAACTTGAATATATATATATATATAATATTGTTTAAATTCAATCATCTTTTACTGTCTGAAAAGATATTCGCATAATAGTTGATTCTTTTACGTTTCTTCTTCAAATGGGTATTAACTAATTCAATCAAGTTGCAATTTTTTTTTTTGGGTTGGGCCTTTTGAGTTATATACTTCTAGTTCCTGTAATTTTTGTCAAGATGTACTGACTGTAAAAAGATTTTTTTTTTTTGGCTATTTGCGTGTGCGGACTTGTTTGGGTTAGTATTTTGTGAATTTTTCTTTTTTTCTTTTTTACTAATATTGCTAGCCCTTGTGTTATATGCAGCAACTGATAATAGAGTAGTCATGTTTTTGACAAGATTTATAGGGAGAGCATTCTTGGCTGCAGCTGCAAAATCAGAATCTTCTGCAGCTACTGCAGCAGCAGCTTCTATGGCTACATCTGGGCACAACCCGCTTGAGGAGTTTTTTGAGAAAGATAGGGGCCCGGATGACCAGAAACCTGTCTATGGTACCAGCCTTTATTCTCTGGTTGGATGGATTTTTCTTTTATTGTTGCTGTTCTTGTTTTGAATTGAATAGTATATCACAATATCAGACACAAGAAACCAAGAGCAGAAAACAGGAAAAGGAACATATGAAGTTGGCAGTTTGAAAGATTTGTCAATTATAGGAGACAAACTACGTGTTGCATGGGTAATGTAGAATGTGTGGTTCTGTCTGAAACTGCAAATATGGAGTAGTGTGTACATCAAGCTTCTTGCTGAATATTCGTAATAACTTTCCTGAAAGTTGAGGATGGGCTAATCAGTTCTACTGAATTGATGCTGTTTCAGCTACAATCTTGTGTCTAAAACATGTGCCATTTCAGTAATAGAATTTAGAGACCATGTTTTTCTTCTTGAAGTCTGATTGAAATCCAAAAACCAAATGCTCGGATGCCTCTCTTTCCCAGGGATTGGTGGACAGAGGCCTTCAGTGTGCAACTCCAGTCAAGAATTGGGGCCTCATTTTTAGTAGCTAGTATGCAATAGTGTAGAATAATCATATTTGATGGTCTGGAGGTTCATATTATGCTCTGATTTTCGATTTGAGTTGTTTATAAGAAATCAACAAGCCTTAATTTTTTGATATCTCAACATTTTGTTGGAAAAATCTCCTGGGTCTTAAGTTTTGTTCCTAATATCTCCTCAACTGGTTTACACTTTAGTGTGGATCAGTGTTTTCTTTTCCTATTTATGTAATAAGAAACCATTTGCATGTTCATTTACCAGATTTATTTCAATATGCTTGTGAAACCTGCAACTCAATTCCATATGCATATGAAACCTTGAAAGCATCTCAATTTTCCAAATAGAGAATGAAAATATCCAGTTTAAGGTGTTTATAGAAAATCTTTTCTTAAACTCTGCTGTCAGGTCGAAGTTGGAAAGCTTCTGAACTGCGCCTGAAGTCTTGGGATGATCTTAATAAGCTATGGTATGTTCTGTTGAAGGAGAAAAACATGCTGATGACTCAACGGCAAATGCTTCATACGCAGAACTTAAAATTTCCCAATCCAGAGCGCATTCCCAAGGTATGAGTCAGCTTCATTTCTTGCTTTTCGATATATTATTTCGACTCTTAGCTCCTTGAGTTTCTGGTTAATAACATTGTAGTCTTTATGAGATAACTCAAAGAGCCTCATAGAAAGTGTGCTACTGATTAGGCACCATCTATAAAAACTTGGGATGCCCTTATCTGTAAATGTAAGATAAGGAAATATAATTAACCTCAAGAAGGTTCTTTAAGTATCAGACTGCTAGTTGTCTTTGCTGCCGTCATGAAGCTAATGAAATGATAATGCTTATGCATTAATGTCGATGATTTCTTGGTATACATTCTCTCTGTCGTTTAGACATCTACTATTTCCATTAGTACTCTTAACCTGGTTAAACACCTGGGGTATCCTTTGCAATCTTGAAATAATGTAGTTGAACCTCCTCACAATTCTGTGTTATCTAAATAAGGATAATTGTCAGAAAACTGATGTGCCAAAGTCATTCATTAGCTTTGATGGTGCTGTTTTACAATGTGAGAGAGAAGGTTTAATATGTCCTATGGGTTCTTGGTTCTAAAAGAACTTCCCTAAAGCAAAATTTTCTGCAATTCATAATTAGCTATTCTTAACTGGTGCTTGATGCTCCCTTGAGTTGGAACATAACTTTGAGAAGTCTGGTGGACAACAAATATCCATCTATGAATGGGGTTTTCCATCATGTGTAAGGCAGAATTTCCTTGCAAGGGTCCACAAGTATATTTATACATTAAAGAGTGCCTGAAGTCATCAGTCTTAAGTGCTTGAATAGAGTCATGGAGACATGGCTTCGTATTGTTAAAAACAATTTAGCATCATGTAATTGATGCTCTCTAGCTTGTTAGTCAGGACCTCCAGATAGAAAAATGGGTGACAGTGCAACCAGCTCTGCTAGTTTTTACTGTAATCAAGGATATACTGCTGATATAGCAAGATTGTTGAGAGAGGAGGTTCAGAAAATACTTGTACTGGTTTTATTCTCAGAACAGTTGCCGGTGTTCTGTTGATGTACTATGATAATATTTTTCTGTGATCGTTGAATGTGATGAATCATGAACCTACTTGACATAAAGTAATCTAACTAGAATTACTATTTTGTTCTATTTTTCTCAATGACGATGACACTTGGGAATCCATTTAGACTTTTAAACTCTTTGCTATTTTATGTCCAAGATTCTTTATTGCTTCCATCTTCCTGCTACAAAATTTACTGGTTAGAGTTTTGGCTCTTAATGATCATGAAATGCAGGTGAGGAAGTCAATGTGTCGAATCAAACAAGTCCTCACTGAAAGAGCAATAGAAGAACCAGATCCAAGAAGGTCTGCTGAGATGAAGCGAATGATTAATGCTTTGTAATATGTTCTGTCTTGTGTTTTTTGTTGTGAGGGCCTACTGCATTTTTGGTAGGATGTGAGACTGCCTCATCTTTTGTTGGGAGCAAGAATGAATACTTAGTAATTCGCCAAACTTCTGCCCTAGATAGAAATTTATGGACGATCCTGTTCTTGTAGGAAAGTTCTATTAACTCATTTCTTGACATTGCGTGTGCCTTTTGGCCATGTGAGACACTTGTATGTCATTTGAGAAAAGAGTTTTGTGGTTGAGAAAAGATAATTAACAGTGTCATTTATTTTTAAACCTTTACATAAATCCTCTCATTTTTTTTTTCTTTTCCTTTAAATTTTCTCTTTAGTAGAGGATATCCCTGGCAAGCCTTTCGAATGAACGGTTCTACTTTGACAAATTTTCTCAGTGATAATTGAGTAATTCGTAGGTGTCATTTGTTGATCGCGTGTTATTGAGGACTCTGTTAAGCCATTTTGTTTGTATGACAAGGATTAACTGTTGAAGCCTATAGGCACATGGCTAATTTCAGTGCAAGTGGGTGACTGCGACAGGATATGATAATGATTGAAAGAGAAATCACAGATGAATAAATAGATCACACTGACATCCACTTCAACCATGCTCGGGACAGATGTGGTCTGGTTAATGCAACTCTTTTGGCAATTATTGGTATGCTGGAGATATGTGCAATATCATATTTTCCATGCCTCTTATTCTGACATCAGTTTTAACAAGGGCATAATTTAATAATTTAATAGGCTTCAAAGGTAATAATAATAACAAAGAAAAAGAAACATACTGTCCATGAGTTTATTTGTTTTTTTTTTTTTTAATTAGAAAGTATAGCTTTCATTAAATTAAGGTGATAACGAAAACATAAAATATGTTTAAAATTAAGATTGAATTATAATTTAAAAGTTATAGTATTAAAATATTTAATAAATATTAATTATTATAATTTAAAAATTATATTGATATAATTTTTTATTTAAATAATAAAAATTTTATTATATTTTTAATAATTTTATTAAAATTATTTTTATTATATATTATTAATTTTTATTTTGTAATTATATTTTTTTTAATAATAATTATATCTTAAAGTTTTATTATCTTGATTCTAAATATAAGGTGGAATGGACCCAGCCAGACACTAGGTGGGTGAAAAACAAAATCTTCTTTCGCAAAAGCGTGCCTTACGGTGTTACGTTCTCTTAGGACATGTTGGACCCTACATTGACTCATTCTAGCTATCTTTTCTTGAATTGTTGAAATGGGTCAGAAAATTTCTGTTTTTCTGTTTTCCTTGATCTGAATGAACTCAACCACTTCCTTTGAGTCAAGATTCAATGATTAATGGATAGTAGCCTGCACTTTGAGCAACTTGAATACCCAGATTTACAGCTTCTGCTTCCATGAATGCAACACTGCTTGAAAACATTTTTTCCTGAACTGCAGCTGCAATCATTTTGCCATTTGAATCTGCAACAACTACTCCCAATCCTGCCACTTGATCTTTGCACTTTATAGATGCATCAACACTAACTTTAAACCAGCCTTGAGGAGGGGGATTCCAGTTCTGCTGCCTCAAAACTTGCTGGTTTTGGGGTTACTGAAAGTCTGGCACTTTAATTCTTCTATAAGATTCCAGTATTGCTCAGCTCTTGCAGTTGATAATTGCAAATCTACTTTCTTCCCCTCAAAGATTAGAAGATTTCTTGAATAGCATATAGCCCAACATAGGACAATTATCAGCTCCAGTTCCTTTTTGCTTTTTTTTTTTTCCCCTCATAATTTCAAGCAAAACACTCAGCATATCTTGATGATTGAGCATCTGCATTTCACCGGCAAAAATTGTATTCTTCCAGACTTTTTGAGCTACCTTGCATTCTATAAGAGCAGGAAATGCGGCCACATCTCTGACAAAAACGGCTCAGTAAAACCTTTTTTTCCACAGATTCTCAGCTGTTGGTGAGAAATTCCTAGCTGCATTCCACATAAAAATCTTGATTTTTTTTTTTTTTCTGGAATTTCAGCTGTCCATATAACATCCCAATGGCTTTGAGAAGTATCTGAGTTGCTGGGTTGTATGGGAATTTTCACTTCATGGCTACTTGATACCCACTCTTTACAGAATACTGTCCATGTTTATCATAATGCCACATGTACAGATCCTGCTGGGGGCTTCTTGGTAGCGGAATCTTCAGTATTCTGTCTGCATCTTCCCTCACGTGCTGTTTGATCTCTTTTTCTTTCCAATACTGTCCATCAGTTACTGATTACTGTTCTGTTTTCCAAACTTGGGGGCAAAAAAAATGGGGTTCTGTAAGTTATTTTCCCTCACCTGTCTATCATTTTGGTTCCCAAAAGTAGCTGACAAAAGAGATAATAATAATACTGCAGGACATGGTCCTCTGTATCATGGCTTGTACGAGTATCAAAACCAATGTTCTCAATTTTTCTTTTGGGCCTTCACCAACAATCAATGATGATGTTGCAGAATAGGGCCCTTAGAGGGGCCGCAGTTTCTGCCTGTCACATGCACGCAAATGAAATAAAGATTATGGCTGCACCCCCTAGTAGTAATAGTAGTATCTTCTTATGTTCCCCAATCTTTTAACTCCGATGGCGACACAATTGAAACACCACATCCCTTAAAACTTGTTTTCAAAATCATATTTTTCTTATTTTCTAGAGCAGGCACATTGGGATCTGGGAGGCCTGGCTTGTTGCATGCCGGCCCGCCAACAAGATTTGAGTTTGAGTGTGAGGTCTTGGTCTTTTGCCAAACAAGAAACTTGATAACCTATGTTACCAGGCTAAAAACATCATACGTTGCTCTTGTCATTTTCAAAGTACTCGGGGATAGCGATTTGCCACTTCTATTTGCAGCCATTGGTCCCAACACTACCGCCAAACAACGAAAATGACTTCTACATCTTCACTTTCACAATTTACAAACTTTGTTAAGGCTGGGTTTGTCACACATTTTATTTTGCATTAGGGTGCATTATTGTATTAAATTGTAATATAGTATTACATTTGGTTCTATAGACAGTAGTGGCTTTAAGTATATGAGAATAACGTATTCGCCTAATGTTCTAATTTTGAGAAGACCTCATATTTTAAATATTTTATTAATAATTATTTAATTAATAATATTTTTTAAAATAAGGTTATATGAAAGCCTATCTATATTCAGTAACTTTAGTATTAAAAAAATATAATTAATTATATTATCTAACTATTAATTCATTATTGTTATTTTTTCCAAGAAAAAAATTAAATTCTTTACTTTTTAATTTCCTTAAAAAACTTAATTATTTAACATTTAAATCTTTGACTTTTAGCATTCATTTCAATTTCTATTAAAAGCTTTATAATCTAAAAAATCAATGAATGAAAAAAATTTATTGATTACTTATTTACAAAGAAAATTATTGCATTCATTTGTTCATTTAAAAATAAAAAAAATTATTTTCTTGAAATACAAAATCCAAATCTGTTATTTATCATTAATTCATCATCTCAACTTTCTATGCATTACATTTATAAATATTTTATTTGAAAATAATATTGCTCTTATTTATTTATTTGTATATTTTTGTAATGGTTCTAATAGAAATGAAAAAGATATCTTTTTTTACTATCTTTTTTAGGTTTTGTTTTTGAAAAATTTTAAGATCTTATTGATTATTGTAGAAATTCAAGAATTAATTACAAAATGAATTTTGAAATATTTTATGTTTATTTGAGCATTGAAGTTGTTGAATTAAAAGAGGTCTTATAAAAAAAATTCGCCTAAGGCCTCAAATACTCTAAAGCTGGCCTTGTCTATAGATTATAATATATAAAATAATATTATTTTGTATTATTATTAAAATTAAATTAATAATATTTAGTAAATAATAAATGTTTAAATACAATAAAATTATTTTTACATGTTTAAAGTAAAATAATCTAAATGATTTTAGGTAATGAAAGAAAAATAATGTATTATCATTTATTTATTAAATATTTAGGTTTAATTAATTTTTTTATTTAAATATAATTTGGATCGATATAAGGGCACTGAAGCACAAATTGCCAACTAAAATCAATGTAGTATGGTGCATTTACTTTAAGTAAAAAAGATGTAAAATTAATCTTCATTCCCTAAACTAGGGGAGTTTTAGTTGTTTATTTGTAACACCTTAAATTCACCCTAAAAATCTCAAGAGGAATTTGGAATGAAACGTCGTTACATTAATCTTAACATTATTCGCAAAAGAAAATCAATATTGTCTATAATCGAAATATAGTCTAAAAAACATAAGTAGAACAATAATCCTCCAAGATAAAATTCAGCTCTAAACAATAACTAAAGTAGCAATAATTATTTCTCCAAGAAAATGCCAAAATTTTTAGCTAACAATCATCTTCTCTGAACCTAAAAGCCCACATCTCTAAAAATAATATGTAAAATATTGGAAACGAGGGATGAGCCATCAACTTGATAAGCAAACTCATGTGCAACGCTACTAAATATGATAAGATATATAATGATCATTATGGTCTACCATAAATCATAAACTAGTAATTATTTTATAATCTAATACATATGTACGATAAAACTCAAAATTAGTTAAGCCATAACATAATAATCATTTTGAGTAAATAATCGTTTAAGAAATTATTTATTAATAATATCTTTCATTTGCTCAATTTGCTCATACCACATAGTGTCACTTGTATTCCTGGTGACTCGGCCAGTAGTTCAATCAAGGTACTTTACTTTGCAATAATCGTCAAAAAGTGCACACAATCAGCTAAATGTTCAGTAATATCAGTAATGGTAACTATAGACAATTAGTTAAAACCTTAAATACAGTTTTCAGCTCTTCAATATTAATCATTTAGTAACATTTCGATATTGAATTGGCAAAGCTTTACAAATATTTTTAAGGAAAACAATTTATTGAAAAAATTATTTTAAAGTTATTTTTTTTTAAAAAAGAAAGAACTTTAATTAATTTCAAAACCATAAATTGCCAATCCATTTGAAACAACAGTATTATTTTTGTAAATATTTACATATAGACTGATACTAGATGTTATGCATGAATTTACTTACCTCAATCCAAAGCAATCAACAATAACTCCAATCACACAAGCTCACTTCTGGCCTATAATTCTTAAGACAAGAGTCTTATCAATGTTTTATTTAATTCTGACCTTGATAGGAAGACTAAAAATTATTAAACCATTAACTCAACTTAAGCATATCAATTCACCAAACTACACTCAATCATCTTATAGGAATTGATTTCTAACAAGCTATAAATATTTTGGAAAAATCACAAATATCACAAAAAGCTACTGTAAACATGTTGACATTCAATATAAAATTTAACAAGGCTAATAGAGTTCATAAGTATCTTTGAAAACTGATTTTCCACAAAAACATAAAAAATGTCCAGTGACAATATAAACAAAGAACTACTGATTCAAAAATTCATAACTTTAGTTATATATATTCAAAAATAGTGATTTGGGTTTTAATGATCAGATGAGACAATAGGGAATCAGAATTAAAACTTATAAGGCATTTACTAATGAAAAAGTTACCCAAACATGCTTTAATATCAACCCTTGCAATTTTGAAAAACAGTTCCCAAGATTACAGTAGCCCAATCTCTATGATTTTTATAAAAATCCAAAAAATTACGAATTTAAATATACAAAAACTAGACATATATACGTACAATAGTAAAAATTCCCAAAATTTTCAGAAGTTGCTTTAATTATAAAATAACTTGTAGAATTGAGAATTGTTGTTGAAAATTGAAATTTTCCAGCACCAATGTTTCAATTTTGAAAAATCATTACAATTTATATACAATGATTTTTTGAACATTAAACATATGGATAGAAAGATAAAGATGTTTAGTTTAATAATTTATTATGTTTTATGCATGAGACTTAACAAAAACAGCAGTTGTATGGCATTCAATCTATATTGGTCACATATTTCACTCAATGATATCATAAATCAATACATAATCTTGCTTGCACAATTTTATTAGTATAATACACATAAAATCATTCAATCAATCACATAAAATCACAAACAAAACTAGAAGTTCAAGGGATTATAAATTCTTACATACCCTCAAAAAAAAAAAAAATTCAAAACTCAATCAAAATCTTCCATCTTCTTATTAAAAAACGTGAGTTTACCCTTGTGTTTATTGTTGTATTCTTTTCTTTATTAGCCTCTAGCGTTTTGAGAAAGAAACAAAATAATGTAAGAGGAGTTTTTATAGGCCAAACCTTTTAATACCCTTACCCATTAAGAAATTTATTTCCTTTTTTAATAAGGTATTCAATAAATAGGGTAAAAGTTAAGTGATTTGAAATTTAAAATAAAAAATACTCTTAAATATCATGAGCCTAAAATACTATATTCTATAAAAAAGATATAATAATAATAATGATAATAATAATAACAACAACAACAACAAAAACAACGGGTGTTACATTATTTTTAAACATTAAAAACTATTCATTACAGCAAATCTTAGGGTCTAGATTTGTCATGAAATAAAAATACTTAGGATGTGTTTAATACGCCGCATTGTATTATATTATATTGCATCATTTAATGCATGCGTATTATATTATAGTACATTAATACTATATTATATTAATGTGTACAATGTTTGATACTATATTGTATTATTTTAATTTTTAATTATTCTATATTTGGTACTGCACTGCAATGCACTACACTATATTAATTTTTTTGATTAAATAAAATTATTTATTTGAATTTTTTTAATATTATAACAACTTGGAAATATACTTAATATATAAACTTTCCCAAAAAAAATGCTTAGATTTTAATATAAAAGATACAGATTTTAAAACTATATATATATAATACCAATAAATTTAGGTTATAAATTATTAAAAATTGACAAAAATAAGTTTATAAAAAATAAAACAACACACTTTAACAATTAGTAGAGGGAAAAAAAAGATTCAATACAACAAAGAATAATAGCAAATTCGCAATGCACAAGTTTCATTAATGAAGAATATAATGATAATTTTGTTAAAGTTAAATCAAATCAATTGTAAACCTTTGCGACTTTAAGAGATTAACAATTATGTAGAACACACATACACAAATATATAATAATTTTCTAATGAAGATATCTTTATTTTAATAAAGTGAAAATGTTATTAATAGAAAAAAAAATACAATCTCTAATGTATTAAAATATGTGTTTTTTTGCATTTTAGTGATATCATCAACATCATCACTTTATTAAAATGATGATGTCCTCATTATAAAAGAACTATATATATAGGTGGGTGGGTGGGTGGGTGTGTGTGTATTTGAATATATTTACCAATGACATCCTCAATTTAATAAAGTGAAGATATTACTAATAGATAAAAAAAATATAGGTTTTAATACACTAATGAACAAAAAAAGCCTAAAATGTATTAAAATATGTGTTTTTTTTTATTAATTTATTATGTGAAGATGTCGTCATTATAGAATAACTATATGTATGTGTGTGTGTATAATTATAAAACAAAAGTTAAACTTTGAAAAAAAGATAAATCCTAATCTTTGAATTTGTAGGTATTGCCTGGCAATTTAGGTAATGAAAGTCAAACACTATGACTAGAGAAGCATGTAGAGTGCACAATGAAGTCGTCCTTGCATTTGTGTAGCGAAAATGATGCAGATGATGGTGCATGTAGTGAAAGCGTCATACAATGAGGCTTTGGTAATGGATTCATCACTAAAATAAAAATAGTTGTGGCCTTTAAAGAAGGGTGGTGGAAATTTTTTTTTTTTAAAAAAAGGTTATGTGTGTTAAGTTTCAACACAAATAAAAATAGAAACTTTTTTAAAAAATTAATTTTTTAGTTATATTTTATGCATATTTGTATAAACCCAACCATCTCATTGGTTTGGTAATGCATATTCATCGCATAATTTTTATATATTATGCAATGCAATGCAAGTGTGATGATAGCCAAACACAATTGTGTATAAGTTTTTCTTTTCTAAATAAACCTCAAGAGAGATAAAATATATTAAATAAAAAAGAAGGTACAAAGTTCATTTAAAAAAGACAAAGCTAAATAAAATCCTATAGATAGTTCATATAATAGTAAACCATAATGGGATTAAGAAAATCATTGCTTAGACATCTCCCAAGAGCCATCAAGCAGATATTTCTTAATTTTTTATGGAAGAAAATCTCACCATGTCAAGTCGAAAACCAATGTGAGCTAAAGTTTTTGCAATAACATTAGTTTATTTGTAGATATGAGATCATTGAAATTGCATATATTTTATCATTGTTAGGCAATTGAGCCATTTAGTGTGGAGTTGCTAAAGAGAAGAAAAGATGTCATTTTTTAGATGAGAATAAGCAACCATCATTGAATGACATTCTAACTATAATAAATAACAACCCTTATAGTAAGCAAATTCAATGGCACAAATAATAGTATAAAGTTGTACATAAAAGGAAGTTTGATTCCCAATTGACATAGCAAAGCACTTAAAAAAAAAATCTATGAGGACCTTTATAAATACACCATATGTTCCTTTAGAGATACCATTAATATTAAATTTAATCCAAAAAAGAGTGAATGATACCATAGAATTGTAAAAATCTTTGGATAAGTGTGAAGATGATTGCTTAGGCTAAATAGACTATAAACAGAAAAGCAATCTAAAAGATTTACTAATCTTTGATATAGTTCATTTAATTAAAAGATATAACTCAAACACTAATACTTGAAACATGCAATTGAAAGTCGGATATTTTTAAACCTTAACTTTTTGATAGCCTTTCAAATATGATACAAAATCACAAGGGAAACAATTTAATACTGATCAATACTTTTATGTAATATTATACTGGGTGTCAAAAACATTCTTAGAAGTTAAAACAATTTAGTTTCATTTAACAATTTATTTTTTTATAATAAAAAAATGAGGAAAAAAGAAAAAGTAAAAGAAGGATGAATCTGACTCATGCTTAGGGAAGCAACTAGTAAAGAAGATAAAAGAAAAACCTATATGCTTGCCAGAAACAATAACACTAACATGACAGTTTTCTTACTTTAGTAATGTGTGTTGAAATAACTCAAGACAGCCTCAACTTCTCCATTATATGCATTCATGTGCAAGTGCAATAACTGCTACCTCAATAAACTAATGAATTTCCTATTTTGCCTTAAATGGGTCCTAATTTTATCTATGAATAAAACAAAAGAACTTATACAAAAAATGTAATTAAAAAAATTTGAGGAAAAACCAAAAGTCAAACTCTCATATCAGTCAACAACTACAATCCAAAGACTACGGTCACATTTTCATAAATCATTTAATAAGGAACTCACAGTCAGGTGACGCTATCAAAACCTCTCCTACTTGAGATGCTTGATCTACCCAAGATGCTGCTTGTTTCTGCCTACCAAGTACCTATATAAACCTTTCCTTTTGCCGCTTCTCTCTCTTTAAACCATCTTTAATTTCACTCTGTCTCTCTCTCTCTCTAAATCAATATCTTTTATTTACTCTTTTATGATAAATTTCTATCACGAATTTGTGATTTGATTATGAACTGGATTAGTGCAAAAGAATTCTATGGAACGAAGCCCTTCAATTTGGGGAATATTGGAAGTAAGTTAAATATTTAATGGTGTTGAGTCTGCTGAGGGTTTTACATTTGGGGTCGGGAGGATCTATGGTAAATTAACAGAAGAGAAAGGGTAGTTTGGGTAAGTTTTTAAAGAATTGAGGGGATTGATGGTAGTCGTTGCAGGAAAAATGCAATGGTACTGTTTGTATGCATGAGTGGCAGGCAAGTAAAGCTGAGAGGAAACGGGCAGGTCGGCATATGTAGACTGTCCCTACATGTAAGAGCGTAGCTGGTGATAGTTCTTTTTCTTCTTCAAATTCTACTAATTTGTTTTATAAGGTATTTGATTTTTATATCTTAGGGTTTGTTTTATTTCTTGGCTTTATATTAAGTATATTATTTTATTTTACTTTGTTAGATACTTATAATTTTTTTAATTGAGTTTATGAGATTTGTAAGGTCTTGGAATAATGAAGGTAAATTTGGGTAATGCTTATGAATTTTACGAATTATGAGTCAATTTGAAATTTTTATTTAATTGATTAATATAAAAATTTAAGCCTTTTTGGTATTGCATTTTATGTATCTGAAGTTGAAATTTATTGCACTGTTTCACTGTCCAACTATTTGTTTTCTTTAAGCTTAGTACTTATTATAAAAGTAACTTTTTCTTTTAACATTTTTGCATCAGATTGCTATATGTTTCTTTTTTGTTGTATAATACTCTACTCGAAATTATCATATTTTCTCCATGAATGTGTTTGGACTTCTTTTCTAATAAAGAAACATAAATATGTGGAAGTAATTCATGGTGGTTTATGGTCGGAATGTTACTTATGAGCAAGGTAGCTATTGTCCATGTTTAATTTTTTGGGCAAACTGTTTGATGAAAAATAATGTTAGCTAGATTATTGGGATATTTGGAGTCCAGCTAAATTAGTGAAATTTGTAGAAATTTGCTTTTTGTCAGGCTGAGAAAAGGAGATAGGTTTAGTTTTCTTAATTATTAAATGCATAAGAAATCTGAGTGTATTAAGAGTTGGTCCGATCACTATTAATGCCGTTATTCTTTTTGAGCATTTCTATTGTTTAATATATCTTTCCTTTTGTTTAGTTAAGTTATTTTTTAGTTAACCAAACCAATTTTCCTATATTCTCCATATGATGGACGTAAGATTAGCGTTGGTGACTGTGCTCTTTTCAAACCACCTCAAGATTTCCCACTTTTCATTTGAATCATTCGTTCATTAACCTTTGGCAAAGAGAATAAGTTAAAGTTAAGTATAAATTGGCTTTATTATCCTGCCGAAGTAAAATTTAGTAAAGGCATCATGTTGGAAGTTGCGTTAAATAAAATCTTATATTCTATTCATAAGGATGAGATTCTTGCTACTTCTTTATTTTATTCATGTAAAGTCACATTCTTTCCAAAAGGTTTTGAACTTCCATCAGGGATTTGCTCATTTGTGTGTCGGTAAGTTTATGACATTAATGTAAGTTATAAAAGCTAGTGTAAATCTTGCATTTTTGTTCAAATTATTGATAGTTGGAGGTTAAATTTAATTTCTTTTCTCCATAAACGGCATAAATAAGTAGATCAACTATTATATAAAACTTAAATATAAATGTATGCAACTATGTAGCAAGGTGGCCGTTCCCGAAGCCACTTAATGGTCCAACATCAATATCACAATTGAAACATAATTCTGATAGCATATACAATAATGTATCCTCATTTACTTTTTAAGTTAAGGGTAAGAAACGGGAGCAGGTAGATCAAGGCTCTGAGCCTGTCAAAAGACAGTGTTTAATGAAAGCAAATGACGAAAATTCTAGTTATAGTAAATAAGAAAATATTTTAACATATGAGATTTCCAAGATTACAGATAAGGGTGGCCTTACAGATTTTGAAGGGGTTGAGAAGTTTGTATAATTAATGATGCCTGATAATAATAGGAGAAAGATAGACTTGGTATGCCAATCTATACTTGCTAGTGTAATAACAGCAACTGATAAGTTTGATTGCCTTAATAAGTTTGTGTAGCTCAGAGCTTTGTCTTTTTTTTTTTTTTTTTTTTTTATGAATGGCTCTAGGAGGTCTATAAAAGAAAAGATCGGTGACGACAGTAACCTGAAGGATGATGATAAAGCTATTAAGGAATTTCTCATATTTGCACTTCGTGCACTTGATAAGCTTCCAATAAATCTTCATGCCTTGCAAATGTGTAATATTGGTAAGTCTGCAAATCGTTTGCATACTTATAAAAGCTTAAAAATTCAGAAGAAAGCTAAGAGCTTGGTTGACACATGGAAGACGCGTATTGAAGCTGAAATGGATGTAAAATTTGGTTCAAATCAGGTTGTGTCATGGCTTGTAAAACCTCGTATTTCAAAATTTTCTCATGGTGGGAATAGAAACTTAGGTTCATCATCTGAGGTTGCCATTAAGAGCTTATTTGTGTAACTTTCTTCTTAAAAAATTGCATTAGTGAAGCTTGTTCAGAGAGAGATTGTTGCTAAACTTGCATTTGTATGTGCATATCCAAGATATATAAAATTAGGTCTATCACTTATATTAGGGACTACAAACCTAAAAGATGGATAGCTGCAAAATATTAGTGGTACCTCTGATCTTCCTTTATTTCTGGTTAGAGATAAGAAAATAAGTAGTTCTAGTTAGTCCTACAACAATAGTCAATCTTGCTTAAGTGATCATGTCAAAACTGAAAGTCTATCTGGGAAGAAGGATGTGAGGAGCTCAACAGCTAGTTCCATGACCATGAATAAGATCTCTGGTAGTTCTTCTATGTTTCAAAAACTAACCAATGGCTTTCCCTATATTGCTTTGTCTGGTGTTTAGATGGATCATCAGTTAAACAAAAATTCTTCTTCACACAAAAACCTCAATTTAGAAAAATTATTACAATCTATTTTGACTTATGAAAAGGTAGTTGATATGTCTATGGTGGAGGGGAATAATCATAAATTAATTGTTAAGATCCTAAATAGAGTAGTAGTCTTGCATAAAGTGCCTATGCTGCATCTTCTAAAGAGCCTTCAGTAATGAATAGCAGAGCTTTTTCTCCTGTGCCTTTGAATAAACATGATCAATCTTACATTTGCTTTAATAAAAAGAGTGATGGTTATTAACTTAATGTTTCCTCTGATATGAATAATAAATCTTAGCAAAATAATGATTTTAAAGATGTGCTGACTGGATTAGATGAAGAAGATGAATCACCAACTACTGTTCCTGATGAAGAGTATTGTAGGGCTGGTGATGATATTGGGAAAACCACAGAAGTTTCAAAACCTGCCTTCTCATCATTAGGGAATGAGTTAAAATTGAGGAAATTACATAATGTTTCTTTCAGCTCAATAAATGCCTCGATTGAAATTCGTGTCAAGTACTTTTAAGTAAAGACATTTGTTCTAGTTAGGGATGATATTAGAATAAATATGCTCGTTAGTGTTGCAGCTAGAGAGATATTAAAATATGAAATAGTTTCACCTATTGGTTCTTCAAGAAGAAGGACCCATGTTCATGAGCCTGCTCATTATGAGAATGATTCAAGAATGAAATCATTTCCTGGAGATCAGTCTAGTAGCAGTGTCAGTGATGCGCATGGGAAGCTAGGTGCTAATCATATTTTTATGGGCTAAAAATGCAAATAGCAATCAAGAAAAACCTACAGGAGATCTTATTGGATGTATCAGTAACTTCCCCGTAGATTTACAACAGAATGGAGATTTATGTCAAAAGAACATTGAAAACTCAAATGAAATAGTAATGACAAAAAAGATCACTAATTGTGCAGCAAAAAATCCTAAAGAGGGTAAGACAGAAGTTAGAGTGTGAAATGTTAAGTATGCAACTAAAAGGCATGGAGAATTGGGTAATTAAAATTTTCTACTAAAAAATAAAATACAATTTTAATAGATACTAAAGAAAAAATAAATAACAATTAATTTAATAGAGCATAAATTTAAAAAAAGTAAGGAAAAGAGAAACAAACACGAGAAATTTTTATGTGGTTCGACAAAACTACCTACGTCCTCGAATGCCTCAAATCAAATCACATTTGATGATTCCACTATCCAAATCTATTAAGGCTTTAAATTCTTACAATTGACTTCTAAAGTGTCAATGAACCTTTATAAGTGGAGTTTCCCTCATACGCACTTTTTTCAAATGTTTTCCGCACTTACACTCACATAAACTTGATAATAAATTTGAAGATTATACTAAATACTCTCTTATAGAGTGAATATACAAATGATAGTTTAATAATAACTTAATATATATAAATTTGCAAAATGAAAGCTTAAGGTAAGTCGTATTGACTAGTTTTAGCTCAAATAAGATTAATAAAGTTGTTAAAATCGTGTTTAGTTTGAATTTATATAATTTAAACTTTCAAAATAGTTGTTATAGACATTTTTTATAAATAGCTGGTTAGCCGCTTGCATGAGGCGATTAACCGCTCAAGTTACCCGTTGGAGATATTTTCAAAATCTATATGCAACTAATTAGCCGCTAGAAAATAGCCAACTAGCCGCTAGCTTTCTGAAATTGAAAATTAAGATTTTGCTAAAAATGGCTAGTCACCACATTTTAAGCGATTTGTCGGTATTGTTCTAAAAATTATAATTTGACCCTAAATTATTTGAAGTTATATTATTGCTTAAAATTTTATAAAACTTTTCAAATATGTCTATTTTTAGAAGTTTAAACAATACTTGTTGATTTCGAAGTTCTTAAAACTTTTTCAATTTAGTCCATAAACTTGAAAACAACTAATTTTATGAAATCATTTTTCCTTTAAGTATAAAACCTTTATATTATGAAAATGATAATTTATTTAAAATATCATGAAAATAACTTGAGTTTTTAAGTGCTTAATAATGTATACATATAATCATATTAGTATGACAAGAAAGATAATAAGAGAAATCACATAAATTAATGCCCTTGAAGCTTGCCTTTGACATCATGAGTTTTGTGCATTTGCCCTCGAGTGTCTTGTACTTAATCTCACGTGTATAATTTTTATCTTTTTAAAATTAGTGAGATTAATATATGCATTTTCTATTTAACCCAAACACGTAATTTGTTATTATCAAAATTAAAATATCGTATGACCGTATATGTTAATAATCTCATTTTTTGTAATAATAAACACTCAATCTATTTTTACAATCATAACTTACAATTATGAACTCCCCATGATTATATGAGATACATGATTAATAAAGAACTTATACAACAGTTTAAAACTCCCTTTAAGTATGTCATAAAATGTTAAATACAATACATATAAACATGTCAATTATTTCAATATCTATAATAAAAAAATGCATATAACCAACAAAGAATACTCAAAATACATTTAATTCTCTCCCTTTTGACATCATAAAAAACTAAACAATAAGCTAATTGACATCATAAAAAACTAAACAATAAGCTATCTCCTTTATTAATGTCTAAAAGGCAAGTAATGCGTGTAAATTATTTTTATTTTTTTAAAAAAATCATAAGAGCATATCATTAACTATCCAAGCTTTATAATTAATTATCACAATTTAGAAATCATGACCACTAAACTTATTAAAAATCTAATGTGTCAATATCTCATATTGCATATATTTCTCCCTATTTCAATACTATTAAGTTGTGGTTCTTATCGGATCTAGGTCAAATCCGATCAAAACAAGGTAAAATTTATATTTAATGTGGGGGAGGGAGAATAGGCTAAGTTTTAATTTGGGTGTGCATTTCTACTGTTTAGGGCAGGAAGTATAGCTGAAGTGAGCTGAGAGGTGATATGGGAGGTGTGCTAATATGATTTAGGAGGAGAGTTGTAGTGTTCTGGGAGTCGAATTGAGGTGCGAGTTTGAAATAATATGAAGAGTTCTGTAGAGTTAATTTAGAGAGTTGATGTGAAGAGCTTATGAGAACTTAAAGAATAGCTTTGGTGAACTTAAGAATAGCTCCAAAAAGCTTATCCAAGGCTCGTGGTATGATTTAGGTAAACTCATAAAGGAAATGTAATTTGGGCAACAAACTATTATAACAAGAAGAAAATAAGCATAAACAATAAAGAATACACAAGATTTTACATGGTTCGGCTATTTGGTTTACGTCTACGGAAGTAACTCATTTTCAATCCACTATATAAATGAAGTATTACATTATTTGCCTTACAATATTAACAAAATCTTATTAAAAATAGTTTGTGTTGAGTAATAGTATGAGGAAAATGTGAATTTTATAGAGATTAGAAATTTTTCTAATAAAAAAATAAGAGAAAGTGTTTCTTTGGGAGATGCGATTGTTAAGATCTGCCATAAATGTGTAAAAATGATGAAAGAAACCCTTAAATGAAGAAAAAGAAAGTGAAATAGCCTCTCTAAAAATTAAATCTAAAAAAATCTCCCACTTACCTTGTGTCTTGAGCTAAATTTATAGGATATTTAGCCTAAAGGCAATTCCATCTTTTATATCATATGATGATTTTCTATTGATGCTATTTTCCTCAAATTGGGTTATTTTTATCTTTTTCTTTTATCACTTGATAGTGGCCAAATAAACTTGGTGAGCAAGTAATTCCTTTATCCCTCATGTGATGTTTGTTCTTTGTCACGTGACAAAACTGGTGTAGTGGTCTTGTTGGTTTTCATAAGATAGCTTATAAGTGTTAATGTCATTCTCTCTTATTGTTTGGCTAGAGAATCTTCACTATTATTGGCTTCTTATCCTTAGTAAACAAAGAGGTATTTTGTTCTTTCTCATGATAAAGTGCATTGGTTACGTGTTGGCCCTAACCACCAAATTTTGAGATTATTTATCGAAATTGTACTTTTGGTCTAGGAGCTTAGCTTCTAATCACTGTGAACTATCCTCTCATCCACTTAAAAGAATTGACCTTTCTTAGCTAACTTTCCTTTCCACGTGTCATTGAGTTATTGGCTCACATTAGCACCTAGATTTCCTCCTAAAAAAGATCTCCTTAGTTTTTTGTGTTAAAAGAATTAAAGTACAAGAAACTGTAAGGGAAAATTTTACATAAGGGAAATATGGCAATTTATTTCTAAGCTGCTCCTTGGATCACTAGGGAACTTCTCAAATATTCTTAAGTGTGCATGTGAGCTCTCTCGCGGGTATGACAATTTCTTACTTGAGCTATACTTAGCTCTATCGAAGATAGCTGAGCTGCACTCAACTAGTTTTGATGAATTCAATACTTGAGCTATACTCAATTCTGGTGATGATAGTTGAGCTACACTCAACTAACTTAGGCGATATCAATATTGAGTTGTACTTACTACTCAACTCTAGCAATTTCAATATTAAGTTGTACTAAGCTCTGGTGATAATTATTAAGCTATACTTTGCTAGTTTTGGTGGTTTTGAACTGAGTTGTATTTAGCTCTTTGATTATGGTGATAAATCTTGGTGATATAAACATATTTCAGGGGCGAGGAGTTCTCAATCCCCTATGAAGTAACCTTATTGAAGTACCTCTACATTAGTGATTCGTTTATGTTCACAACTCTTGAGTAGCAATCAATATAGGTGAGCTAAAACAAGAATAGTTCATAGTATCTAGATAAATAGAGATAAATTATAATTAATAAATCATAATAAATAAAGAGTTAATCATTCATTCTCAACCATATGGCAATAAATATAAATAATTCATCCAATAATCTATACTAATAAACATATTTAAGAGATTACTTAATCATATCTTACGATGTATACCAATAGTAAATCACTCAATCACATCCATGGAGAAATAATTGAGAAGATTAGCCATCCTCTCGTGAGTACTTAAAATAACAAGTAGTACTCGTTATAAGATCTACCTAGGTAAAAATAATTCAAATAATAATTATAATATAACTAGCATTATAATTATAATATAACTAGCACGTGTTACTTTAAGAAGAGATTTTGAAACATCTTTTGCTATACGTAGACATCAAAGAATTTTAAAAATAAATTAGGTCACAGTAGTGAACAATTAGGTTTTTACTGAACCTAACATAAATATATAATAAAAAATAGTTAAGAGTATAATATTGAGAGTTTTCCTGAGTATTGGAGCATTCAAAAGGTATCTGACTCCACTTTAGTACTTACGGAAGACTTGAAGCATTCTTCAAAATTGTTGTACTATTTTGGTGTTTTTGAGAAATCCTCAATGGTGCTTTTAAAAAATCCTCTGAAAGTTTTCTTGAGGTATCCTCCTTGGCCTTTTTCTTGAACATTTCTCAGAGAAGTCATCAATGGTATTTTCTTGAGGAATCACCTTTAGTGTTTTTCTAAAGAATCCTTAATATAATTTCTTATTATGGTTATTCAAATCCAAAAGTACGCCTACTGCTCGTTATTCAAATACAACCTATGCAAACTTAACCGCCGCTACAAAAGCTTTTTTTAGTGCTCCCTCCAGATAGCTCCAACTGTTTTGGTAAGATTTTGGATTCTGGAGGATGGTCGACTGCTTTGTTATATTTGGAGGTGTTTTGCCCAAGATGGGAGGGGGGGGAGGGTTGCTTTGAGAGTTGTATGGATGATAATAAAAGAAAGAATTAGAGTTCAAATGAGGTTGAAAGCCACCAAATGAGGTTGAAAGCCAAATCAACCGTATAAATCAAAGCATATACAAATGTTAGAGATAGAGCTGGCGGTGGTCGGCGCCATACTCCGACGCTCAAATTATATTTTGAGTAATGAGGAGTTATTCTAAGGTCGAAAATGAGCCTTGAAGCTGACGAAAATAGTAAAAAAAAAACTATATATTTGCTTTTTGGAGGAAGAAGAAAATGATGGCAATATTTTTCAGTATAAGAGAATTTTTTTTATCTTTGGAGAGTATTTCTTGAGCATTTTATAAGTGTGTTTAAAGTTCTTTTTGGAATTTCGATCACATTGCATATATTCATTTGCTTTCCTTCCCTTAGGTGAGCGTATTTTAGAGATTGTATTAGTGGTCTCGAGATGGTGATGTGTATAAATAAGGGACACGAAAGGAACATCAGCTATTATTTTGTACCCTACTGTGCATGCATGGTTTGCTCCTCAACTAGTGGTCAGGTTAGTTTTTTGGACCACTGCAGTGGGCAATTAAGGTAGCAGCTCATCATTCATTCTTTTTTGCTTCTTTTTCCTTATTGGCTAATTGTATTCAACAAAGGCAATATATTTTCGATTTGGTCTATGAGGGTATATGTTATTCATCGGTGATCTTAACCGCCAAAGGGTGTAATTCCATTCTTACCCATTTGATTGTATGTGTTTCTTTCTAAGTTACCTTCTTTGGTATCAAGCCATTAACCGACTGGACCAAATTTGGACATCAACAAATATCAATTGTCTTTTTTATTTTGTTTTTGCCTCCCTCATTGCATTGTTGGATCTGTATGAACTCTTTTCCAAGGATTTTTCATTTTGGGATGGAATTGCATGTATACATTTTGCGGATTTCCCTTCTTCTCTTTTGGATGCTTTGTTCTCTTTAATTTTTCCATCCTTTAATGTTCCTTGTTCTTTCCCAGTTTTTCAAGGATGGGCGTTGACTTACCACTGAGGTCAGTTAATTTGTGCTCTTGGAGGTTGTGTGGCAAGTGAGTTATTTGATGTAGTTCATTGTCTCCAACCCAATCATCCTGTTCCACCAAGCAGATGTAGGGTATGTTTGGGATTGAAGTTGAGTAGCTGTAATTTTTATGTTGCAGCACTAAAATGTTTGGTAAACACTAGCTGTCGTAGTTTTTAAGCTATATTAGCTATGTTAATATGATTTTTCATTTATATGATGTAAAATCTATTATGTTTTTAATAATTTTATTAAAATTATTATTTAAAAATTATATTTATTATATATTATTAATTTTTATCTTATAATTACAGCTTTTTTTTCACACAGCTGTAACTTTTACCTCAATTCCAAATATATCCATAGTATCAAAGAATCTGTTGTGGTCTTTGCGCTGAATTTTTGCTGGGTGGTATTTGTGCAGAGCAGTTTCCCCTTTGTACATATTTTAATTATTGGAAGCATGCGATCTTTTGCTCAGACATTCGTTTGGAGCCTAGACCAGCAGTCGATATCCAACCATTTCGATAATGGAGTTTGGATTGATCTGCTTTAAGCAGAAGATGTACTTTGATATTAATTTATCTTTCTTTCCACTCTCCCCTTTGATCCCAGTTTTGTTAGTCACATAAACATTGACCATTTTCCGTGGTTTATTACTAGTTAATTGCGTACTGTTATTATTAGGCCCGATTGTAGTCCTTAAGCCTTGTGGTTATCGAAATTCCCACCCATATGAGCATGTAAGATTCCACTCATGCAGATCAATATGATGGGTCACAGAGCAATGGTTGGAAACAACAAGAAGCCGTGGTTGATAATGTGTGCATTGGAGAACCGTTGGCATACATACGATTGTATCTCTAACGCTCTCTTCGGTTGAATGAAAATTTGAATGTTCATGACCAACTTTGCTGCCCTCAATTTTTATGCAAAGTGGAGGTTGAAAATGAAAATTTGAAAAGATCGAGAATGCCGTTTTTTCTTTTTTTTTGGCTCTGGAAAATTGTCATTCTGATTTGGCATAACTGGTTGAAATCATCAGAGCAATCACATTCGCAAACAGTAAAAGATTGAAAACGACATAACAAAGTTCAGTTCAACTTAAAATTATAAATTAAAATAAAAAAATTTTACTAAATCACACACATTCCATGGACAAAGTTTATATATATTTAGAAAAATTAGAACATTAATCGGTTAAGTTATTGATTGAAAAAAAAAAGAAGGGAATATAAAGAAAGAAATAAAGATGGTAAAATCTAGATAAAAAAAAATATGTGGATTCGGATATAAATAATACCTATACTGGTGGATATATAAATTTGTAAAAATTAAAATTTAATAAATAAATTCATAATTAATAATTTAACATGAATAACATACAATAATATCGTAAATTTATAATTAAAAATATCATAATATAAATTAAATATAAAAACTAACATAAATTCAATAATTTACTTAATAATATAAAATAAAATCTAATTATAAATTCAAAAATTAATAATTTAATATAAAAAATATACAAAAAAATCATAATTCACAATTAAAAATACCACAACATAAATCAAACATAAAAAATAATATAAATTCAATAAATTAATCTAATAATACCAAATAAAATCTAATCATAAATTTATAATTCATTAATTAACAATTCTACGGTAATATTATAAAACAACGTCATAAATCAATAATTTTAGACTTTTCAACTTATATTATTTTAATTAAAATTTAATTAAATTAATAATTTAATTTAAAAAATATGGATAAGATAATCGATTTTCTGGATTTAATTGTATCCAGATTCAATTTACTAAGGATTTAATTCTTAAGGTCTTGATCCATATTTTTTAATATATAAATCTAAATCTTCTAAATTTTTACCGAATCAGGTCGAAATCGAAATTTTTCGCCATCCTTCAAAAAAATGGAGAAAAAAAAAAACAACGCAAAATCATATTCCAAAACGAAAAAAAGAGAGAGGGGGTGAAATTTGCCAAATTTGTGATCAAGCTGACGTGGAACTTCGCACCAATAACAACTCACCAAGTAAAACACGTACGCCTTTTCTTTTTTGCCGTCTCTCTCCTCTTCGATTTTTTCTTCATTTTCTGCCCCCTTTTGCTATTTTCTCTCTTTCGATTCTCTCTTTCGATTCTCTCAATCGCTCTGCTTACCTAGGTCAATCTCTGGCTCTTTTTCTGGATCTCAGTTCCAATTAGATCGCTTTGTTTGTTTGAAATCAATTGGTTACTTTTTCCCCCAAAAAAGAAAAAATTAGGGTTAGGATTGATGGTTGTTGGTGATCTAGGGTTCGTGAATAGGTGAAAAATAGAAGGTTGTCACTGTAACAAGCGGAATTGAGGATTGATGGTACTCAATATCGGGCAAAATGTTGCAAGGGTATCATGCGTATGCGTATGCATGGATGGCGGGCAGGTGAAGAGGAAGAGGAGAGAAAACGGGAAGGTCGTCGACGGCACATGTGGACTGTCCCTCCACGTGGCTCTGCGATTTTAGCTTCAGTTGCTGATGGTGGTTCTGCCTCTCCTTCCTCTTCTTCTTCTTTGTCCTCTTCTCCCAAATCAGTTACTTTCTTTTCTCAGGTAATTATTCAAGCACTGAGTTTCTTTTTTTTTCGTGTGTTTGATTTGTTCGTTTTGATGGATCAATAAGTGAGGGATTGAATTTGTTTTCATTTTTCCTTCCTTTTTTTTTTTTGGGTGGGGGTGATGGAATTTTGTTGGGTTTGATTGATTTGTGTGGAAACGTGTGAAATTGATCTAATATCTGTAAACATGCTAAAATTAGTGTATTTCTGAAAATTTTTAGATTTTTTTAATGTTTTTTTTTTTATTTGCGACTTTTATATCGTGAAGTTTTTAAACGTATGCAATGGTTATTTTCCTTCAAAGTTCTTGTTAATTTAAAAGATTTTTGTTCTCAAAACTGTTATTTTTCTTGTTCTTACTGAAGAAAGCAGGAGTTCTTGAAGATCTCTCATTTTAGGGGAAAAAAATTAATTGAATAGTTTTCTCATTTCCAATTCTGAGTTGGTGGCTGATTATCCGCCTACAAGGTTTTTATGTGCGAAATTATCAACATTTATGATAAAGTTGCAGTCTCTATATTGTAAATGCTGTGAGAGGGACATTTAATTGCATATTGAAACATTTTGATTGCCTGAACTACATGATGGTGTTTATCTGATAGCCAATTGTTTCTAGCATATTATTTTGTTAGTAGATGTATTTTGCTTGGATGATAGTGATGATGATGATGATGATTATTGGGAAGAATTGTCGGTGGTAGTGTCTTTTAATGTTTAAACTTAGGTTTGACCAGGCTCTGTAGTTTATTTTTATGTTTATGGATTGATTATTTGTTACTTCATTTTCCTTTTTATTGTGTGGAGCCATTTTTTGTTTGACCGAAGCTCTCAATTTCTCCATAGGACGGACGGAAAATTAGTGTTGGTGATTGCGCACTTTTCAAACCACCCCAGGATTCCCCTCCCTTCATTGGAATAATCCGTTCACTGACTGCTGGTAAAGAAAATAAGTTAACTTTAAGTGTGAATTGGCTTTATAGACCTGCTGAAGTAAAACTTGGCAAAGGCTTCCTGTTGGAGGCGGCGCCAAACGAAATCTTTTATTCCTTTCATAAGGATGAGATTCCTGCTGCTTCCTTACTTCACCCGTGTAAAGTTGCATTCCTTCCAAAAGGTATTGAACTTCCATCAGGGATTGGTTCTTTTGTGTGCCGGAAAGTATATGACATCACAAACAAGTGTTTATGGTGGCTAACTGATCAAGATTATATTAATGTGAGTTTTGAATACTTTGCTCTTCACATCTTTATATATTTAGCTATGGGTTGTTGCCTTTCCCAGTAATTAGTACTTTTTAACCACTTCAGGAACGACAGGAAGAAGTAGATCAACTTTTATATAAGACGCATATAGAAATGCATGCAACAGTACCATCAGGCGGCCGGTCCCCAAAACCAATGAATGGTCCAACATCAACATCTCAGCTAAAACCTGGTTCGGATGGTGCACAGAATAGTGCCTCTTTTCCTTCACAAGTTAAGGGGAAGAAAAGGGAGAGAGGAGATCAGAGTTCTGAGCCAGTTAAACGCGAACGATCCTCAAAAATGGAGGATGGGGATTCTGGACACAGTAGAACAGAAATTAATTTAAAAACTGAAATTGCCAAAATTACGGAGAAAGGTGGGCTTGTAGATTATGATGGGGTTGAGAAATTGGTGCAGCTTATGGTTCCTGAGAGAAATGATAAGAAAATTGACCTAGTCTGCCGGTCATTGCTAGCTGGTGTGGTGGCAGCAACAGATAAATTTGATTGCCTTAACCGGTTTGTGCAGCTAAAGGGTTTGCCTGTGTTTGATGAATGGCTGCAGGAAGTCCATAAAGGGAAGGTAGGTGATGCTGGCAGCCCCAAGGATGGTGATAAATCAGTTGAGGAATTTCTCTTAATTTTGCTTCGTGCGCTTGATAAGCTGCCGGTAAATCTTAACGCCTTACAAAAGTGTAATATCGGTAAGTCTGTGAATCATTTGCGGACACACAAGAACGTGGAAATTCAGAAAAAAGCTAGGAGTCTGGTTGACACATGGAAGAAACGCGTTGAGGCAGAAATGGATGCAAAATCCGGATCAAATCAGGCTGTCTCCTGGTCTGCTAGACCCCGCCTTCCTGAAGTTCCTCACAGTGGGAACAGACAGACAGGTGGATCCTCTGAGGTTGCCATAAAGAGCCTGGTAACACAACCAGCTTCTTCTAAAACTGCTTCAGTAAAACTTTGCCAAGGGGATACTCCTACAAAATCTGCATTTTCCTCTCCAGTGTCTGTGAAATCAGCTCCATTGCCTGCATCTGGGAGTACAAACCCAAAAGATGGACAGCCCCGGAATGCTGCTTCTGCTACTGGTATCACTGACCTTCCTTCTGCAAAGGATGAGAAAAGCAGCAGCTCAAGTCAATCCCACAACAATGGTCAATCTTGTGTGGGTGACCATGCAAAAACTGGGGGATTCTCTGGGAAGGAGGATGCTAGGAGCTCTGCCACTGTTTCAATGACTCTGAATAAGATCTCGTCTGGTTCTTCACGGTCGCGGAAATCAGTCAATGGTTACCCCAGTTCGACACCAGCTGGTCAAAGAGAAACTGTGTCAAGCAAAAATACTTCCCTGCACAGAAATTCAGCTTTAGATAGACCATCTCAGCCAAGTCTGACATGTGAAAAGGCACTTGACGTACCTGTGGTAGAGGGGGGCAATCCCAAAATAATAGTCAAGATTCCAAATCGAGGTCGAAGTCCAGCGCAAAATTCCAGTGGAGGATCTGTTGAAGACCCTTCAGTCACCAACAGCCGAGCATCTTCTCCTGTGCTTTCAGAGAAGCAGAACCAATTTGATCGTAACTTTAAGGAAAAGAATGATGCCGTTCGAGCTGATATTTCTTCCAATATGAATAGTGAGTCTTGGCAAAGCAATGTAAACAAAGATGCAGCTGCTTGTCCAGACGAGGGAAGTGGGTCACCTGCTGTTCTGTCTGATGAGCAGGGGTGTAAGACTGGTGATAATAATAGGAAAGTTGTTGAAGATTTAGAAGATAATTCCTTACCGCCAGGATATGAATTTAAAGATGTAAAATTGCATGAATCTTCATTCAGTTCTATGAATGCTCTAATTGAAAGTTGTGTCAAGTATTCTGAAGCAAATGCTTCTGCACCTGCTGGAGATGACATTGGAATGAACCTTCTAGCTAGTGTGGCCGCTGGAGAGATGTCCAAATCTGATGTAGTTTCACCAGTTGGTTCTCCACCATGGACTCCCGTTCATGAGCCTCTTTGTGATGATAATGATTCAAGAGTGAAATCATTTCCTGGAGATCATTCTACCGATAGCACTGATGACGAGCATGAGAAGCAGGGTATTGATCGTAATTTGTGGGCTAAAAATTCTGACGGTAATCAAGACAAACCTGCAGGAGGTCTAACGGGACACATCAGTGCTCCCCCTGTGGATTTGCATCAGACTGGAGATCCATGTCAAGACAACATTGAAAACTCAAAAGAAATAATAATGGCGGAGGAGACTTCTGATGGTGCAGGAAGAAATCCCGAAGAGGACAAGGCTGGTTTCACAGTGGAAGCAGATGGTGCTCCTGATGGTAAACAGAGGATAATTGGCCCTTTGTCAGCTGAGGATAAGGTCTCTGAGTCGACTCGAGGAGTTAAGACTGAAGCCGTTGAAGGATCAGCATCAAACCAATCTTTGGATTTTGATGGTGAGAACAAGAAAGGTGTGAGTGAAGGCTTGAACAGCAGTGTGAAGGGAGAGCAAAAGCCATCTCCCATTACCAATCACTCCGAGTCTGTGAAAGGAAAGGATGGAGATATGCTGTATACTTCTGGTTCTGGTGAAGATATGCCTCTGAAAAATGTTGATGAAGTGAAGGCTGAAAAGACTGATGAGGTAGATTCAAAGAGTCATGTCAATCAAACTGATGAACAAAATTCTGAATGGAAAAGCAATGCTGCAATGATTCGTGAGGATCGGGTTGTACCGTATTTGGGTTCAGTAGAGAATGAGGAGAAGGGTAAGGGTAAGGTTGATCACATAGAGAATTTGGAAGGTAAGGAGGTTAAAGAGCAGCATTGTGCTGGCCCAGCTCTTCCCGAGGTATCAACTGCATTGCGAGCACAGGAAACAGGGCAGCTTGTGAGGACTGGTGCAGCTAAGTTAACTGTCTCTGAAGGAGACAAAGCACAAGAATCTACATCTACCACTATAGATGCTTCATCTTCTGCTGCAGGGGTTTCAGATATGGAAGCAAAAGTTGAATTTGATTTGAATGAAGGTTTTGATGGGGATGATGGGAAATATGGGGAGTCAAGTAATTTCACAGCCCAGGGCTGTTCTGGAGTTGTTCAACAGTTGGTTAGCCCATTGCGTCTTCCTGTTTCTTCTGTGTCCAGTAGCCTTCCTTCTTCAATAACAGTGGCTGCTGCAGCAAAAGGGCCTTTTGTACCACCAGAGGACCTCCTGAGGAGTAAAGTGGAACTTGGTTGGAAAGGATCTGCTGCGACGAGTGCATTTCGACCAGCTGAACCAAGAAAGATATTAGAGTTGCCATTGGGGGTGACCAACATTTCTGCTGATTCAACATCTGGGAAGCTCAGTCGTCCTTTATTGGATATTGACTTAAATGTACCAGATGAGAGAGTCCTAGAGGATTTGGCTTCTCGAAGCTCTGTGCAGGATACAGTTACTGCATCCGACCATACCAATAACCGTGATGGTTCACTCTGTGAAGTGATGGGTTCTAAATCTGTCCGGGGCTCTGTTGGACTTGATCTTGATTTGAATAGAGCTGAGGAGCTTATTGATATCGGTAATTGCTCAACTAACAATGGGAATAAATCAGATGTCCCAGTTCAGACTGGCACATCGTCAGGTGGTCTTTTGAATGGTGAGGTGAGTGTCCGCAGGGATTTTGATTTGAATGATGGACCACTTGTTGATGATTCTGGTGCTGAACCATCAGTTTTTCCCCAGCACCCCAGAAATGTTTCTCAGGCACCAGTTTCTGGCCTTCGGTTTGGCAGTGCAGATCCAGGAACCTTTTCTTCATGGTTTCCTAGAGGGAACACTTATTCAACCATCACAGTTCCATCAGTCTTGCCTGATAGAGGAGAGCAGCCATTTCCAATTATTGCACCCTGTGCGCCACAGAGAATGTTGGCTCCCCCTACTAGTGGCTCTCCTTTTGGTCCTGATGTTTTCAGGGGTCCGGTACTGTCATCTTCTCCTGCGGTGCCCTTTCCATCTGCCCCATTTCAATATCCAGTCTTTCCCTTTGGGACCAGCTTTCCTCTTCCATCAGCCACCTTTTCTGGTGGTACAACGACATATGTAGATTCATCTTCTGGTGGGAGATTTTGCTTCCCTGCAGTTAATTCACAACTAATGGGTGGTGCTGTGCCATCTCATTTTCCTAGGCCTTATGTAGTTAGCCTCCCTGATAATAGCAACAGTGCTAGCTCTGAAAGCAGTTGGAAACGGAGCAGACAGAGTCTGGACTTAAATGCAGGGCCAGGAGTCCCAGACATAGAAGGTAGAGATGAGACTTCACCCCTTGTGCCAAGGCAACTCTCTGTTGCCAGTTCACAGGTCCTGACCGAGGATCAAGCAAGATGGCAGATGGCAGGTGGCCATTTGAAGAGAAAGGAGCCTGAAGGAGGATGGGATGGTTATAAACGGCCCTCATGGCAATAGGAATGCCTCGTGTTACAATTTCTGACCCAGGAAATATTGTAAGTTCTTGATATGCTTTATTTTTCGTGCAACTTTTATCTTTGGCCAATTGTCAAGGAGTGAAATTACCCACACCAAGTCTTCTTGTACCTGCACCCAGAAAACCAAAAAAATAACAATTAAATAATCAATCCTTGTACCTTAAAATAAATAATTAAATTTGTGTGGGGACCAATAGCACTTTCTCTGTTTGCATTGCTGGATAAATGAATCATGGAATGTGCAAAAATTTGTATCCCAAATCATTATATTTTGGATTAAATTACATTGGCACTAATTGTGGATTTCTCTTGCTCTGCTTTGGATGTTTTTTTTTTTTTTTTTTTTACCCCCTCATCTTTTTCTCCTTTAATCTCCTGTTTTCCTTTGTCCCAGTTCTTCAAGGATGGGCATTGACTAACCTCTGAAGCCATCTAACTTGTGATCGTGGAGGTTGGGTGGTAAGTGAGTTATTCGATGTAGTTCATAGTCTCCGACCCCCTCCCTACCGCTGTATCATCAATATTATAAAAGAATCTGTTCGGGGTCTTGAAGCTGTTTGTTCTTCAATTTGTTCTGGGTGGTAATTGGTGCAGAGCAGTTTCCCCTCTGTAGATGTTTTTAAACTGTTGGAAGCATGCACTTTGTTGCCCAGACTTATAATTGGTGCCTGTAGGGGTGTTTATGCATCAGCATTATAAACCATTTGGACCCAAACCAACCTTCGATATCCAATCCTTCATATAACGGAGGTTGTTTGATCTGCTTTATGCAAAAGCCCTTTTGTATGTACTTTGATGTTAATTTATCTTTCTTTTCATTCTCCCATTCTGTCATCCCATTTTCTGTTAGTCACATATTCATAAAGCTGAGTGGTTACTGAATTTTGGTACTTGAGCTTTTGTCAAGTATTTTTCATAGTAGTTTATTTTATTTATTTAACTCAGATTGTAGTCCATCTGCTATGGTTTTGAATTCCTGTCCATCTCAAACATCAGTGCTTAACATCATTGTGTCCTATGCATGCCTGACAGTTTTGTTTTGTTTTTTCAGTTGCATCTGTGTTTTCATCTTTGGTGCATTGTGGTTCTATGCTCTGTTGTTTTGGCCATTTAAATCACTGCAGTTACTTGGTGTGATGAAACTAGTAATCTTGAAGCTTCCCTTGAGTCCTGATATATGTGACTTCTCTCAGTTGGGTTCTGTTCTAAATTCATGGAAAGATGGCAAATTTTTTACTGTTGGTACCATACTAAAGTTACATACTTTTCCTGTTGTAAATAGCAATTATTCGCATACAGATTTATGTAACTATCAATTTGCTGGAACATTGGAGGAATACCGGTTCTTGGAACCTTCTTATATTTGCATCGATGGCAGAGGCACCATCGGTTAATAATTTAGTAACAAATTAGTAAGAGGATGGAGGCATTAGACATTTTTAGTAGCTCCGTTTCCATTTAATAGTGGTGTGGTTTCATGACATTTTTTCATCTATTTACTGTAATGAAATCACAGCTATCGGTGTTTTGAACGGTAAATCTTCAAGAAGTTAGGTACAGATTAGCTGCTGAATGAAGAAAGGTAAAAACATGCATTGGCCGGGGAGAATGCGAATGGTGAGTACAGATATATATATATATATATATATATATATATATATATATTTAACCATCCATCTGTGCGAATGATAAAGAGGGTAATAACGAAAATACTAGAAGATTCATACGAGGTTTTTTCAACACTTTACAACAAATCTGTATGTATAGATTAGTGACTCGAGACATTTTTCCTCATAACTATTAGATCACGGATGAGAAAGTGAAGCGGCCACAAAGACGGTGACATTTGAAGAGTGAACACCACATCCCTAGTCAAAACATGCCCACGGAAATCAAACTCACAATATCTTTCTTAACAGCCCAAAGAATCTCTAGAAAGCCCACCAGTGTATTGCAAACTGGAATAAGGGAAAGCCCACTTCATCATATTTCTGTGTTGGATGATTTTCATTTAAATGGTACGAGATTCCTCCCGCAAAAGACATTCCTGCAATTTAAACGAGTAAAACCATGTCTAACAGATGAACAGTATTGAGGAATATATTATTTACAAGGGAAATTTTATTAGTCCAACTATCTCAACTGAGAACTAAAAGTTCAAGGAGACAATTAGTCATGTTGATTGCGGGGGAACAATGATGAAGTACAGTACATCCACATGCTTGGTGAGACTTAATGTTTAGGGATGGCAATAGGGTGAGGTGCATATAGGGAGTCTATCCCATTTCCCGTCTCATTCAAAATTTTGTTCTCACTCCCCCAACCCACTCTCCAGTAATTTTGGTAGGGTAGAGACTGAAGAATTTCCATATAAGATATGATTTCCTCATCTTCGTCTCATTCTCCGTTTATTTATTTTATAGTAAATATGCATACATAATTTCAGTAAATTAAAAATTAAAGACTTAAATAAAATCATTATTATATTATAAAATATTTAAATTATTAAAAAAATCTCTAAAAGTTTGAAAAAATATCTTCAAATGATATTAAAATTACAAAATATTTAAAAAGAACAGTGCCTTAAGAGAGAAAAGAACATATAACGGTGTTTTCAAATTGAATAAGAATTATATTGCTAGTTTTTTTTTAGTTATAAACTATTTGAATTAGGTTAAAAAAAATTATTAACTAATATTGTAATTGATAAAATAAAAATTAAAAAAAATATTTATATATAATGAAATTCGTGGATGAAATTTGGGGTGAGAGTAGAGTGGGAAGTATAAAACCAAACACCACTCCATTAAGAATTTGAGAATTATTTCACAGGATCTCCCTATTAACATTAACTTTTGAACTTATCAAACACATTCAAACATGATGTAAATAGATTTCAGTGTAAGCAAATTTAAGAAGATCAAGAAATGATGGTACTTACAATAGGCATCCCCGTTGTTGTTTTTTCTTCTCTTTCTGCTTCTGCAGGGGTTTGATAACTACCTTGATTGCAGCATCAAAAACTGCTTTCACATTCTGCAATAGCACAGGCAAGGGTCATTTATAAAATAATAATACAACAAAAGAGAATATATAATCCTGATCAAGCAAAATTAATGAAGACCATTTTTAAAAGCAGCAAAGATGTGTGTAAAACAGTAAAGTAAGGCAGGGTTATCATCCAATTAGAGAACGGTACCACCCAATTTAATAAGCACGCAATTTATGACTTTGTTACTGTCATGAGGTCGGGACATATCCCTAATAGAGACAGTTTTTTAACAAACAGATCATTACAGTTTCAACAAATTTAGGAAAGCACATAGGAAATACAGCAAAAAACATAGAAGCATGAAGAAGAGCTTTAAAAATTGGAAATCAGCATTTAACAGGCTTGGAGAAGCATCTTAGGCAAGATCCAGAAAAACTGTTGAGTACATCAAGTTCTGAAATGTGGAATTATAATTACAATATCACTTATAACCCTAGAAGCAAGACTTTAGGAAGCCTCTGCATCTCTTCTCCAAGCGAATTCATTTTCTTTATGGAAGTCAACTCACGGGGATCACTGTTGTGTTGTTACAATCAACTTTCCTATAGGATTTACATACCTGCTGAGTTTTTGAGCTGCACTCAATGTAATATGCGGCACCAATCTGTTTACGGAGTTCCTCTCCCTGTTTATTGCCACTAGGACATTAGAATATGATTATATTATATCCAAGAAAAACAGTAAATCAACAAATTTTAGAAACATACTTGTGCAGTGGTCACAGGCACCAATCCTGGATGATCAGCCAAATAATGTTTATCCTCTCGAAGATCTACAGGTCCATTGTAAATCACACATTAGTTGAGAACATTTTTATCACTTCAAATAACTAAGATACCAAGTCAAGTGAAGACTAATCTGTGGAATATATCATTCTAGCAAGAGAATGAGAACTTTTTCATGATACAACATTCTCTGTTAAAGCTTCAAGACTGTAGGTTCATTTGAATAACTTGTACTGCAGTTCTCTAAAGGAGGTTCAGTATTTTTTATTCAGTGCCTTAGACTAGGAAAAAAAACCAGTAAATCGAATTTCACAAGTGAATTAAAACATTTAACTGATATGAGGTGAGATAAATAAAAGAGAAAATGAGGAGGGTGAATACTAATTTTACTAATTCCAGGTTCGTACATAATAGAAAACCTACATATTTTCTGCATTTGTCCTAATTTCGTAAAAAGTATAAACTTAAATATGATGGTTATTATATCGCAATCAGGAAACTATGTACATTTGATAAATGGAAAACCCACCTCTATCATTTAACAAGCCTCCATCCAATTAACAAGTTGGGTATCCTGTTTATTAGAACATATTTGACAAATGCAAGTGGCACAAAAAGAAGACCCATGACAAGCAAATAATAAAAAGGAAGAAAGATCATATATGAAACCATGTTGGGGGATAAATATTTGTGATTGTTGTGTGCTTAACTCACCCAATTTGGTTCCGACCAATACAACTGGTACTCCAGGAGAGTAATGCTGAAGTTCAGGGATCCACTGACCAGGTAATTATATATTAGAAATCTAATTATTTTACAAGCACATAATCAATTAGGAACCAAAAGACAAATGCAAGTAAATGCACCTTTTTCAGAACGTTTTCATAGCTGGCTCGACTGACTAATGAGAAAGCTAAGACAAAAACATCTGCCCCTCTGTAGCTCAAAGGCCTTAATCTATTGTAATCCTCTTGCCCTGTGACATTCATTAAGAACAAATGTAAAGTAACCAAATTGCTTATTTAGCGAAACTGTCGTCCTTGTGTTAAAACCAAAATGGAAATTACCAGCTGTGTCCCAGAGGCCTAAGTTGACAGTAGTGCCTTCAGCTACCACATTTGCACTAAAGTTATCGAACACTGTTGGTATATAATCCTGATAAGCATAATAACCATTAAAATATGAAAATTTTACAAATTAGAGATTAGAAGAGCCAACTGGAACAACAAAAATATCTCCTTTTTTAAGCTTAATATGCTTGAGACAGAAGTAAGACATAGAACAAGTAAACCCCAGACGACGAATACCTTAAAAAGGAAATAGAGCCCAAAAAAGGCAACCCAGAAGAAATTTTGTAATCGGTATTATAATATTCATGAAAAGTAAAGAAAAGCCGCAGAACCCAGATGCATGAACATAGTAAATAATACACAAAATAGCAAAAAAAAATGTAAATACAAAAAAGCAACCGAAAGTGACAGACCCAAATGGATGATCTTCAAGAAACAGAGAGTACATACAGTAGGAAACTTGTTACTTGTGTAGCAAATAAGCATGCAAGTTTTGCCAACAGCTCCATCACCAACTGTCACACACTTGATGAACCTTGAAGCACTAGAAGCCATTAAAACCAAAAACAAACAAACAAATAAGAAAAGAAAGATAGCTCTTTTTATGAGTAAAAATACTAGTAAACACAACAACCGGGCAAAAAAATGAAAACAAAAATAGGAAAAACAAAAGGGTGGTTTGTTGGTGGACAAATTAATGGCTTTCTTCTTTCTTTGGTGAGTGGTGGATCACATGACTCTCACTCATTCACTCTCACTGTAGCAGTTCTTTACTTTATTGGCTTGGCCATATCAAGATTGGGTTTTTATTGTGACGGAGTGTCTGTGATTCAACAAATTGGATTTTGTTTTATCTTTTGTTCAAAGTTTCTATTTCTCATGATTTTGAAGGGACAGCTGGTGCAATTATTTTAGTCCCAGAATTGAATTTCAAGCCGGTTTGTACACTATATTGTATTTTTTTTTCCCTTTTTTGCTATTTTGCACTACTACTTAGTACTATAGTTATAAAGAGGGAGTTATTATTTCTTTTTGAATGGAGGATAATAAGATTACGATCCTTATTTTCTTTAATTTTACTAAAAAAAAAAAGACATATTTTGTCTATTTATATTGAATCCCCAACTACTAACTAGGGACTAAACTATTTACATTTTATCAATATCATCTTCGGATCCTGCCTAGTGCCTAGATTGCTATGATATGGCACCACTTTAGATATTTGGTTCTATAAAATTCATCCTACTTTTAATTATTTAGAAAAGATAAAAAATAATAATTTATTACTCAATAAATGAGTGGTAATTTAAATGACTATTATTTTTTAAGTATACTCTTAGTTCTAGAGTTACATAGACATTGTGATTGTTGTAACTAAATAAAAATAAGGATAATTTGGTCATTTAATAGAATTAGGGACCTGTGTGATATAAACTATTCCTTATTTGGAAAATTGTTAAATCTAAGGAATCCAGTCTTCATGGCGTGCCCATGACCAGCGCGTGAGGCTCGTGCTAAGTAGCAAGATATTTTTATTTGGGCCTGTTTTCATTTTTTAAATCAGACAAATAAATTTTGAATAAGGATTTTTTTTAAATTTTTTTCCTTCTATTCCTCTTTTTTTAATAATTAATTAAATATATAATAATTAAATTAATTTTTTAATAAATATACACATTTGACTAATTTATTAAAAAATAAGAAAGATTATGAGAAAAAAAATTAAAAAATGAGTAGTCTATAAATTTTACAGTAAATTCACAGGCTAATAATTATAGATTAGAGACTATCATTTCTCTCCCTCAGGGTGCATTTGATGTTGTTTTTAGAATGGTTAAAGGTAATTTTAAAAAATTAAAAGTTAATTTTAATATTTAATAAATTATTTTAAAAACTACTTTTAGTATAGTAGATTTTAAAAAGTAAATAATGAGTAACTTTTTAAAATCTGATTTTAAGAACCAATTTTATACTTAATATAATTCTATATATATTATCATAGATATTATAAAAAATCTAAAATTATCTTAATAAAATACAATTACTAACTTGAAATAGGTTATTATTATTACCAATTATTTTGAGATAACATAATAAAAAATTAAAATTAATAATATATAATATTTATTTTAGTTACCAATTATTATATATATACAATAAAAGATATTTTATATACGTATTTATAAATATATAAATAATTTTTTTAACATTATGTCAAATTCAATTATGTATATTCTTATAACAGTTTAGCAGTAAAATTTATCAAATACATACGATTGTTTTAAAACTCACAACACTTTTAAGAATGTATTTTATCAAATATTTAAGTGATTCTCTTCACACTTAATTATTTATACAATATAATTATATAATATTTCACATCGCTATCAAGAGAGTTATTGCATTCATTTATGAGTCATAAACTCTCATAATTAAGTAGGTATACTTTGGGTTACAAAGCTCAATAATAAAATTGTGATGGACTATGCACCCAAAGCAGATAAAAACTACTTAGTTATTTGGCTCAGGTCTTTACAATTAGTATTAGAGCTAACTCACAACCTAATGTGTGGATACATATGTTTATAATATGATTTCGTTCTGTTCAATTTTCAGCAACTCTCGTGAGGATGCAAAATCCTAAAGTGAAAAAGTACGTAATATCCCACCCATATTGATAGCAAATGAGTTATTAAGTTAATTTATAAGCAATGAGCTCTCCTAACTAAGTAAATGCATTTTGAGTTGCAAAGTTTAATGATAAATTTGTGACCGACTATGTGCAGAAAGTAAACAATATCTATTTAGTTATTGGCCTTACAAAAATGGTATTTAGAACATTTTTCTTTTTTTTTTAAAGATACGAAATTACTAAACTGGCATTTAAAATTATTTTTATTTTTTAAAAAAAATTGATGAGGCTCTTCTAACTGATTAAAAATCACGTGTGTGTGTGACTAATGTAATTTTGAACCGTATAACTCATCACATATAGATTATATTATAATAATAATAAGATTAATGCAGAGTTACAGTTAACAAGAGTAAGCAAAAACAGTTTGCTTAAAGAGGTTAGAAACTAATTGATTTTGCAATCTGCTCTGAAAAGCAACAGCACCAATGGGATGATTCAAAATTGGAAACTAGAACATCAACTTTGAATCGATGATAAAAGTGGACCACAAGGTACAATCCGCTGAAGTGATGGTACCTACCCTATTACTCATGAGCAATGTGAATTCGTGGAGGTCATAGGACCACAATACAACGACTCTTGTTATTTTCAGGATTTTCTGTTCACGAAAGAGTAGAGAGGTGTTATTCGCAGAAAAGGAAACCCCATTATTATTGAGTTGAAACCTAACATATTAGTTTCTAAATTATTTATTCTTTCGGACCATGGACCCAGATGAATTATTCTGGTTGTTAATCCGAATCTCATAATTTATATAGAATCTTCTAGCTAGTGAAATAAGCTGGTCATCAAGTTGTGTGTGTGTGTGATCACAATTCGCACATACCAATTTTGGGCACTTTTGATGAAATTGGGAAGAAGGAAGAAGAAACATGAAAGAACAGAAGAAAAGGGCAAAAGACTACCGGCGCCACTTCACTCATTGAGCACAAGTTGCGAGGAAAAAGGCATTTCTAAAGCAAGAAAATGGGGGCAAGACAAGTTGAATTATTCAGGGCATAAGTAACGATTAAGTAACATAATGATGAAGAAGAGGTGGCAAAAAAAGTTTTAGGGACTATTTGGGTCTAAAATGCGTTTTTTATTCTACGCAGGCTTTAATAATCTATTGTGTCTCAAATGGGTCTATTAACTTATTATATCCAAATAGTTTTGAAGGCATCATGAACTTTAATAGCGCCTACAAGAATGCTTATGCAACAATGTTTGTCAATGTAAAAATTTTTATAATCATTTCTTCAGATGTTAGGGGCAATCAAACGCAATTGTGGGACTCAATCCCGGTAGATGGATTAGATAGCATTCCAGGCGTAAATTTTGCTCCAGGAGAAGGCATGTTTGCTTTCCTTTTTGTTTTTCCAAGTCCACAAATATTTATATTTGAATGCATGTTCGGTGATTTGGGCTGCGTTCCATTGAAACGAGAAACGCATGGTGTGCCTATATTTATATCTCAATTAACGACAACAACGTGGTATGTGCATAACTCTCATATATACAAATCACCATATAATTTTAAATAACGTATTATAAAATTTGATGGACGACATATTATCAATTAACGTATAAATTTTATAGTCCAACTTTGTGAGACATAAAGTTTATTAGATTGAAAAATCCAATAACTCATTTTCTTCAATGAACACGAATTATTCCAAGAACTTGTGTTGTACGTAACGTAACATCTGTTTCGAGAATTTTTGCGTTTGACGTGGATACAAATCGTCAAATTATGTTGGTAGGGTCTACTCCTTGATTTTCGGTATGATATTACTAAAAGCGCCCTGTTAACATGTAAATTAAATCAATGCTTTTGTGGTCGGTTCACCCAGAAAATGTTGAGAATCTATGGAGTATCAATCAAGCCCCAAAAACCCTATCGGGTCACTAGTCCAATCTGTTACATGGGCTAAATAAGTGAAATAATGGCCCAAGAAAATAGAAGCAAGCCCCAAATGTTGTGGTAATCACTACTTACGCGTATCAAAGAGGTCCGTTACCTTATCCGGATGCAATCACGGAAATGAATCAAATGACCTCTTTTTTTTTTTATTTTTATAAAGAAACGACTTCTTATTTGGAGTAGTAATTAATGCTTATTTGCATAGAACCCGTAGATGTTAGAATACAATAGCTTTAGAGAGTTGCTTCTCACATAAATTATATGGGGCTCAACAACGTAATATTATTCATGTGCGAGGAGCAAGTTATCTTAAATTATAACTTAGGTAAATTTATAATTTTATTTTTATGCAATTGGGCAAATAGAAAAGTAAGTGATACTTTAATTTTATATTATTTCGTGTACAAGCAAAGAATAAATTCATTGAGTTTACTCTTAAGAGTTGAAAATAGGTAGAATACATTAATTTTAATAAGAATTATTGAAAGTTATAACTATTTTAGAGTTATTTTAATATGATGAAACATAATTATATATAAAGTGATAAATAATAAAAAAATAATTTATAATTTTAATTGTGTAGTTATGAAAAAATACTCTACGATAGAATAATTATAATATAATAATATCAATTAGGCAGATCAATTCTAATACAGTGATACCAATTACTGAATTATGGAACTATTTGATACAAATAAAACAAGTTGTGACAATTATTCTGAAAATTAAAGTACCTCAGGGATCTGATGTCATTACTCCAAAACATTTGCAATTTTCTTTCAACAGTGTTAATGACCAATGCGCATGTAGTGTAATGTAATAAAAAATAAATCCTTCTTAGTTTTTCCCCGTCCACCGCTCTCTCTCTCTGTGTGTATATATATATATATATTTATATACATATTTTTTTTTTACTCTCTCATTTTAATTTTGTTTTCCGGATTTTCGTCAGATGAAATTCCATTCATTGCATGTAGAATCAATCAATCCCTAAGCCTTCACCAACAAAAACCTCGGCAAAACGTAATAAAAGAAATACCAACTTTTTCAGAATGTCCGAACACAAACGCAAACGAGGACGCAAACCCAAAATCCCCGATGCCGAAAAAACCCCGGACCTTCCCTCCACCGCCGGCTCCGCCGAAGACGACGATGTTTTCTCCGTCTCCAACGTTGAAATTATCCCCACCACCACCAATCCTTCCATCTCCTCTGCCGCCGCCACAACCACCAATAACCACCACTCCGACCACCGCCCCCGCCGCGGCCGTCCCAGGAAACACCCCAAGCACGAAACCCCCCAGGAGAGACCTCCCCCCTTGCTGCGTGCGGGCCACTCTCGGCCTGCGGAGAATGGAGGTGCTGACTTTGCTGGGGATGTGGAGCCCGGGGTGGCGAGGGTTGTCCCGGCAATGGATGCGGTGGTGAAGGTGTTTTGTGTGCACACGGAGCCGAATTTTTCGCTTCCATGGCAGAGAAAGAGGCAGTACAGTTCGAGTAGTAGTGGATTTGTGATCGGAGGCAGGAGGGTTTTGACAAATGCGCACTCTGTGGAGCACTACACGCAGGTTAAACTCAAGAAACGAGGCTCTGATACTAAGTACTTGGCTACTGTGCTCGCCATCGGCACCGAGTGCGACATTGGTAATGGATATATGTATATACTGTATGATATGGTTGTAAGATTTGGAGTTAGCATTAGAATGATGTGAATGGTATAAAAGTAGGATTCACTTAATGCATTTTGCTAGCTAACTTGTGGGATCATTTCTACAACCAATCTGTGATTAAAGGTGACATTATTGCTTTGTTTTTTATAATTGGGAAATTTATGGTAGTCAGATTATCATATGTTTGACGGATGGAAGTTGTATTTTTTATTGATTGCAAGAATTCTTTGCATGTATATTATGAAGAACTATTGCACATGAACAGGACGGTTGGTTAGGTTGCTTATATTGCTGACTAGGTCCACGTTGGTTATGTAGTCTTGAACATTGTTTGTTGAATTCAAGTTTTGTTTTGGGTGATGCTGCAGCCATGCTTACAGTTGAGGATGATGAGTTTTGGGAAGGAATATTGGCAGTGGAGTTTGGGGAATTGCCTGCCCTTCAAGATGCAGTAACTGTTGTAGGTTATCCAATTGGGGGGGACACAATTTCTGTGACCAGCGGTGTTGTATCACGGATTGAGATCTTATCTTATGTTCATGGGTCCACTGAGCTCTTGGGTTTACAGGTTAGTGGGTCGTTCTAGAAGATTGCTATAATCCCTACCAGCCATTTAAGCTGCTGCCCTCATGTTTGATTTATTACTTACTTTTGCAGATAGATGCTGCTATAAATTCTGGAAATTCTGGTGGGCCTGCCTTTAATGATAAAGGCAAGTGTGTCGGTATCGCATTTCAGTCCCTGAAGCATGAAGACGTGGAGAATATTGGTTATGTCATACCAACACCAGTCATCATGCATTTTATCCAGGATTATGAGAAGAACGGAGGATATACAGGTAACATAGTTACAGCATTGGCATGTTTCTTGTATTATCATTTTGCCTGTTATGGTCATTGTATTATTCACTTTATTTGTAATTAACTTAAATCCAGAAATGGTTTTTATTATATGCTTCTTTACCTTTTCTTCCACAGAGCGTAATGGTCTTTTGTTATATATAACAGGGTTCCCTATTCTTGGAGTTGAGTGGCAGAAGATGGAAAATCCTGATTTGCGTGTGGCAATGGGCATGAAAGCTGATCAGAAGGGTGTTCGTATCCGAAGAGTCGACCCCACTGCTCCAGAATCTGAGGTTTTGAAGCCGTCAGATATTATTCTGAGCTTTGATGGGGTAGACATTGCCAATGATGGAACTGGTAAGTGTATATTTCATATTTTTTTAGGTTCACATCACAAATGTGTTGATCCACATGTTCATATGTTATTGTTGTGTGACAAGTGAAACCTCCCAATGATTTTTGGAACGGTCATTTGATTGCATTTCCATTACAAAGATGCTTCTCAGAAAACTTAGGTCTCTTTGTCTTCCATTTAGAGCTAATCTCTTTTTGCATTAATAGATGGAAAGATTGAAAACATGAGGATCCATTGAGTGATGATGAACCCTTGAATTTGGTACAACTATAAGTAGAATTATATTGTATAATTGAGATATTAGCAGGGGCAGTTTGATAATAATCACGATGGAAATGTTTATTTGTGCATTTGTACTTCTCTATATATGCAAAATTTTTGCTTTTCGACATCTTAAATGTGAATTGACTAGTTCAAGTTTTGTTGTTCTTCTTTTTCTGTTCCTTTCAATTGTGTCTGAGTTCTTCCTTCCCTTGTTGAATTTTCAGTTCCTTTTCGGCATGGAGAGCGCATTGGTTTTAGTTATCTTGTCTCCCAAAAATATACTGGGGATAGTGCAGGAGTTAAAGTTCTCCGTGATTCTAAGATTCTCAATTTCAACATGAAACTTGCCATTCATAGAAGGCTTATTCCATCTCACAACAAGGGGAGACCTCCCTCTTATTACATTATTGCAGGATTTGTATTTTCCACGGTGTCTGTTCCATATCTCCGTTCTGAGGTGTGCAATCTACTCCGAAATTGCTCTGTTTTTTTGGTATATTCATGTGTGGTCTAGAACAATGACTTAAAAGCTGTTGCACCTTTCATATATTCTCTGTTGTTTTGATTAGTTGAGATTCTATGTTGTGGTAAAGTGCTTATTTATACTTGCATCAAATTCTTGATAAATGATATTTGTTATTTACTGTGATACTGCTGCATCGTTGCCTTAAATACGTATGATTGCCAATGGTGCATTTGTTCGTTTGTGCATGTGTTAGTGCTATGAAATGGGTTCCAGCTGCTCCAATAAGTCACGAAAATTCTTTTCTGCCCATTCACATATTAAGAGCGTTGTATATTGTGTTCAGATCTGCATATCAAAGTTAACTTTGATCCTCACAGTTGTCTTGACATCGCCTTGCAATAGCAATTCTGTACCAGCATCATATGCTCTTTTATTGATTCACCCAGAAAAGACCACTGTTTTAATGTCTGCTTTTAGGATATAGGGAATTTAATGCTTAGCTATGGAGTGTCTTCAATTATCTATTTTATTTTTAATTTAGGGTTAGATACCATGATTTGGCAACAGTTTGTTAGGCAGATGGGATTGGCCCATATTATTCTGAATTTATATAACAAGTCTTCCAATTTAAAGGTGTTACGCAAAATATACGATGCCCCCTTTTGACTACCATGTCTTCGTTTTTTCCCCTCTTTTTCAGTCTGCTGTTTATGCCTATTTCATCTTTAGTTGATTGGTAGTAGTTATATAGATATGAGGATTTATTTTAATAGCATTCATTTGCACATTTTTCCAGTATGGAAAGGATTATGAATATGAAGCTCCAGTCAAGCTTTTGGACAAGCTCTTGTATTCAATGCCACAATTTCCAGATGAGCAGCTCGTAGTGGTGTCTCAGGTTTCCTCTCTGCTTGAACTGCTTTAATGAGTTTTTTCTGTTAATCCTCTCTTTCTAACCTTTTCTTTTCCCTGGTTTTGATAGGTGCTTGTGGCTGATATTAATATTGGATATGAGGAGATTGTTAACACTCAGGTGAAGAATGACTTGCTGTTGCAAGTGTTTTTATTTGAGTAATACACACACGTGTATGTGTGTGTGTATATATATGCATGTATGTATGAATGTATGCATGCATGTATATATATAGTGTGAGATTTTAGTAAGGGATATCTGACTATATCAAAGTCAGGAATAAACTAAAAGATAAAAAAACACATATTTCAATACGCTACATTGTAAAATACATTGCATTGGATTGTGGTTTTTTGTCTCTTAACTTGTCCTTGACTTTAATATGGTCAAAGATCCATAATTGGAACATTTATATATATATATTCTTGGAAGGGGTATTATTGGCTTTAATCAGTCAGTTGTTTAATACCATCTATTGTGAGCACCTGTGTAGGTTCTTGCTTTTAATGGTAATCCTGTGAAGAATCTGAAGAGTTTGGCAAACATGGTAGAGAATTGTGATGATGAATTTTTGAAATTTGATCTAGAATACGATCAGGTCCTCTCTCTCACTCTGTGTGTGTGTGTGTGTGAGATTGTTGGAAAATGCACATCTTGCTGCTCAGTTATATTTACTTCAATATTCTTCCATGCAGATAGTGGTCCTTCGCACGAAGACTTCAAAAGCAGCTACCCTTGATATTCTTGCAACGCATTGCATACCTTCGGCAATGTCTGATGATCTCAAGAATTGAATTTGAGTCATGATTCAGATGCATTGCAAAACTATTTAGTTATATTCTCTCCAAGGACACCTGTTTTCATTGTCCGCGTCTTGAAAGAGATTATATATGGGGGGTTTTGGGCAAAATAGGAAGGTACCCCTTTTGGGAATTTACAGCCCTTTGGTCATTTAGTACTACTAGTAAGTTTGGTTAGAAGTGTCCTTGACATTTTGTCTCCCATTCATATATGAGTGAAAATTGGGGATATGTCAGGCAATTGTAATATGGATAGGTTTGCAGATGATAGTTGATGGTACAAGTTAAAAAGAATGCATCCAATTTCATCCAATTTTTCAGTTAAAAGAATGAACTGTTACAACTGGTTGTAAATTGATTAAACGATGTAGTTCGAGAATTAAATCCCTCAGCATCTGAAAAAAAAAAAAAGAAATTCATGATTGAGAGAAACTAAAACTACATCTCTAAATGAAAATTCACGATAAGCGAAATCTAAAGACTATCATATTTAAAGTTTACCACCGAATTTTCTAGGATTTTTTAAGATAGGTACGTTGTCAGTAAGGGTAATAAGATGGAATATTACTTAAAATAGGTGATCAATTCCATGTGAAATAAAAGGTGCAAGTCTCGTCTCAGTCGTCGAAGGGATAATGTAATTATATTCTTTTATCTCCTGTTTTAGGCGCAATTTATGGGTAAAGGCAAAGGGAGAGGTTAGTGTAGATATAATCCTTCTCAGTTGAAGGAGAAACAGAATCTAGGACACTGTGATGTGGCCAAATGGCGAAGTTGCAGTTGCAGGTGAAGAGGCAGTTGATGACAATCGAAGGCTGTCAAGCTACCAAACAGCCAAGAACAAGAATCACTCCATCATTACATTTTGGTGATTTACGGTTTCATCTTTTCCCTCTGAAAAAAAAAAAATCCCTACACGATCCCCTCTTCAATTTTCAATTTTTCCGCTTTAATAAACCATAGATTATTTCTCTTTGTTCGGAACATTTTTCGCTTTACAAATCATCTTCAAACCGTTTGATCCGGTAGCCCATCACTTAAAATGACCAATTCAGCCAGTTTGCTATTTGTTACTACTTCTGGATAAAATAAAAGTCATCCATTGGATTAAAATTTTAAATATCTAACGATTTAATATTAGTCAAACAACAAGTTACTTTTCAAGTAACTTAGGGATTGTCATATATTGCGTTTGGAATCATTTCGAGCAAGATTACCTTTACGACCTTTGAACTGTTTACTGAGCTTAACGGTCAACTACGGTCAAGGATTTATCATCTATCTGAAAAGTTAAAACAAACAGAAGCTATGTGTCAAAATATTAAAACCCAAAGCTTTCTTCAAAATCAAATTTGTACTTAATATTATAAGAATCAAAATCAAAATACCCAAACTGCTCAGTACCAAAGTTTGATTCCAATTTAGAATCCTAATATAAACTACGTAAGGTTAGTACGGCATAAGGTTGGCAAAATTCGAATTTGGACTCCGATGTAAGTGCATTTAGATTCAAATATAGATGTATTCATATTCATATTTATATTAATATTTTGAGATTGAGATCTGTATCCGGATTTATATATTATGGACAGATTTTCTAGATATTTGTATCCACATAATGTTAAATTTAAATTTTAAATACAATATTAATGTGACCTTAAATACCCATGAAGATAATTTTTTTTACTATTCTAGTTCTGTTGTACAGGAAGAGGTTTTTTCATAATTTTTATCTTGTTATCTTTGAGTTCTCAATCCAAAATTAAAATAGAATTTACCACTAAAAAACCGTCAAAGCAACAATTGTTCAACATATTTTTTGCGTAAATTTTGTCATTGGTTTCTTAAAATTTTAATTTACAAAAATTTGTACAAAGTTTATAATATTTAATTAAGTGTACACATGAACTATATAAATTTATCTAAATCACATGCACAAAATTATATTTAGTAATTAACATCAAACACAAGCTATCTACATTATATTAAGTTTAACCTTCACATGCCTCATCAAGAGAGATATAATGTTAAACTTACAGATGAGTACCATTACAAGATAAAAGTGAATGCAGTTGAAATATTGCTAGAAGCATAGACTTGCCATATTTGAGTGTGCGAATAATTGCCATTTATGAATAGAAAATGTATAGCATCCTTCAACAGAGAGTCAGCGACTGTCCATATCCCATGTACTTCTTAATTACTAGTATATTTGGGAGATTGACAAAAATAGTAAAAAAAAATTTAGTAATTTTTAAAATTAGCCACCCTAAGTTTTTCTATCATATCTAGCCAATTATAAAATTTTTAGACCAAAATATCATTATATATATGAGTTAGGAGGCGAACCCAGAAAATGTGCGATAGGCACCTGTCGCACATTAAGAATGTGCAATAGATTCTTGTCGCATGAAATCACAGCAACACACTTATTGAAATTTCGTAAAAGACAAATTCAATTTTATTCTTTTTTTGTGTCACAAATACTTATTATACTAATATACTTTGATTTGTCTCATCGCAAACTTTGAAACAATATAATATGCTTATGTGCGATAGGGCTTGTCTCTCGGGAATAGGTGCTTTTCACACAAAAAGACAGATTCAATTTTTTTTATGCCATAAATTCTTGTTATATTAATATAATTTAATCCATCTCATCGCAAGCTTCAAAACGGTATATTATACGCCTAAAACTGGACATGTGTAGCATAAGTTATGATATTCTCCGGGAGACAGGCGCTTGTCACACGAAAAGACAGATTCAATTTTACTCTTTTTTGTGGCACAAATGTCTATTATGCTAATATGCTTTGCTTTGTCTTATCGCAAGCTTTGAAACAGTATATTATACACCTAAAGTAAATATATGTAACATAAGTCATAACTTCCGGAAGGTACTCGACATATACAATGTGCTTATGTGCAACAGACACCTATCTCCCGAGAAACAGACGCCTGTTGTACGAAAAGACAAATTTAATTTTATTCTTTTTTTTTGTGTCATAAATGCCTATTATACTAATATGTTTTGATTCGCCTCATCAAAAGCTTCGAAACGGTATATTATACGCTTAAAACAGATATATATAGCATATGTTACGATATTTGAAAGGTACTCAATACATATAATGTGCTTATGTGCGACAGGCGGGCTGGGGCCTTGTGACAGTGTGCGATGGGCACCTATTTCGCATTGTCGTACTCGCGATGGAATAAAATTAACGAAATTAACGATGATTATACAACTTATCACTGACCTAGGTAGAACTGACACAATTAATACCTCAATTAAACAAAGCAAGACAAATAAAACCTAAGACGTATTTTATCGAACACCTCACATACTATTTATTAAATCTAAATTTCATTAAACAATCTTTAATATTTATGAATAATAAATCATAATACTCTTTTATAATAATCTATACACTCATCTATCACCAATCAATCTTAAGAAAATCAAAAAGAAAAGAAATAAAAACTTCAAAATTGTGGAGAACAGTCACCCAAGAGCCGAAAATTATAACCAATTGCCACGGGAGATGAACTCACTTTCCAAATCCCGTCCAATTGCAGTCAACGGTTGCTGGAAAACCCTAGATCAAGTTATTGTCGCGCATGCCCAAGCTAGCTCTCGTGAATTTACAGTTTGGAGAGGTAAGGGTGTTTTGGTCCACAAATTGTGCAATAGGTTAGATATGATATAAAAATTTAGGATGACTAATTTTGAAAATTATCAAAATTTTTAGCTATTTTTATAAATTTTCCTTTTGGTCTGCATATACATTAGATTTGGCTCTGAATAATACAATATTGCTTTATGAATAGGAAATTGTCAAAAATGAAGGCAAAGTTTCTCAATTACATGGAGTGAAATGTAATAATCAATGCAGTAACTTATAAGTAGCTCAAAGGTTCTGTCCTTACCTGTTGCACTTCCTTGTACAAGATCTTCTATTCGAAGAGAAAAGTCTTTGGTGACGATAACTCTGGCCAGTTATCTTTTGCACTCTACCATTTTCCTTTTCTTTTGATGGTGCCCAAATTACTCCATAAAAGCCAATAATAAATTATGATTGCTCCAACAAAAGTACAGCAGGAAAAGATGAGTGAACGAACTAGCTTTCATACCAACATTGTACATGCCATAACTTTCAAAGTAGTTGGATTTCTTGATAACTGTTTTTTTGTGACTAATTTAAAGTCTTTTTAAAGGCTGAAATGCAGACCAGGGATGGTTACCTTCTAAGATATAGAGTATGTCACCAAGGAAGATGACACTCATAAAGGCTGCAATAGAATCCCCACAGGCTTGAACATGGCCACAAATACTGACCCTTTTATACGTAAACATCATGCTACTGCACCAAATGTCATCACATTGCCAAAGACTGCCTTTAGAACAAATCGGGAAGAGCAACAAAGTTTTAAGCTTTATATATATTTTTATCTAAATTAAGAAAAGCACATAAAGAAAAATCATATTATGCTTACTGTGTAAATGACAGAGATGAGCTTGATATCAGGCCTAATTTTCTAAGCATTTGGGTTTCTCTCTGCAATCAATGCAACTATTGCATACTGTATGATGACAAATAGGCTATAGAAGGAGACTAATGTCACCTCTGAGGGATAGCCCTTAAGGATTGCCGCCTTCAAAATATAAAATGAACACATGTTAGTTCCATACTTACAAAAAGATACATCTGTTTCAATAGTGTTTATGAAATCACATATATTAATTCGCCTGAGAAATGTTCACAATAGCAATAGATAAAGAAGTAATAGCCAGGAGAATAACCCTCTGACCCAATTATTTGTTGTAGCCAACATAGCAAATGTAGATGGTTGTGGTTCATATTGAACTAACTTGGTGGTCAGTAGCTTGTAAAGAGTTATGATGAATGTGCCAACTAGAGATAACAGAGTACCCATGATCTTTATCTGGGATTTAAAACTTCTCAAATCCAGTTTTTCCATCATATTAAAAGAAAATTATAATAATTATATATTAAGGAACAAAAAGCGAACACCCACAAGCTGTTATTTGTCCTTTAAATTCAGCATGACATGTTCACTATTTTAGTAAAGTGTAAGGATATCAAGCTTTAAATAATCACTCATCTCAAGTTGTTTTTTTTAAGAGGAAAGCTCAACTTTCATTGATTCAAACTATTAAAAAGATACATTAGATGAGTTGGATAATTTCTAACCCACATAACAGGTTCTATAATATTGGCAGTGCCATTACATAATCTTGGAGTGTGCTGTATTGTACCCTAATTTAGCTCCATTAACATTTCTTTTATATCAGCAATGGTCCAACATATTTCAGTTTTACTGCACTTCCTTCAAATGTTAACTCAATAATTTCTTGACAGTCAGTTTCAAATATCAGTAGCACACAAATAGCCTTCTCTGCAATTTCAAGCCCTAAATTTGCTGCTTCAGCTTCTGCCAAAGCTACATACCCATTAAAAGTTGATTTCTTCATAGCTGTAGTTATTAGATTTCCCCCTGAGTCTATAATCACTGCTCCTAATCCTGTAATCTACTATTTAAAATTTGTTGTTGCATCCACATTTACCTTAAAAAAACTTATTAGAGGGGGATTCCAAGTCTGGTTTGCTTGATGTTCGTGACTTGAGATAGCTTGTTTTTGGGGATATTTGATTTTCTTATATTCTTTAACTTTAGCCACTGATATTTGTGAATCTTCCTTCTTCCCTTCAAAGATAAAAAGATTCCTTGAATGCCAATTAGCCCAACATAAAGCAACAAAAAGTTCTAGCTCTTATTTGCTTATCTTTTTTTTGCAAGTCTTGAAGAATGCTGAATAGGTTTTGGTTTGCAAGGCATAGCGTCTTAGTAGCAAAATTTGTGAGTTTCCACATCTTTTGAGAAGCTTTACAAGAGATAATGGCTGCTGCAGGATTCTCTTTTTCAATAAATTCTCAGCTGTTGGAAGGAAATTTTGAGCAGCTCTCTAAAGAAAGATCTTTATTTTTTCTGGCAATTCAAGCTTCCAGATTGCATTCCACTCTGTTACACTTGATTTTGAAGGGCCTGGACAGTCTGGCATCTTTATTCTAAGTGTAACTTGGTACCCACTCTTTACTGAGTAGTTGCCATGTTTATCAAAATACCAAAGATGCTGATCAAGACTTGTGATTTTTGGGAGTGGAATATTTATTATCTAGTTTGCATCTTCAGGCAGAAAGTGCTGACGAATCAAATCTTCCTTCCACTTATACTCCTTATCAATCAAAGCTGATATTGTAGTCTCTAAGGGCAGTGATGGTGTAGATAATATCTTAAAAGTAGTTAGACTAGGGATCCGATTACTTTTGTAGATATGCACTTATTCACTATTTCCTATTCTCCATCTTAAGCCATTATAAAGTATTTCCCAAAGAATACTCCTCTATATGAAGGATGGTTTATATACTAACTTGGCATTAAAAAAAAATTGATTTCTTAGAGTACTGGGCCTATAAAACTTTTACTATTAATAAATTAGGAAATTGAATGAGCCTCCAGCCTTGCTTTGCCATTAGAGCTTGGTTAAAGCTAGACAATTCCTTGAATCCCATACCTCATTTCCCTTTGGTTGTGCACAATTTCTCCTATTTAGCCCAATGAATGCCTTTCTGATTTCCTTTTGAACCCCACCAGAATGTTGCTATTGCTTTTTAGATGTCAGCACATAAACTCATAAGAATCTTGAAGACACTCATGGCATAAGTAGGTACTGCTTGAGCAACTGCTTTAATAAGCACTTCTCTTCCACCAATTGAAAACAGTTTACTTTGCTAACTCTATATCTTGCTCAACACTTTGAGTTTAATATAATTGAAAAAACTCTTCTTCTTTCTCCCTACCATAGATGACAAACCCAGATATTTTTCATGCCTAAACATAACTTGGAGCTGAAAGATGTTTTTAAATATAGAAATCTGCTCAGCTTTAGTGTTACCGCTGAAAAACATGGAAGAATTCTCATAATTGAAGATCTGGCCTAAAGCAGCTGCGTAATAATAAAAAATGGCCTTTAAATTTGTACAATCAGTAGCTGTAGCCTTTATGAAAATAAGACTATCATCTGCAAAGAGAAGATATATGATTGATAAGTATCTGCTGAACTTTAGGCCATGGGTCATCTGCTTTGATTCTACCTGTATGAGTGAGTTTGAAAAGGCTTCTGCATATAGAATAAAAAGGTAAAAGGATAAAAGGCAGCCCTGCCGTAGGCCCTTTTGCAGGTGAATCATGCCCTTTGCCACTCGATTGATAATAACTGAAAATGATGCTATTGAGATGCATCTCATTATTAGATCAATCTATTTTGGTAAAAAGCCTAGTTTCTGCATAGTAATCTGTAAAAAACATCACTATACTCTATCATAAGCCTTGCTTATATCAAGTTTCAGAGCCACTAGCTCATGTTTCTTTCCCTTATTAAGCCTTATCTTGTCTAAACACTTATAGCCCATGAATACATTATCAGTAATGAGCCTGTTAGGAATGAAATCACTCTGAGTTGGTGATATAATATGATGTAACATATATTTAAGTCTATTGGCCATAGTTTTTGCTAAAATTCTATAAATCACATTACACAAGCTAATAGGCCTAAATTTTGTAACTTGTCTAGGCTTCTCAACCTTAGGAATCAATGCAATTTATGCATGATTCAAATGAGCAATATTACCTTCTTCATTGAGGATGTGAAGACAGGTTGTTAGAACTCCTTCACTCGCTGATTTCCAATGTTTTTGAAAGAACGCCATTGGAAATCCATCTGGACCTGGAGCCTTGGTTGGACATATTTGAGCCAAAGCTGCTGAAACTTCTTCTTCAATGAAAGATTTGTCTAGTTGCTCATTCATCTCCCTTGTCACTTTTACAGGCATGTCACATAAGGCTACTTCCATTTGATGCTGAGAGGGGCTAGTTGTTGAGAACAAATTTGCAAAATAGTCACAGAACATCATTTCTACATCATCTGGTTCCTCTGTCCATTTGTCATCTTCATCTAAAATTTCCCAAATTGTGTTCTTCCTCTTCCTTAATGAAGCCTTAACATGGAAGAATTTGGTATTTTTGTCTCCTTCCTTTAACCAATCTGCTCTTGATCATTGCTTCCAGTAAATTCCTTCATCTATGAGAAGATTATTAATTTTTCTTTCGACGCATTTGATACGATCACCATGCTTATAGTGAAAATTCTGTTGTTTTATAGTTTTCAGCTCTTTCATCAACTCCTTCTCCTGTTTTTAAACTCTTATTTACACTAGAGATGAAGCTGAGACATTGAATCTTTTGCTGCTTCTTTGAAAACATCAATTACATTTCCACCGTTCTATCTTCTTTGATCCATCCTCTCTTGTTTAATAATTTCTTTGCACTTATCATAAGAGCTCTATAAGTCTTCGTAATGCACTCGAAGAAAAGTTTTTCTATTGTACCTTAATCCTCTCTATTTTACAAGCACATGCATTAGAATTGGATTATGGTCTGAAACCCATGTCTCCAATGTTTCAGCTGCTAATTTGAGAAAATCTTACCTTAAGCCTTATTGCACAAAAAACGATCTAATCTTTCTTTAATTAGAAAAGGGCCGTATCTTTTATTACACCATGTAACAGGACGTCCCTTACTCCCTAAGTCTACTAGATAACATTCTCTAATCGCGTCTCTAAAATCATGCATCATTTTAACATCTCTGTCATTCCTTCAAATTTTCTTACATGGCATTAAAATTTCATTGAAATCCCCAAAGCAAAGCCAAAGTAATGAGGATAAGCCCACTAACTTTTTTAGGAGAGTCCATGTGTGATGCTTTTGGCCTATTTTTGGATGGCCATATACTCCTGTACATCTCCAGTAGCTTCCATGTTCAGCATGTACCATTGCATTAATATGATTTTTACTAAAAGACTTTACATCAACCTTTAACTCTGAATTCTATAGTATTGACAAGCCACCTCCCTTTCCATCTCTATTGACTTCAAAGCAATTTTTGAATCTCAATTCTCTACTTTTCTGCTGCATTTGCGTAGACGTTAGCTTTGTTTCACATACAAACATAAGCTGAGCCTATCCATTTGGAGAACTCTTTTGGATTCCCGGAATGCTTGGTCATACCTCAATCTCCAAACGTTCCAACTGATGATATTCGTGGCTGTCGGTGGGGCTGGCAGCCAGCCTCCGCCGCTTCTTTTTCAATATCTTCTGTCCCCATTTCCAAGTCTCCATTAATTTACCATTCATTCATCTCCATTCTCAGTTTCTATTTCGCTTTTGGTGAAACGAGAGCTACAATCTCCACTGGGCCACTTATTTTCTTTCTTTTTGCCTTTGGGCTTGCCCAATTAGCATCACTTGCAAGATGTTTTATTGTAATGGGTCCATTTGTTAATTCAGCTATTTTTTCTCTATAGCTTATTTCACTTTTTGCTTTCATTTTCTACTTTCTTCGTTTGGGCTTTGCTACTAAGACTTCCAGCCCACTTTTTGTTTCTTGCATTTCAGCTTTCATTTAGACGGGATTAGAAACTACAATCTCCTGCTCTTTTTTCCAACTTTCTATATCCAGCTTTGCCTTTAAGCTTTGAGGTTCCCACCAGGTTTCTTCTTCATTTGGTTTTCCCATTTGTAGCATCTGCACCTTACTGACACTGACCTCGCCAGTTGGCACTTTTTGCTTTTGGCTACTATTGTCCATTAGTCCCAAGCTTACTCCCCCTTGTACTAAAATCTTCTCCGTCTCTGAGAGTATCCGATCCTGGGACTGCCCGATATCCAAATCCAGTTTGTCTGCAGAATTTTGAGCCTGCAAATCTTTGTTATTTGGATTTCTAGTTTGCGCTTGTGATCCGTTGTCTGGGTTTTCCGGTGCTGCATTCCATCTTCCCCTACCTCTGCTCTATTTCCACCTTTTCGTTGTAGTTTGAGCCCTGATCCATGAGCCATAAGGCAACTCTTCCTTTGCTTGATTTCTGTATGCTGCATATTCTTTGTACTAGTGCCTAAAACAGCTGCAACAGAAACAAAATTCAGGCAATCTTTTATATTAGACTGTTATTGGAATTTTTTCTACTTGCTTGTTTTCTTCATTTACGTACAAGATCTTAATTAAAGGCTTTGTGACATCAACCAACACTTTGAGCCTAATAATCTGCCCTATGGAATCTCCATTTTCATCTGTTTCAACTTCTTCTACACTTCCAATGGCTTCCCCTATCTCTGTTATTGTTTCATTTTCCATGCACATAATGGGCACATTTCTAAGTTGTACCCAAAACGGCACTTGGGTGAAAGATTATTGCGATACATCTTCAATACCACCCGGTTCTTTAAGCACAATTAAAGCTTGCTCATGATGCCATGGTCCTTCGGCTAGTGCTTTCCTTTTGTCAGCTTCAGTCCCAAACTTAAACACAAAGACAGTGTCTCCCAGAGATTCCACTTTAACTTCTCTTATAGTTCGCCAAGCTTATTGCAACGCCATCTTGATTCCCTCTTTGTTAACTTTCCTATTTGGCAGTACTTTGCCCATTAAACACCCTGCTACAATTTTTTGCCCTTTACTTTCATTTTGATTTTGAAATAAACATTTCCTTCTCCTTCCCCTGCTGTAGTTATGGCTCAACACTTCAGCTCTTTTGTGTCCATAGCGCCTTTAAAGGACTATGTATTAAACCTAAACAAATTAATAATTTCAACAACCAATGTTAAAAGTTCCGTCAAGATATCTCTAAAAGGCTACTTTAAGATTTGAGATAAAGAGAAGAAAATAAAGAAAATGACAGAATGTAGAGAACTATACATAGTATTTTAAGACCCAACTTGTGGGTAAAAATAAAGCGTCATGAAGGCCCTACCAACTTCTATTCTAAGTTTTCAGAGAGAAAACTTAAGAAGGAAGACTAAAACTTCCAATTCAAAGGAAAAAGAATTGGAAAAACGGTTTATCTCAAGTTGTTTAAATTAAAGGAAAAAGCAATAGATTATTTAATCACTTTCAGTTTGAGGTATGACATTCACAGTCTGACAAATATTAAGTTAATATAGCAGTGCACGGCATGCAGCAAAGTAGAGCACACCTAAAGATAACAGCGAGGAGGAAAGTGAAAGTTGAGATTAAATTGCTCATAGCAGAAGCAAGTAAAGGAAAGATGTAGTTGACACCAGTGAAAACACAGTTATGCATCAAAGTAATCCTGTAAATTAAATATTACTATTAAGTATTACCTAACCAAATTCCTCCACTCCACAAATAGACACACAGAGCAAAAAAGCCCCAGTATCATGAGCATGATACAACATAAATGATAGTGATACATACCTCACAAGGCTAACAAGAAAGACTTTACAGAGGAAATCAAAGCTTAGTGAAAGAAGTTGAAAACATGGGGTGGGTGAAGGTAAGGATCTAATAAAATTGAAGATTGATCTAAGAAGTACCAAGCCGACATGTTGATAAAGAAAGAAAAAAAGGGAGAAGGATGAGAGAGGAGATAGCATTTGCATATACGACCAAGATAAAATGATTGGCTCCCTTAGACATTACCGCTTTACTCAGTGTTGTTAGTCCAACATCCGCATACTCCACCGCTATCATCGTTGAAAACGGCACCGACATTGACTTTACTCTCATTTCTCTTTCGCTGCTACATCATATTATATATATGTTCCTAGATGGTGGGTTCTGCCAAGCCAACGCCATTACTGGGTGAAACTCTAAACAAACATTACATTATCACCTTAAAAATGTCATAATCCATATTGGGAACGCTGCCTCCCACTTTCCCAAGAGATTACGGAGTTAAAATAGTGCTTCCAAAAATGCTTAATATCATTTGTGTTGTGAACTCTGCACACTACGAAGTTTTAGAGGTAACTGCAATGCAGCATGCAATGGATAAATTCTACGTTACATCATAATTAATACAATTAATTGATGCATGTATGGCGTATATAATTAAATTTAATGTAATTATCATTTACATAATAATCTTTTAAAATAAATACATACATATCATAATATTATTTATTTATTGTACGACTAACATAAAAATTTCTCATGCAGCATATGCCTGTAAAATTCTAAAATTATTTAAATATCCTAAAAATATAAGTTTAAAAAAATTTTATGGAGACCCTCTTAAAAGATGCACCGAGTTACCAAGTTATCCTTAACTAAAAATAGACATGTATTACATGATTTTATTTTGCTTTGGGCATAAGGATATTATTTTTGTAACATGACTTATGTTGTTTTAAAGAAATCTTAGAACTATCGTCAACATTGAATGCGAGAATCTGAAGAGTCGATAGATCACTGAAAAACTCCATTATTGTCGCATTCGATAATTTCTTAAGATAATTATTCAAGTTATCTATCTAAAAATCAATTGATTTATTGTTTGTTTATATGTTTAGATTAAAAAAGCTAAAATTTAGGATTTTATATAAAAGAAATCAAAGAAATTGGTTGTGAATCTCACATAATTGATTATAAAGCAAAGTTTTCAATTATCTTTTTCTTTTCTTTTTATTTTGTGAAAAGGGTGAAAATTTGGTGGATTGATTATTTTTTATATAAATTATTATTTGGTCATGTAATACACAATTAAAGATCATGTTATACATGACTTCTTTATTTATTATTGCAATATTGTATTAAGGGGATACATTGGTCTTTACATAGGTCAAAATTGAATAAAAAAATCAATAATGCTACACTTCTTAATTTTTTTTATCCCAAATAATCATCCCAAATGATATAGTATTCATCAATTAGTTAGTAAAATGAAAGTGAATTAACTATGTTATCTTACAAACTAATTGATAAATGTCATATCATTTGAGATAAAAAAATTTGAGTTGTGTAGTATTACTCATAAAAAATTATGGAATAATATTGGCTGAAGCCTAAAGTCTATCATCTGTTACATACGAAAATCCAAACTCAATCTGACACATCAATGGATTCTTTCACCTTTACGATGTATTTATTAAATGAGAATTATAATAGGTTGGAATTAAAATGAATTTTAATTAGAATAAAAATAGAAAATGAGAATTAAATAAGTTATTTTTTTAAATTATAAGAATTAAAATTGAAATGAGTTAAATTATTATAAATTATTAAAAAATAATGTCATCATTATTATTTTGTATTTAAATTATTGTAAATCTTATTATTAAAAAATGGGTCTTGTTAAGTTACTTTAAAAGTAATTTACAACCCTTACAAAATGTAATAATATATATTATCTTATTATTATTTTTTGGAATAAAAATAAAGGAAGTAAGTTATTTTTAAAGTAACTTAATAATTGCCTTAAAAATTTATTAATAATAATAAATAATGCCAATAAAATTATTATTATTAACATAAATATACTAATATTAATATTACAAATAGTAATAATAATAATAACAACAATAATTAAATAATAATAATAAAATAGGAAATTATTGTAATCATCGTTCGACATAATCATCAGATCGGAATTAGCGTCGTCGTCGTCGGTTTCAGATCAAAATGTGACGTTGCTCGTGTTGCTGCTGCCAGTGACACAAGGACCGACGACCGATGATCAATTGTGACTCCTCAAGGCTCAAGCAATGACCAACAATGATGAGGGAGCTCGTCAACGGGATTGAGTTCCGATTCTTTTTACAGAGGATAAAATTAAAATTATTAATTTTATTAGGATAAAATAGTCACTTTTAAGAATGAGAGGCTGATTTCCACTCCTTTGAAAATTAATTTGTCATTATTTGTTCCTAAATTAAAATGGAAATCATGATTTATGTCTTTAATTTATTAAATAAACACTATCAATATTTATAATTCTGAATTTTGATTCTCAAATTCAATAAATAAACACATTGTTACTGTTTACAGCATTTCAAGAGAATAAAGGGAGTTAGATCATTTCCTGGTCGGTCAGCAAATTATTATTATTGGGCTGAGTTGAATTTCAACCAAGAGTTGGGATACCATCTAACGTGATGCATAACGTGAATTTAATAATATAAATGAAGGAGAAAAATTCCTTCAGTACTTAGAAATGACGATTCTGTCCTTGCCTTCAAGCAGCCGCTACTTCAAGCATCAAACTGGTACATACAAAAGATAATTTGACGTTCCGGTCAGCATTTAGTTGATCAGAAAATACAAAAAAGTTAAAGAGAGAACATAGTCTTTAGTCGAGAGAACGTCTTATCTTTTTATTCATGGGAAAGGATTTGTTCATTCCCCTTAGAAATTTAATTCTGGATCCATTTTTAAGTTTTTCAATATTTCTGTATGTGGGTAATTTTCACTAGGGAATATTAGATCCCATTTATCTCTGCGTTTCCTTTTATTTATAATTTTGTTTTTTATCACATGACACGTGTTTTTGCTTTCTGAAATTTCTTTATATGTTTTTACTACACATATTCAGAGTTCGTAAATGTATAAGTGTCAGACACATGACACGGTGTAAATGACCAAATTTTATGATTCTTACAATAAGAATATGTTATTGGTGGTTACTTAACTTTATCATTTCTCATGTAAATGGTGAGTTTGTACTGGCGTCTTATTAATTCAGAGCTTTATAAGTATATCAGACTCGTAATTAATTATATGAATCTCGAAAATTGGTCGGGTGAGAGAGATGATATGAAATTCTGATTTCTTATCCAGTTACTCAGTTCTCGTAAGCAAATAATCACATAAAAATGGAGAAGATGGGTGCCACCGTGGAGGCGGAACCCTCTTGTTATTCAATTTCCCTCATTGTTGTTTTATTTTATTTTATATCTTCCAGTGTCAACAAGTCTACCACGTCAACGATAACTAAAAGGAATCGGCTAAGTGGGATTTATCTTCAACTTGTAGACAACAAAGCTCTAACTAAAATTATTAGTAGAAAAGCCCACAAAATGTGATCGGGGCCCAACACAGGACCCGTGACTATAAAACCCCAACCTCGCCAACTGCTGCTGTCGCACAGGCCGAAGCCGAACTCGTTTCTTCTTCTGCCTCTTCTTCTTCTTCAGCTCCTCGTGCAATTGAACCATTTTTTCTTCGTTTAACAAAAACAACATAACATACGAGCAGTCATATAAATGGATAAGATAGGAGCGGTGGAGCCTACTCTAGAAGAATTTTCGGAAGAGAAGAAGCGTGTTAGGAACCCTCTTGTTCCCATCGGTATCTATTTTCCGTTTTTTCTTCTTTTACTTTTTCATCATTATTTTTATTTCTTAGTTTCTGCCTTTGGAATGGATTTTATTTCATATATCTGGAATTTGGGCATTATAATTGTTTTTGCTTTTTTTTTTTAATATATATTTGTTATTCATAAAATCCCCCGATATGTTTTCTTTTCTTAATTCTGGATAAGTCAGATAATTTGTGGTTTACTAGCTAAATTTTGTAGGTTAAAAGTAGGGATTAGACTGAAGAAATTCAATTTGGAGAGAAACGGCAGGCTATTTATGTAAAAATGCAGAAATCTTCTTTGCCAGTTTTAGGGATTTCTTGTAATGATAAATTCGCTCTTGGAGCACTCTGTTAATTTGTTGGATTGACGGGTGATGTTACAATTAACTTCAAATCGTAAGCATTTGAACTGCATTTTTGGCTCTGAAACTTGAGATTGCTGTTGTACTTTCCCTTCCATTTATCAAGAGTCTTAAGACTGCTAAATCTGCTCTTATTGAGTAGTGGTTTGTGCCCATTCTCAGTTTTGTTTGATGAATGTGGACCACAGGTGCACTCATGACAGCAGGAGTGCTCACAGCTGGCTTAATTAGTTTCAGGCAAGGCAATTCTCATCTGGGTCAGCTCTTAATGAGAGCCAGGGTGGTTGTCCAAGGTGCCACAGTGGCACTTATGGTTGGCACTGCTTACTACTATGGCGATACTCCTTGGCAATCAAAGTAGGATAAGTTTCTTTTGCCATATATCCTGTATTTCCTGTAATGGCTATATCTATCAGCGAGTTCTATATTCGTATCGGTCATATTTGATGTCATCGCTGCAACAATGAGGTAAATTTTTGCATGGTTGCAGCCAATGAGATTGTACTCGCATATGCAGATTTTTATGTTTATGCGGAATAAGTATAAAAGAACTGAGTGCTGTCTATCAATCAATATATTTAACAGCTAAATTCAGTGTTCTGTAAGTTTTATGCTGCAGCACATGATGTTAAATTTTGCCCATTTAGATTGAGTCATGTTCTTCACCCTTGTGTGTGGCAGGAAATAAGCCTAAAAGAAATACACCCCAAATACAGGTTGTTTGTGGTTGTTACCTTGATATAATAAAACTGGCTAATAGATTTTGATAGATATATCAGGTTGATGGCAATGGGTATGAATTTCGATCTGAAACTGAATTCTTTTGTTGTTGTCTTGTTGAGCTATAAAGATGCTAGAAATAGCAAGCCGTTTGGCATCATTTTCGGATTGACCCACAGCATATATGTATGTAGAGTAGATATAGACTGTCGAAAGACCTGCACAAAATTCAATCCATCTGGGTAATGTTCCGCCGATACAGGCCAAATGGAACAGCTTTGATTGTAAGACATGCTAGTATGGCCTGGTATGTTAAAGATTTCAAATAAAAATTAGCTAGAGGGGCACAACATGGAGCATGTAGAAAGGGAAATGAGGTGAGTCGGTGGCAGCAATGGGTTCAAATGAAGATTAAAAGACTTGTACCTGGTGGGCGTGGCATGGGATTCTAATCAGCTTTTGATAGCAAAAATGTTTGATAACCACAATGTATGGCGTATGATAATACCAAACAATGATAATATATATCTCAATTTTTTATTTTAAATAATCATTTCAAATAATGTGATATTCATCGATTAATTGATAAAATTAAAATAAATTAATTATATTATCTTACTAATTAATTGATGAATATCGATTTGAGATAGTTATTTGGGATATGTAGTATTACTAAAATTAATTAATTGTTTTATGTTATTTAATCATTAATCATTTTATTTTTCCAAAGATAATGATGCCACAGTAATTAATGATCTAATACTTTTGATAATTTAAAAATATCGTTATTTACCATACATATGTGACTGATAAGTGATCATTGAATTCGTAACATTTTATTAGGCAGATTCTCCTACAATCTTTAGTGGCAAAAAATGACTCTTTTTTGTATATATCATGCCCATAACGAACGTAAAATTATGGCCAATCAACAATTTAGATTAAATCTTTAGTGGCATAAAATGGCTCTATTTATATATATCATATCTCATAACTAACGTAAAATTATGGCTAATCAATAATTTAGATTACCCTGAAAAACAAATTAGATTCTTTTCATCCAAGTAAATTTACTTCAATCCACTTATCACCAACAAAAACTTAAAATAAATTCCTAAATATATAAAAAAATATATCATTGTAATTAAATATATTATATTTTTATCCGTATTTTTCTTTCTTTTACAATAATATCTTTGTAATAAAATTATTGATATTAATTAATTTATCTGTAAAAATTTAATTAACAAATTAATCAATAACTATTCATTAGCAAACTAATAAATAAATATCCGTATGAAAAAATTAATATTTTTTATACCCATGCAACAATCTTACTAATAATTTATTTATAAATAAAATTAATAATAGCCAACTTATAGTAATGTTTAATATTCTTATAAAAATTTTACTAATAGCTATTTTATAAAAAATTAACTTATCAAATTAATTCTAAAAATAAAATAGTAACATAAAAATATTATTATGTTACTTTTAAGGTCAATTTGATAAATTAATCATTTTTCTTTTTAATAATATCCTCAAAAGGTAAGAATATAATTACAAAAGTATTATTGTAAACAAAATAATGGTAAAAGTATAATTTATTTAACAATAGTAATGTTTGAAAATATTTTTAAAAATATAATGATTAAACAAACACTTAAATTAAAATATAAATATTAAACAAACATTACCCAAAAATTTATTTCTAAATTTGTATCTCTTTTAATTGAAAGCAATCCAGCGATCTAATCAAATTTTCATTGTTTTTTAAATTTGTTTTTTATTTTTTATTTTTTTTAAAAAACGTGTTCCTTGGATTCGATTAAAAAGCACGAGCGCTAATAAAACGAAAAGAAAAACAACCGAAATAACTTGCATGCCACGTTGCATAAAATAAGCTTAAACGGAAGTGTCGACACGCACACTCGCTCGCTTATCTTTCTATATAACTCTGCCTATCTCTCTCTGCGTTTCTTTTCCTTTTCTCTTATTTATTTTTCCTGTTTCCTTTTCCTTCACTCAGACATTTTTTTTTTTCTTTCTTGGTTGTTTCTCGCGATTGTGCGATCAGAAACTCTATCCTCGACTCATCTCAGGAATCGGGTTATTCATTTTCTTGGAATTTGGATTAGCTTTTGTAAGAACCTAAACTCTTTTCTTTCTTTCTTTCTTCTTTTTTTTTTTTTCAAATGATTATAAAGTAAATTTTGTATTCGAGGCCATAGATCTTGATTTAACTTTTTGTGTAAATTTTTTAATATGAATTGATAAATATGGAATTGGGTACTTTTTTTCTTTGGGATTTAAATCTTATTTATAAATCTAAATTCCTTGCTCTTGTTTTTGTGCTCGCTGTTTCTTTCATAATTAGACCAATGTGATTGCTATGGTTGCGTTTTGGATCAGCCACCACGCAGTCCCGTATTTGATCATATTCTGATAATATTTATTGGAATTTATAGTGTAAATTTTGTCCCTTATAGTGAAGTAAAGTTTTTTGAGGGCTGTTAATTATATTTCCATTTTTAAGTTACAATAATTGTTTGGTTATACTCTTAGTCATTTGTATTTTTCAAGTTGATTTATTTATTTTTTTCTGATAACTGTGAGATTAATTGGGAACAACTGTTTAACTTGACTATGTCTTAAATTAGATGTTATTCATATAATTGTGTCGTGAAATGTCTTGACATACTGATTTCATTCATTTTATTGACAGACTTGTCACCTGCTCCTTGTCTGATCATTGGACAAAGTCTGAGGTTTCTGATTCTGTGATATTTGTTTTGCCATCACATTTTGCTTGGAGCTTGTGTATCTTTGTTTGGTAGGTGCTTATTCTTTTTATTTTATTAACTCAAATTGTATAAAGATCATTTCTTTTTCATTAGCACTGCCTCTGGGATAAAGCGTTGATCTATATAATGGATATATAACAGGTTGTGATTTAAATTGCATAAAGATCAAAATGTCTTCTCCAAGCAAGAGAAGGGATATGGATGTCATGAAGCTGTAAGTTCCTCACTGTTATTTTTTCCTTATCAAATGCTGATTTCTCATTGTCAGTATTGATCAAATCATGTTTCTGCTGGATTTTTTTTCTCTAGTACTTTTTTTTTTGTTGTTGGGGGTTATCATGATGTGATTGGTATTTAGATTTCACGGAGCTTTTGTTTCCTATTGACTTTGTGCTATGTAGGATGATGAGTGATTACAATGTGGAGACAATAAATGATGGACTGAATGAATTTAATGTGGAATTCCATGGTCCAAAAGAAAGTAATGTCTCTTCTCACCTGTGCTTTTACTTTGTACACTATACTCTTTTTCATCTGTTCTGCATATGACCCATGCATTTGTGTTTGTATCATTGTATGTTTTGCTCACGCTCGCACATTTCTTCATTGACTTGGATTCTTCGGTTGAATTTAGGAACATTATCTGCCACTTACCCAGAAAGAACTCTATTAGGCTTTGATCTTATTTAGTATTGAGGTGTTGTAGCTTTTAAGCTACAATTGTTTTGGAAAAAGAGCTGTATCTATAAAATAAAAGTTGATAGTTTGTTGTAAATATGAATTTTAGATAATAATTTTGACAAAATTAGCAAAGATAATATTATAGATTTTTCATCATATAAGTGTAGGGTCAAACCAACTTAGCTTCCAAGCCAAAACAGCAAGTGTTTACCAAACACTTTAGCACCATAACTTAAAAGCTATGTAGCTGACCAATCTCAACGCCAAAAGGGCCTTAATCCCCTTGAAGCAGTATAGTTTCTCTGATTCAATTAAATCAGATTCTTTCCATTGCCTTTTCATGTAACTTCCAAGGGGCCTAAAGTCTCTTTATGCCTTTCAACCTCTCACTTTTGTGAAAGCTGCTCTATGGATCATGATAATCACTCTTGAAAATTTATTGTTAATTTTAAACTTTCAAAATCTAACCTAGTACTCGATGGAGCAATGTAGTTGATGGCCACAACTATGCAGTAATTCCATGGTTTTCTTAAATATCTGAGATTTTAAATTTATTGTCAATTACTCTTTTCTTTAATTTCAACACTTAACTAATTTACTGGCGGAGTTTTGAGAATGTTCTTTTCCTGTGCAATCTTTTGGACATCCTTTTTTCCTCCATTGAATTCTCCAAAATATATCCTATTTTCTTAACATTCTTTATGTTATATGAACATGATGCTTGCAGGCCTTTATGAAGGTGGGGTTTGGAAAATTCGTGTCGAGCTTCCTGATGCTTATCCATACAAGTCTCCTTCCATTGGGTTTGTGAACAAGATATACCACCCTAATGTAGATGAAATGTGAGGAACTTTTACCTTGAAAAGCAGATTTGTCTATTTAATATTTTTAACAGAATCTTATGTACATGACCTTGGAATCTCTATGAATGAGTTTTCTTCATTAATCACAGGTCTGGTTCTGTATGCTTGGATGTTATTAACCAATCATGGAGCCCGATGTTTGGTAACCATTTATCTTGAACTTACTAATATTAAATTGTTTGAATTGCCTACCTCTTGCTTTTGGATTAAGACTAGGATTTCTCACATACATATCCATTATTCTCATTGCTGCAGATCTATTAAACATTTTTGAATCTTTTCTTCCTCAACTCCTCCTTTATCCCAATCCTTCAGACCCACTTAATGGCGATGCAGCTTCACTGATGATGAAGGACCGAAAACAGTATGACCAAAAAGTGAAAGGTGAATGTTATTCGTAGATTAGATACTTTTTCCCTGCTCTTTTAGGTTCTTTTGGTCAATGTGACTTCTAAAATTGAATGATGTGGTAGTATAATATCAATGTGACTCCAAAATCCAAATAATGTAACAATGAACAACTCTCTCATAATAAGTGGAGGACCTTTGAATTGGAATTTTGGACTTCCTCAGACTGCTTGTTCAGGTTCATGGAATTTCAGGATTTTGACCACGAAAATATCTCTTATTTTTGGAACAGAGTACTGTGAGAGGTATGCCAAGAAAGAGAATATCATCAACTCCACAGCTGACGAGGAGAGTGGCGATGAGGAAATCAGTGAAGAAGAAAGTGAATCTAGTGATGATGACATTGCCGGACATGCAGATCCATAATAACCCTTGGGGCTTTGCCACCACTGGATTTAACTACTTGGTGAGGGCAGCAATGACCCCGATAATGGAATATGATCAGTTGTAGCTTTGTAATACCATGACAGATAAAAAGAGATCCTGCCCTCTATAGGTAAAGAAGTTGAAAGTGAATGTCATTTATTGAAGATACCAGGGCGGGGCGGATATTGAATATGAATGACAGAAAAAAGATTGATAATTAAATTTATTTAGTGGGTTATGTTCTCTTGCCTGCTGTTCTTCCTTTTCAACATTTTATTTTTATGACTTGGGCTCTGCAGAGGTGGCAGGTAAGTGATTGTATTATCTCTGTTATTTCGAGTTTCTTTTAAACATGATTTGGTTGTCTCCTTTGCCAAGTTCTTACGCACCTTCTCCTCAAAGGGCAAAAAAAAAAAAAATGAATAAAACTCCCAAATGAAAAGGATTTATTGGCGTGTTTCAATTTTGCTTATTTGTTTTGTATTATGGGGATCAATAAGAAAGCTCCACTTGTATCATGCGTAAACAATCTAATGAATTATTATTATTAGCAAGTAAACAGTCTCTAAACTGTTGAACAAGCGAGAAGCCGGCTTCTAAATAATATTATGTCAATTGCAGGATAATTTTTGTTAGTCGTTTTTGGCAATCACAAATAGATATTACAAACATCTTCGTAAGTTCAGCCAATTGGCAATTGGCAACAGCATCATTTTTTGTAACTATCAGATTCTTTTACAATTGGCAATTAGCAATAGCAACGTAACTTATTAAAGGAGAAAGCCATGTGATAAATTAATTTTTGCAAAAACTCCGGCTAGTTCATCTGAGAAATGGATCGACAATCCATCTGGGCACTGCCTGTTTTGGTCTTTCTCTTCTTCCCAATTGTGAATTCTGAAGTTCAACAAGAAGTGAAGCAGGCATTAGTCCAATTCATGGAGAAGCTTTCAGTAGGAAATGCAGCAAGAGACCGGGAATGGGGTTGGAACAGAAGTTCAGACCCCTGCAGTGGCAAATGGGTGGGAGTAACTTGTGATTCAAGGAAGAAATCTGTTAGAAAAATTGTGCTTGATGGGTTTAATCTGAGTGGCATTCTTGATACAAGTTCTGTCTGCAAGACACAGTCACTTGTTGTCTTGAGCTTGGAAAAGAACAACATTGCTGGAACTGTATCACAAGAAATATCAAACTGCAAACAATTAACTCACTTGTATGTCGGTGGGAACAAACTCTTTGGCAACCTTCCTAACTCTCTGTCAAAGTTAAACAATTTGAAAAGGCTTGATATATCCAACAATAACTTCTCTAGTGAGCTTCCAGATTTGTCTCGAATTTCAGGGCTGTTAACCTTTTTGGCTGAAAACAATCAGCTTACGGGAGGAATACCAGAATTTGATTTCTCCAATCTTCTGCAGTTCAATGTCTCCAACAACAACCTCAGTGGTCCAATTCCTGGTGTCAACGGCCGTTTTGGAGCTAACAGCTTTTCGGATAATCCTGGATTATGTGGCAAGCCACTACCAAATGCTTGCCCTCCAACTCCCCCACCAATAAAGGAATCGAAAGGATCATCAACTAACCGGGTTCTTTTATTCTCGGGCTATATTCTTCTTGGTCTATTTATTCTGCTCTTAGTTGCATTGAAGTTAGTTAGCAAAAACAAGCAGAAAGAAGAAAAAACTGATGTTGTTAAGAATGGAGTGGCGCTGGATACTAATAGCAACAAGCGTAGTAGTACTTCAAGTGGAAACAGGACTCGTGCCAATAGATCAGAGTATTCAATAACATCTGTTGATAGTGGAGCGGCCTCATCATCACTTGTAATTCTTACAAGTCCAAAAGTAAACAACTTGAAGTTCGAAGACTTGCTTCGAGCTCCGGCAGAATTACTTGTAAGGGGAAAGCACGGAAGCCTCTACAGGGTCGTACTAGATGATGGGTTGATGTTGGCAGTGAAAAGGTTAAGAGACTGGGGCATTTCAAGTGCAGAGTTCAAGAATAGGATGCAGAAGATAGACCATGTGAAACATCCAAATGTATTATCTCCACTTGCATATTACTGTTCCAAGCAAGAAAAGCTTCTGGTTTATGAATATCAACCTATTGGAAGTCTCTTCAACCTTCTTCACGGTAAATTTATTAATCAACTTTGCATATTTCATTTTCATTGAAATTTAGTAGTTGTAAGTTGCATTGTTACAATTACAGTATAATAGGCTGAGAAATGACATGAAAATGCAGACAATTTACAGAATGAAAATACAGTTTAAAATAAGTGATAAACTTGGTTTAGATTTTAGGCCACTTACAATGCAGCTGGAATCAGTTTAGCCCAAATCAAATAGCTCCCTCTTGGATTCATGCATCATGCCTCAATAATACTACACAAATCAATAAGACACTAGCTGGAATCAACTACTACTAATATTGTGATGCATCATGTTGAGTTCAGGATCCCAAAATGGCCAGTCATTTGACTGGGGAAGCAGATTAGGAGTAGCAGCTTGTGTCGCTAAAGCTCTTGCATTTATTCACGAGGAGCTTGGTGAATGTGGAATTGCTCATGGTAACCTGAAATCCACAAACATTTTGTTCAACAACAACATGGAACCATGTATCAGCGAATATGGCTTGATGGTGACTGAGAATCAAGATCAATCATTGCTTGCTCAAACTAGTGGCTTCAAAATCAATGATATCAGTAACCAGATGTGTAGCACCATCAAGGCTGATGTTTATAGCTTCGGTGTGATTCTACTTGAGCTCTTAACGGGAAAGCTAGTCCTGAACAATGGGTTCAATTTGGCTACATGGGTGCATTCAGTGGTTAGAGAAGAATGGACGGTTGAAGTTTTTGACAAGGTGTTGATTTCAGAAGCTGCAAGCGAAGAGAGGATGGTGAACTTGCTACAGGTAGCATTGAAGTGCATTAACACATCTCCAAACGAAAGGCCTAGCATGAATCAAGTTGCTGTTATGATCAACACAATCAAAGAGGAAGAAGAGAGATCGATTAGCTCTGAAGCATGATAAGCCGAAGAGCACATAATCATTTAGAACTGTATGTCAACTCATAGGATATCGAAAGATGATTAACTTTCAGACATTATAGTGTTTATTGTTTAGAAAACAAATCTTGGCATCAAAATTCTGATTCCATAACTATAATTTATTTATATATTCAGCAATAATTTTCATTTCAATCCTCATTATCTGCGTACTGGCAATACATTTGTTTGCTTCTGCTGTGTCAATGAACATATATAAAAAAGTCGAGAAAAAAAAAGGCAAGATTTAGATTGCTTTTGTTGAGAAGAAAAAAAAAAAAGATTTATTAGTTGCTTCAACCAACATCAGACCGCAGCAGAATTGTCAATGTCTACATACAAAACACGACTTTGGTTATAAGAAGCCTTTTTTTTTTTTTTATACTACAATCATCAATGAATTTAGAAGCCATGCGTGGAACGAAAAGCACATATGAGTGAGTTGTTTGACCCACCACCATCTGGTTTTGTCCTTCAATGTCTGTCGTATCATCATATCAATATCTATAGTTGATCAATGGTCTTCTGGTTCTTGTAAATTACTCACAAGAGTTATAATTAGCATGATTCATTCACGAATAGTTAATACGCAACTTACATGCCAAGATTGATGGAACATTGCCGTGATTAGTAGGCAATCAAACAGTGGATCATCATTGAAGGGTACTTATTTTGACGATTCTGATGATAAAGAAGTGTTACAAAACGTAGTGGAAAATCAAATGCGTTTATAGTGGTGGACCTCCTAAATCATTTCTAATTTTCCTTTTCAATTAGGCATCTAACACCTTGATGAGAGAGGCAAGAAAAGGACTTTAAAAAGTCTTTTCAGGCTTGTTTGGTTAAAAGGGTGGCCAGGTTTTGTGTCAATTGTGGAAATGCAAAGTGGATTACGTGGACTCATGTAGGCTGGCTGTGGCAAAACAGAAGAAACAAAAAAAAAGAAAAAATCTCTACCGTCGCTTAGGCTTATGCGTTGCAAATACACTTGGAATCTCCATCACCAAAACAAAAACATCTTTGGAGCTTCCATCAGTTGTTTTAATTGAGCTCTTCGTAGCAGAGATTGTTACCCTTCAATATTAAAACTCTATTGAACCATCTACTTTTTCTGACTTTTGATCATTTGGTAGCTCAAAGTTCATAACAAAGTATCGGATTGATACTGGAAAGAATTTGATCTTTTTCTTCTTATCATAACAGCCTTAGTTTCACTCATTGAATATATTCTTAGCTCTCACACTCTTCTATCTTTTATAAGTTTGCTAGAAAGAATGTCTTTAGCCAAAATGTCTACAATTCTATATGACATGAAGCTTAGAGATAGGTCTTTTACAGCTACACGTCCTACATCAGCTACCTATTCATTTTCAACTCCTAACAGTGTCGGATATGAAAATGAGTCAACCCCATCAGCAGCAACAAGCAGAATCAGTCCAGTACTTCTTTTGATATTAGTAATTGTAGCTGTTGTTTTCTTCATTTTCGGTCTCGTCCATTTACTTATTAGATATTTCAAAAAAAGACCATCTCCTTTACCAAATCATCAGTCAAATAGATTCCCAGAAACCCCTCTTCAAAGACAGCTTCAACAGCTTTTCAGGCTACATGACTCTGGCCTAGATCAATCTTTGATAGATGCTCTACCGATGTTCTACTATAAAGATATAGTAGGCTTGAAGGAGCCATTTGATTGTGCAGTTTGTCTATGTGAATTCTCGGAACACGATAAGCTGAGGTTGCTTCCATCTTGCAGCCATGCGTTCCATATTACTTGCATTGATACGTGGCTTCTTTCAAACTCTACATGCCCTCTTTGTAGAGGCACCCTTTTGAGCTCTGACAGTTCCTTGGAGAAGCCAGTGTCCAGCTTTGAAGTTTTGAGGGAGATGTCAAATGGGTTTACAACCGATGAAGAAACTGGATTCTCCGGTCGCCATAAACCTGAAAATGTCCAAGAAAGTGCTGCGCCGAAGAGGGTTTTTTCAGTGAGACTTGGTAAGTTTAAGAGTTTAAATGGAGATAACAGAGAGAGGGTACAAGGAGAGATGAGTAGCTGTATTAAATTGGATGCAAGAAGATGTTACTCAATGGGTGCATTTCAGTATGTGCTTGTTGATTCAGACTTGCAAGTAGCTTTGTCCAATCACAATGCCTGTGATAGCAATGGAAGTTCAAATTCTTTAGTTGATGGAGAATTAGAAGGGAAGAAAATCAGTGGGAGGACTAGAGGCGAGAGCTACTCTGTGTCCAAGATATGGCTTTGGTCTAAGAAGAGCAGGCTGCCCGGTTCTTCTAATGCTCATATGGCGGAGCTAGGCCTAGCTTCATCTCTCTCTTACTATAAGTTTGCAAATGACCTATAGATCTCAGATGCTATGAAAATTTTAGGACAGTTAATTTAGTTAACTAATGGTACAATGTTTATTGTTTCCTGATATATGAATAATAAACCCCACTTTCCAAATCTTGTTTATATCTTTATTATGTAAGAATTGCTTATTTGTGTTCTTTTTCTTTTTTTAATTTTGACTGAAATCTGAAGCACAAGTCATGTTGTAGAGTTATGAAAATCATTGTAAGTTTTAGACCTCGGGCCCTCTCCGGATGTATTTTTCTTGCTTCAAAAGCCAGAAATGGCTTTCATACTAACAAATTTTAGTCTTCAAATTCTCTTCACTGATTCATGATTTCTCAATTTCATAACTTTCTTGTTATTAATTATTCGTCACGTTTTGATCACTTTTAGTTTTTGATAATTTCTTGATGTTCATAACTTCTAATTATATTCGTTTTTTTATTATTAATTTTCTATTATTTCCTCATTAGATTAAAATTCAGTGTTGAATTGAATTTACGAGTTTATGTAAAAAATTTTATTAAGATATGTCAAATTCCATCAAATATACAAATATAAGTAAATAAATAATTAGATTCGTCTAACATGAATCTTATGTGGATCATATTTAACTACTGATTATTGATTTAGTATTCAGTAGAAGCTCTAATTATAGTCGTACTCTCAATCTTCCACTTCTCACTTCTCTTCTTATCATTATTCATTACTTCTTATAACTTTTCATTTTTTTTAACTACTGATTATTGATTTAGTATTCAGTAAAAGTTCTAATTATAGTCGTACTTTCAATCTTCCACTTCTCACTCCTCTTCTTATCATTATTCATTACTTCTTATAACTTTTTTTTTTTAATAGGAATGAGGGCGGACAAGTTTAAATATAATTTTTTAACTCTCTTCCACCCCTAAGAATCAAACCCAAACTTGCACTTCTACAATGACGTGGTGACCAAATCAACCACACCTTAGGGCTCTTATAACTTTTCATTACTTTCTTGTCATTTTGTTTAATAAATTATCATTATTTACTCACAATTTTTTTTATCATAAACCAATTGTTGAATGTGTTCCGAATACAAACACAGTGAAGTAACGGCATCATTTTCAGCTTAAAACTACAAGGTTAATGAAGACACGTGAACTGGACAATGATTGCTTGTTCCAAAACGACACATGAATGCTGCGTTTTTTTGTTATAACAAACTTAACAGAATTCACACTTTCTCCCTGAGATCATTCAAGAGTTATTCCATCAGTTATAACTGTTGGAACACGTGGCATTAATCTACGTTTGATGAAGATTAGAGTTTCAGGTATATAAGTTATGTTTTCAGGCCGTTTCAGGAGTAATTCAAAAGAGAATAGATATCAGATTTTCAAGAGAGAAAGTTGTAACTTGTCCTCTGTAATCTTTGTTTTCATGTTTTTGTAAACAAATCCCGAATCATCAATAAAGTTATCACTAATTGATTCATCCGTGGATGTAAGTCATAAAAGATTGAACCACATCACACAGTACGTTGATTTGATCTTTCTGTTCTTTCAGTGATTCTTGCTTCTGTATTATATTTCATTTAACTTGTTTCTACACTAAAAAAGATACATTGAATGTTTCTGATTCATCTTTATGTGAATGTGTAATTTGTCTTGATTTTAGATAGAATTTGGTAATTTTACTGAGCTTATAAGGGTTATTAATCTCTACACCAACGAAAGGATGTGTTTTAAATTTTTGGTCAAAATTTTATAATATTTTTATTTTTATTTATAATTTTTATATAGATCGTAAATTACAATATTTATATCTTAACCGGTCGCTTATTTTAATTAAATTAAGGATTATTTTGGATAATTATACCTCCTTTCTGTTCTTACCATTTTTTTAAAAAAAAAATCTTCGATAAAATATGCCATATCGAGTGCGGGAGATGTCTGTATGATGGGACCCGGGCGAGACCGTTGACCTCGGAAGACCGACCAGCGAGCTGAAGCTAAATTACATAAGAGTGGCTGAGGTTTGATGAAATTACATAAGTTAGGGGTAAATAAACCACGTTCTTTACTCTGTCACTGTCACTACGAGTACGCACGAAGGTGACGAAGCCACGCCGGTTTAGAAGAACTAAAAGCGATGATGGTTTTAGCCACAGTGTGGGTCTCAAACATACCCCAAACCGCCGTAGCGAAGGACCTTGTCCTCTTCCTCGAGTCCAAACTTGGCAAAAACTCGGTCTTCGCCCTCGAAATCATCACCGACCGCAACAACTGGAAATCACGCGGCATCGGCCGCGTGCAATTCACTTCTTTAGACTTCAAGTCCAAAGCCCAGAACCTCTCTCTCAACGACAAACTCGTCTTCAATTCCCAGAACCTCAAAATCTCAGAAACTCACTCTGACATTGTCCCCAGGCCCGTTAAGGTCCGGCACAGAGTCGAGGATGGGGTTTTGCACGTGGGTGTTCTGTGTACAGAGGAGAGGCTCCGTGTGTTGCAGACTTTTGAGGGTGTTAGAGGGTGGCTGTTGCCTGATCGGAGGAGACTTGAGTTTTGGGTGTGGCCAAAGCATAATGGGGAGTGGCAGAAGGGAATACAAGAGTGTCACTCAGACTCTTCTGACTGTTGTTTTAAAGTTGAGATTTTGTTTGAGGATGTTTTGGAGACTGTTGGGTTCTCTTTGGATGAAGGTGCCGTTGTGAATGGGATTCTTTTCAAGGTATTCTTTTTGTCTATTTGTTGTTTCTATGCTTTATATTATTTTTGTTTTGATTGATCATAATTGAACTCAATACAGTTTTATTGGCTGTTCTAATGCATTCAATAATATTACTTGTACCATTTAAGAAGTGGTGTCCATAGAAAAATCACCAATACTCACTCCTTAATGTAAAATCATTGGCATTCAATCGACTGAGCATGACATTGTGCTTCTTGAATTTACCAATGCCATAAGCTGTGCGAACAGAGATGTATATGGAAGCTAACTACTTTCATCGGAAACAATTAATGGAATACTGTTATTCCATAGCATAATAATTTTGTTAGCATTACTGCTTATCTGTTTTCAGAAAGTTTATCTTTTTCTAACAGTTTATTCATCCGAATAATTTATGGCTTTAGATTGCTGATTATTTATTCATTACGTGTATGCATTGTATCCAGCTCAAGTACGGCCCAAAGATCTATCAAAAAGTTTCTGGGCCTCACGTAGCTTCTAAATTCCCCAGCGATCGATATCATATCTGCAAGGAGGATTTTGACTTTCTTTGGGTTCGGACAACGGACTTCTCTGTGATGAAGTCAATTGGACAATCAACATCATTTTTTTGGGAGATTAAAGAAGGATTATTGGCATCAGATGTTTATAATATTTTCCCATTTTACAAGGAAGACAAGACACATCTAATATTAGAGGAGGGAGAAGAGCTCTGTTCTTCTTCTGAAATAGTTCCACTTGTCAAAAGCAGACCAGGTTTCAGTTTATCATATGAAGTTCTTTTCCAGCTCAATTCTCTTGTTCACAATCAAAAAGTTAGTCTTGTTGCAGCGGATGCTGAATTGATTCAGATCCTTAGCAGTCTATCCATGGAGACTGCTTTAATGGTTCTGCAGAAGTTGCACAAGTTGAAGTCAATTTGCTATGATCCCGTGTCATTTGTAAAGACTCAGTTGCACGTACTAGGTAGAAATTGTAAAAGTATTCCCTTATCATGCCACAAAAGGTTGATAGATCATAATGTAATGAGTTGTTATAGGGCCCTAGTTACTCCTACGAAAATTTATTGTTTGGGCCCTGAGCTTGAAACTTCTAATTATGTTGTCAAGAACTTTGCAAAATATGCCTCAGATTTTATGAGAGTTACTTTTGTTGAAGAAGATTGGGGTAAGCTTCCTGCAAGTGCTCTTTCCACAAGTATCCAGCGAGGAATTTTTGCCAAGCCATACAGAACTAAAATATATAGTAGAATATTGACTATTCTTCGAGATGGGATTGTGATTGGAGACAAACATTATGAGTTTCTGGCTTTCTCAGCTAGTCAACTGCGAAACAATTCTGTTTGGATGTTTGCTTCTAATGACGAGGTGAGTGCGGAAGATGTTCGAGAATGGATGGGATGCTTTAACAAGATTCGCAGTGTATCTAAATGTGCGGCAAGGATGGGTCAACTGTTCAGTTCTTCCAGACAAACTCTTGTTGTTCCTGTACAAGATGTAGAAATGATTCCTGATGTCGAAGTTACTTCTGATGGTACTACTTACTGCTTCTCGGATGGTATTGGAAAAATTTCTCTATCCTTTGCTAGGCAAGTTGCTCAGAAATGTGGACTGAGTCACCCTCCATCAGCATTTCAAATTCGCTACGGTGGCTACAAAGGTGTCATTGCTGTTGATCGTAACTCCTTCAGGAAGCTGTCTCTGCGTAGTAGTATGCTAAAATTTGAATCAAGAAACAGGATGCTTAATGTCACTAAATGGAGTGAGTCCATGCCTTGCTTTTTGAACCGAGAGATTATTTCCCTCTTGTCTACCTTGGGAGTTAAGGATGAAGTATTTGAGGCAATGCAACAGCAACAATTGATTCTATTGGGAAAAATGTTGATAAATAGAGAGGCTGCTTTGGATGTCTTACAGAAATTGAATGGAGTTGATTCTAAAAATATTCTGGTAAAGATGCTGCTTCAAGGTTACGAGCCAAATGTTGAACCTTACCTCTCTATGATTCTTCAATCGCACCACGAGAATCAGTTGTCTGATTTAAAGAGTAGATGCCGAATCTATGTTCCAAAGGGCAGGCTCCTGATTGGTTGTTTGGATGAGACTGGTATATTAAATTATGGCCAGGTTTTTATCCGTGTCACCATGACAAGAGAAGAAATTGAGAGCAAGGATCAGAGTTTTTTTCGTAGGGTGGATGATAAGACATCAATAATCAAAGGGAAAGTGCTTGTCACCAAAAATCCTTGTCTTCATCCAGGAGATATTAGAGTCCTTGACGCTGTGTATGAGGTGGAACTTGAGGAGAAGGATTCTGTGGATTGCATTATCTTCCCCCAAAAAGGAGAAAGGTGTAATTAACTCGCAATTTGAAATTATTATCCTATTTATCTTGGATTAGTGTTATGTCCTCGGCCTACTGCCCGCCTTATTTGGTAGAAAATAATTTGATTATATCATGCTTCTTCTTTTGCATTATATTTAAGCAGTTATCAAGTTTCTAATAGGACTATTAATAATCACTGGAATAAGACAAATATTTTGGCACAAGTGCTATGCCTATAAACTATAGAGTTCATATTGTGGCACAATGTCACTATAGATTAATCTTCCTCTTCATTTAGTTTAATCACAAATCTTCTCCAAATATGTTGGTTTTTGGTAATATAGATAGTTACTCTGCTCAGCTGTCGTTGGTCCTTGTGGAATTAAAGCAACATGTAGTACAATATAATTGTTTGGTGCTGAGAATTTGTATCCACAGGCCTCATCCTAATGAATGCTCTGGCGGCGATCTTGATGGGGACATCTTTTTCATTAGCTGGGATAATGATCTCATCCCATGTGAAACTGAACCCCCAATGGACTATACTGGACGTAGGTCTCGTATAATGGATCATGATGTGACCTTAGAGGTAGATTCATCCCAAGTTTAGCCTTAGATTTCATGGTTTTTATCTTGATCTCATTTCAAAGTTGTGAACTCTATAAAAATAATCTGATTTTGTGGAATTTGCAGGAAATTCATAAGTTTTTTGTTGATTACATGATCAATGATACTTTGGGCGCCATCTCTACTGCACATTTAGTTCATGCTGATCGTGAACCAGATAAAGCCAGGAGTTCAAAATGTCTACATTTGGCAACTCTTCACTCCATGGCTGTTGACTTTGCTAAAACTGGGGCACCAGCAGAGATGCCCCTGGCTCTGAAGCCAAAGGAGTTTCCCGATTTTATGGAGAGGGAAGACAAACCCAGGTACATCTCTTTTGGGGTACTTGGAAAACTATACCGTGCAACCCTTGACTCAATCATGCAAATAAGGTCAAATGCCATTTGGTCAGAGAAGATTGCTGAAGCAAGTTATGATCATGATCTTGAAGTAGATGGTTTCGAGGCATTCCTTGGAGTTGCAGAAAGTCACAAAGAAATGTACGAGGAGGAAATGAGCATGTTGATGAATTATTATGGGGCAAAGACAGAGGATGAGATACTGACTGGTAATCTGCAAAATCGGGCATCATACCTGCAGCGAGACAACAGGAGGTACGGAGATATGAAAGATCGGATCTTGCTGTCTGCAAAGAACTTACAGAATGAGGCTAAAGAATGGTTTGGGAGTAGCTGCAAGGAAAATGAACATCGACAGTTGGCCTCAGCGTGGTACCATGTAACTTACCACCCAAGTTATTGCAAGGAAAGGATGACCTTGTTGAGCTTTCCGTGGATTGTGGGCGACATTTTGCTGAACATCAAGTCTGTAAATAGCAGAAAAGCTTGACAGATGAATAATGAAAGAAAAAACTAGAATAAGTTTTTGTCTGCAGTGTATAATTAACCGTCTAATATGTAGATCCCTATCCCTTGTTAATGAAACGGATGCTCCTTGGAAGGGTATGCCGGTATGGTGAGGTACTTCTGCTACGTCAACAGAACACCGACTTTTTCCTCGGCATTTTTTATTAAATTGTTGGTTACACGTCTCTAGTTTAAGTCAGTTTCTCAAAGCTTTTGGAATTAAAGACGTGAAGCGGCCAACACAATTTAGGGTATATTTGAAATTGAGGTGATGTAGTTTTTAAGTTACAGTTGTTGTAAAAAAAAAGCTATAATTATAAAATAAAAATTAATAATATGTAATAAATATAATTTTTAAATAATAATTTTAATAAAATTATTAAAAATATAATAAATTTTATATTATATAAGTGAAAAGTTATATTAACATAGCTAATATAATTTAAAAGTTATAGCAGTTAATATTTATCAAACACTTTAGTGCTACAGACTTAAAAGTTATAGCTGTCCAATCTCAATTCCAAACATACTTTTAAACTCTAAAAGCTTTGAGAAATTATCCCTCGCCTTATTTTCCAAAAGCTTTGAAATTTGTAGGGATCAAATCAAGTACTACTCTTGACCCTCCTCTCGAATAATGGTTGCTCTAATTGCCGAGTTATGCTGTAATCATCATTACTCGGTGTGGATTAGCACTTGAGTTTGGTTAAGCTTTGATTTTCCTCTACGTTCTTGTCAATTTTGAATTAATTTAATTATTTTACCAAAGATGTATCCATTTACTTTAAGAATTCGGTTATATTCGAGATACACCACCTTAGAATATTATTATCACACAATCAAAATTATAATTTATTATTATTATTATATTTATTTGTATATGAAAATATAACTCAATACTTTATCTTAAAGTAACTTCAAAATAATTATATAACTAATTTAATCTATAAAGATATTGAATTTTTAATTTAATATTTATTTTTAATTTTTGATATCCACATCATGACATCAGTTAGAAAAACACCTAACATTATTTATATGAGGTGGGGAATGAATTTTGTAGCTCATAAAAATGTTAAAAAGTCATGCTCATATTCTTACAAAATAGACAGACAATTTAGGGTCTCAACATCAGTGAGAAAAAATCTTGAAAACTGATTCAACAATAGCCATCCCCAGAAAGTAACATTTACATCACTTGGTTGGTGCAGGAGATTGACAACGTAGCACAATGCATTAAAGATTTTTTATCATCCACTGAAGCACATTTGATTATTCAAACAAAAAAAAAAAAAACATCATTATCCCACGCCTTATTTTCCCCCAAAACAAGTACCCATCGCTAAAACTTTATACAACTACAAGCCGGACGCCACCAAATTTCATTTTATCTTTACACTACACGTTCGCCCAACACGTCACCAACAACAAACAAGAAAACAAAAAAATTAAAAATTAAAATATTCCGGTTCCCCCTATTCTTAATTCTTTACAGTAATTATTAGAAGAAGGAAAAAACAAAAAAGAATAAAACCAATGAAAACGGTCCAGCTAGGGCCGTAACAAACAGTCGAGCTATTGCCCCAACACCAACGCGCTGTTCAAGCGCGCACCGCCACGTCCTTCCCTCGGGATTCCACTGCCGCAACCGCCGCCGCCGTCGAAGCCAACTTAGTCGAAGCGTATCGAGACGAAAAATCTCGTCGAAATCCGGTGAACTCGTCGTCTTGATCGAAATTACTATCTTCTTCGAAATTGAGGGCGTAACTCAAGGGGTCGTATTGGAATTTCCCGTGATGGTTATGACTGTTTCCGCTTCTGTTTCTGTTGAATCTTCTGATGAAAGTTTTCCACTTCGGTCCAGCGACGATCTCAGACCACTCTCGGACCCTCTGAAAGGCGGTTACCGCGGGGGCCCACCACCGGTCGTGGGGCTGAATTCGCTGCCACCAGGCTATTCCGACGGCGGAGGAGGATTGGCGACGGGAGCCGAAACACGGGAAAATGAAACAGCAGCGGGTATTGCGGATCAGAGCATTGGACGTTTCGTCTATCGCTTCAATATCTCTTTGGGACATCGCTGTCGCTTCAGCTTCGGAGGCCATTCTTGACGAAACATGTGATGAAACGGGACGAGTTGTATGCAATAATATTATATACCCCATCAGGGTATTTTGGTAATTGGAATTTTGAGCCGTTGGTAGTATTGAGTTGAGCAAGCGGAGAATAAGTAAACTGGCACCAGTAGAAGGTTTGCTCTGGGGTCCACTGTGATGAAGGGTCCAGATGGGTCTGATGGTGCGACTTAGATAGGGCTCTACAGCGCAGAGATTTCGCCAGCTGTCACTACCTACTCGTCTTTTAATTATTATAATTAGACTAACAATAGTGAAATGACAACGGAATTATCTTGTTAATTAATGATTAAACAATTGGTTTTTTTTTTTTCCCCTCAAAATTAGGTTCAAATAGGAAGGAAAGTCGTGGGATTATAAAATTTTAAAATAATTGGTGGGGCAAAAGGAATCCTACCAAAATGGATGTCTAATTCGCTTGATTTTTTATTTGGTCCAATGAACTAATGACTATGGGATGCCAGAAATTTCCATAGACTTACCATTTACTAACGATCATTATCAACCCACATTCGGTCATAATTTAATGTGATAGTTATTATCTTATGCGATACAACCTAACTTTATGATTAAAAATACGAACCCCGATTACATTCTTCTTATTTTTAGCTTCGCTTGCACTATTGAATCAAGTAAATTGATCAGTTATGTTTTTGTTATTGATGCGGACTCTCGAGTATGCAAAGCATGTCAGGTTGAATTGAAGAAAATAATTTGGAATGAATGGTAGTGTATGCTTATTTTTTATTGGATACGATGTAATTTTATTATAAATATGTTTAGAATTAAAATTAAAATATTTAATAAATATTAATTAATATATCTTAAAAATTATTTTAATATAAATTTTTATTTATGTGATAAAAAATTTATTATATCTTTAATAATTTTATTAATATTATTATTTAAAAATTATATTTACTATATATTATTAATTTTTATTTTATAATTATAATTTTTATTTTTAAAATAATCCTAATTTAAAAATTACAGCACCTCAATTATACACAAATCCAAATTAAGCAACGGATTGAGATAAATAAAACTTGGAAAAACTAATCCAACTCGCGTTACTACAGTAACAAGACTAACCAGTATATATATATATATATATATATATATATATAACTCAACTGGCTGCGTAGGTTCTAACTGCTAACGTTTGTCCAACCTTGAAAGTGCTTTCGCCGTTGAAGATTACGGGGTCAGTATTGTATATAATACACATAGTCATAACTCAAGAGCCGTTCGGGATCATATATTTGATACGAAACACAAAAGAGATTCAAGTTTCGAAGGGATTAGGAACCAAAGAGTTTTAATGCCATAACAAAATTATTTAGACAGAGCCCTAATACAATATAAGAAAAGAAATTTCAGTTGTATTGCAGAGATGACATCTGCAGTTTTTTTTTTTCCCTGAAAGAAAAGAGTAATACTATAAATATAAACCCTTTTTACAAGTGCTATTGGACCCTCAAAATTTTCTCCCATAATTGGGTAGAGTAGACACCTCTCCCACAAATATAAATAAAACAGATAATATAATTGATCTAAGTTAATTTCAATACATTCCTAACTACAAATATTAGTAGATCTATTACAATAAAACATATCAATATATAAATAATTTTTTTAAAAGAAAGAAAGAAACTCTCTCACAAACTATTATGCACACACTGATACGGTATAAGTCTACAAGGCACCTAAATAAAATGAGTAAATCAACTCTCAAGAATTAGACAAAGTTCTAAAACCAAGGAAATTTAATATAAGAAAATTAATACCAAATAGTATGTCATAAGTCATCCCCATCCTAAAATGGAAAAATGTTGCCAACTTATTGTTTTTATACTTTACCATGCTCCCCAACCCCATTGCATTGCACCTCTATTTAAATTAATCGCCTCTCCAAGGTTAGTGTTGGCGGGATTCAAAGTTTCGAACCCTCTCTTCAAACCCTTGACCTCTTGCTTCCACTACAGAAGGCCAAATCAACCACAATAATCCCCTTCCAAGCATCCAGTCGGAGATGTAAGTGCAATGATCTTTCACAAAGTACAAAATAAATACATTGATCCTAGCCAGCTCCTTCTTGTTGGACCTCATTCTATATCCCATGTCTTACAAAGAGGACCTATATATCAAAGCTTCCTATGATTAGGGTGAGAAAGCTGAAACATTCACACCCATTTGATGATGGTATTTTTCCACCAAGGTTATCCCATAGATTAGTCGATGAAATCACATTTTCTTGAAATACAAAATATAGATAACTATGTTGTAAATAATATAAGAAAAGCACTTTCTTTCTGACCTACCAGGCAGAATAAAGATCCCCAATCATCATGCAGGTGCATAGCATAATCAAAGAAAGACCAAGTAATGGTTAAAAAAAAAATGCACTCCAAATTTACATATTTTACTTCTAATATGCACCAAACCAAAGATATTACTAGACAGGGCAACCAAATATTATTCCCACATGACACCATTAGACATCATCTTCTAGAAAACCATGAGTACGGCTTAAAAAGTTACTGCCAATTTATTGCCCCAAAACCAGTCCCAGACTACCCAATATTAGGATAACAATAACTTGTTTCAATTGCAGAAAGCAGGGATCTGAGTTTAGAAAGGCAGAGCTTTTCCAACCTCACCACTGTGAACGCGCAAGAACACATCTCCAGCATCATCACATTTCCCAGTATCCACAGCAATAGCACCAAATATGGCTCTGAAAGCACCACAAACCACAGTAGGAACCGTAGAATTGGTATTGGGGGAAACTCTAACCACTTTCTGCAACCCCAAGTGCATCCCATCAACAGCACAAGAAAGTTCGACATTGGAAGTCTCTGAAACACGGCGGTTCAGATCTTTTGGAGAAATGTCAATATCTTTATTTAGCAAGCGAAGTGACTCAGACGTGTCTATCACATAGGATCCTAAAATGCTCAATGCCCTATTGTTCTCTTCAGAGAATGAGGAGTGGGTCATTGCACGGCGAAGAAGGCCAATCTTCTTGAATGTGTAGCTGAATATGGTGGACAAATAAAATAATAAAAACGAATGAGACTCTGTTCAATTGCTGAGACAACTAATAAAATGCTAAATTTTAAGGCGGTAAATAGTAAATTAATGATGGGAAATTCTAGAAACTGACCCAATTTGCTTCTGCAGAGTTTCGAGGGCTGTTGCGAAGGGCGATGAGAGTTTGAAGCGCTGATCATTTGCTGCGTGAACCTGCAAATACAAGTCGGTTTTAGTTTTTTAACCTTTTTCAAGTCAACTGCTTTTCGTTCTCGGGATGTGAAGTAGTATTTAATTTTAGGGTTTTAAGAATGGACGCACCTGAAAAGAAGAGGAGATAGCGATGACGAGAACAGGAAGGAGACAGAGAGAGAAGTGGCGAAGCAACATTTTCTCGTTGACTCCTCGTCGTCAATTTCGGTACTTTCCTCGTTAACGTTGTACTCTCCGAAGGGTAAATTAATATACTCCGGACCCGGAAGAGCTGAAGAAGAATGACTTTTTCTTCCAAAAGGAGGGGTTAAAAAACAACAACGCTTTTATATATATATATATATATTTACCGACCTGAATTACACTTTATTAGGTAGAGTAGAGGCATGAGAATCACTGATATACCCTTAAGACAGCAGTGCACAGCATAAAAATTAAAGTTAAAGAAAATAGAGACTGATGCACATTATTGCTACATGAGAGCTAACCAAAACAGTAAGATTTTCCAAATGCTTTTCATATATATTAAGGAAAGGAATCTGGTAAATGTATACAAGCCTGGATCTATTAATCGAGATTAATTTATCCCTGTGCACTAAAACTACATTTACCAACCCATCTTACAAAAATGACAGAAACATTCCATGCCTTCAATCCATACGAGAGATCCAACCATGCAATGAACAAAATTAGTATCAAGAACCAACTTCCCGAGAGGGCCCCCCTTGTGTCTTGACAAGAAAGAATCGTTGTAGTCAGCATCCTATTTCCACCGTGACTTTGCATTTCGGAATTTAAATGTCATCTATTGAAGAAGCTGGGCTTGTTGTACTGCTCCTCAACTGCTGGCCCGGAACAGCCACCAAACCTTGAAGTAGTGTCAAAACATCCTCTTCATCATCTAGGTAGTACCTAGCTTTGCTTGGCTTTTGCCCAACTGTGCAAGCAAAAATCTCCGGAGCAATAGGGAGTGATGAACCATAAGTTGCTTGTGAAATGCTTTCAAACATGTCTTCGTCAGACCTATCATCCCCAATGCACAATACAAAATCGGGTAGTTTCCCATCACTGATCATTGTGGAAAGAACTTTCTCTGCAACCAAGCCTTTATTAACTCCCTGCAAATTTAGCAGTAGGGTCAACATTAGACCTTCGGGCTGAAATCGAAAAAACAGATTAAAAGAAATGCATAACTACCTGTGGCTTCACTTCAACTATATTATAGCCCCTCTTAACAACAACAGGCTCATTGGCAAGGACACTTTCAAGATGATCTGACAGCTCCTTGGCCTGGCATGATCCAAAACCAGGGGCAGCATCTTGATGGTGCCACACCAAGGCACTCTCTTTCTTTTCTATATAGGAGCCATCAGTTGCCTCAGTATACAATTTCATCACAGGCTCTACAATTCTTTTCCATTCAAAATCTGCAGCTACAGAACTAGTTTCCCATTCAGATTTCTTATTCCACCTGTGGGAAAGTCAAAACCAGTAATATTATAAGAATTTAATATCAATTGTAGGTGCATAATTTGAAATCAACTATTTAAAATAAAGACATCCAATTTGAACAGATAAAAGTTTAACATACTTTTGATGAAAATAAAGCAATCTATATAAGAAAAAAAAAAAAAAGCATTTTTATTTGAACCAGGAAAGTGTGTCATTTATAAAAGAAAAGAAAAGAAAGGAAAAAAAAAAAAAAGGTCTTTCATAATAGTAGTTAAATCCTGAAGCTAGATATAAGTTATAAAATAAGAATGTACCTTAGGTAGTAACCGTGCTCTGCTGCTATCCCTAGATTCTCACATGGAGCAAGCCACTCACCTAGAGAGATTTTTCCCCTGCCGCTAACAATAAATGTAGTGTTCTTAGGGTCACCACAAAGCTTCCTCAGAACATAGATGACATCACGACTTGGTTTTTTGACAAGGGCATAGTGGGGTACCACTGTTCCATCATAATCCAAAAATATTGCCCTTCTGGATGTCCTCTGATATACATCAACAATTTGATCAACACATAGCTTCCTAAAATTTGGAGAAAGGGCCAATATTCTGAAATTCAAACCAAAGCCAATGCCCCAACAACGTTTACTGTAGTGATCTCGGCATGCACGCTCCAAATCCTGCATAAAACTATGGGCCCAATAAGCCACATCATGAGAGCAAATATATCGATAATGCTTCTCATGCCGCAGCTGCTTCTCTACATCAGACATGGTGATAGCATCGTGCAGTGCATCAGCTACGGCATCAATGTCCCAGGGATTGACCCTAATTGCACCACTTAAGGATGGTGAGCAACCAATAAACTCGGAAACGACAAGCATACTCGAATGTGGACACCCCGATGCCAGTTCCAAAGCTTCATCCATTTTTGGAGTCCCTTGTCTACAGACAGTGTATTTGTATGGCATTAGGTTCATCCCATCTCGCACTGCATTAACAATACAACACTCTGCCAAAGCATAGTAAGCAGTCTTCTCATAAAGGGGTACAGGTCTGTCAATCAGGATTACAGGTTCATAGCCCGGAACACCATATGTTTCATTGATCCTCTCAGTAGTCGCATATGTCTCACATTTTGCATCCTGAACATCTTTCCCCGTACTCCTGGCAGGATTTACAACTTGAACCAGCACCAGTTTGCCCTGCAACTCAGGATGTACCTGCAATAGCTGTTCTATAGCAAGTAATTTTAAACTGATACCTTTAAATATGTCCATATCATCAACACCAACAATAACCCTTTTCCCCTTGAATTGCTCTCTAATTTCTTTAACCTTGATAGAAGAGGAGGGATGATTTAAAGCAGATTCAAGTCTACCCATATGAATTCCAACATGCAAGATTTTAACATATATTGTGCGACCAAAATACTCAAGCCCAATATGACCGCGCTTGGATTCATAATCCAGGCCCAGCATCCTACTGCAACAAGACAGAAAATGGCGAGCATAATCAAATGTATGAAAACCAATTAAATCTGCATTCAGAAGTGCTTTCAGAATTTCATTTCTAACAGGTAGAGTCCGGTAGATTTCTGACGAAGGAAATGGGCTGTGGAGAAAGAATCCCAGCTTCACTCGATGAAACCGCCTCCTCAAGAACGTAGGAAGAACCATAAGGTGGTAGTCATGAATCCATATGTAATCCTCTTCAGGATTTGCGACCTCCATTATCTTATCTGCAAATATCTTATTAGCAGAAACATATGCCTGCCACAGCAATCTGTCAAAGCGAAAACCATAGTCTGGGCAAATAGGAAGCATGTAATGGAAAAGGGGCCACAAATGTTGCTTACAAAATCCGTGATAGAACTTCTTCTGAAGGTCAGAAGAAAGAAATGTAGGCACACAATTAAATTCATCAAGTAGTTTCTGGGCAACTTCTTCTTGCTCACTTATATCTACATCAACCTTCAGAGACCCCACATAAAAAACATCAGTATCAGATGAGAAACCATCCTTCATCTGAAGTAAAAGTGAATCCTCATCAAAACTAAAACACCAATTTCCAGATTCTAAATTCTTCTGAGCATGAAGAGGAAGAAAATTTGCCACTATAATCCTCCTTTTGCGGTGTCCATAGGAAGGAGAATCTGAATTTTCATCATAAGGAGAATCTAAATTTTCATCATTGCTTTCATTGCCATCCGCCTCAGCAATAATTCTTGGGATAGTCATCGCTCTCGGAAGTGCTGTAGGAGTTTGAGGGAAATACATCATGTCAGCAGATGCCAAGTCCACCAAGTTTATGCAAGATTTTGACAACATGATTGCCAGCGTTATCTGTTCTTATTTCAGATTTAGAACAAAGTCAAGTCCTAGAAATACTCGTCCCTGCCTAAAAGACCTTCCAGGAGCTATCTGAGTATAAATAACCGAGTACCTGTAGGAGTAGACAATTATACTTGTGCAGCCGTGCAGGTTAATGCTGATTCTCAAAGCACAAGAATTAGAAGATGATACAAAAGCATATATAGTTAATCATCATGGAAGAGAATAATTTACAGTTTTCATTCAACAATGATCAATTATGTACTCAAATTAAAAGGACGCATTTAAAGCCAATAAAATTATAATACAGAGCTCATGTGCTAAAAATTAGACAAATAACATATTTGTTTTCCCTAAATCCATAATTATCTGGAGCTTTTTCCGTGAAGATGCTCAATAAGCAACTTGTTAAAAGCAGACTGGCCTCATAACTTAAGTACCTTAATGTCATGAATGCAGGTCCCTCTTTGGCAAGGAAGCCTGCAATCAAATGCATGTTCAGAAATAGGAAAAGGAAAGAGCAAGGGTCAAAAACACTGTGGGAAGAACACAATATGCCCAACAGCCATTGATATTTAATAAACCCCAGGTGAAACTAACTTAAAAGGACAAGCACTAACAAGTTTCATATAATAAACTAAACTTACTTGAAACGATTGAAGTTCCAAAAGATAATCGGAAAATAGACACCAGGGAACATATCAATTGCATATTAAATAATTAAAATCAAACAAGCTAGAAAGATTAGTTCAGCATGAACAGCACGCAGATAATCAAAAGATACCACAAATTCATGAAATTAATCAGGATAAACATACTTTTAACAGCACCAAAATGTCATGACATAAAAGTTCTCTTATTTTAAACTTTGGCCCCTGTTAGCAAAAGGGACCAGAAAGAGGGAACTACCACACCCCCAACCCCTGAGACAAATAATGATCTAGCATCTATTTTCAACTCAATATTTTGACCGCGGAATTTATATAAGCAGTGTAAAAATGGACAATTGTAGATAATGCTGATCTATAAAGAAATGGATTAGACAAAATCACAAAAAATGGAATATAACCGAATGATAAAGATAAAAGAAACATATGAAACAAGCATGAAAGCATGTACATACACACCTAACAATGTTGCCTAAGAAGCATGCCTTTAGTTTCTGCTTTATTGAGTTTTTACATTCATGGCGTTTTTATACACAAATACCTCAAGAGACCGTCGAATATAAACAAATAGTCTTTTAAGGTAATCATTGTTTTATTTATCAATACAACCTATGCTTTCCTATGCATCCCATTCATATCATTCATTTCCAACAAAGTCATTAAATCACATTACCTGGCTTCTTAATACGGACAGCTTGAAAGTGGAAGAACACGTGTTTCACTCTTATAACTATTAACAATTAAAATTTTTAAAATGAACATATTTACACACCAATGAAAATTTCTCTTTAAATATTTTTCAGGACACTTCTTTGGCTTGAGCAAAATCAGTTGCTTTATTTTCAAGTCTGCTTATATGTAAACTAATAATTAAATTAACAACGAAGAACTTCTTTGAAGCAAAACTCAGGGCCACATGGCTATTTGTCGGTTTCATCTTTACCTTGCACAATATGTGAAATCCTAACTCAGCATACCAAATACGCAAATTCTAGCAGACAATATTATATCATCACCATTAATTCATTCATTTTACTTTATTTTTCCAAATTTGTCAAGAAGTATTTGTTTGTATCAGTCAGAGTGCCGATAAATTATCTGTAACAATATAGTTATGTTACATAATGTATGTTTGCGTAACACATTCTGTCCATCCCAAGAAATTTCTATCAGAAAATACATATTAAAAGAAGTGGTCTGGAAACAGTTCACTCAAGGTCAATAGGCTACATACAGTCATGAATTATGATTTTCACAACTCATCAACTGCTTCATCAGCTTAGAAGCACAAATGAGTTAAGGACTTGCAATACAGTATGAATAAAATGAACTTACAATTATTATATATTACCAAAAAAAAAAAGAAGTTTGGTGCTGTTTACAAAAGTAAGAGCATTGTTTAAAAAACAAAATAAAAAATGAGAGTCATACAGAGACTAGTGCTTAATAAACTTTTATTTGGTACAAAGCTCAGCTTTAAAAGATAATGCCAATTACCAAATATTCTAAAAAGAAAGCGATGCTCAATTACCCATAATTCTACAGAAAGGAAGCAACTTGAATATGCAAAAGAGTTCAAGCACACATCAGACCCCGGATCTTAAGTTTCCATGTTCCAGCATATATTCATATACACGCACATTCATAAATAAATAAACATGCATAATACAGATGAAAAAACAAGAAAGAGAGAGAGAGAGAGATAGAGAGAGAAATAATAAAAACAAAAACGTTACCTGAAAGAATTCTAACAGATACCAAACCAAAAACAAAAAATGATCCAGCAACTGAAATTATACCAAGCTATTTGATAAGTCTGAGAATATTTTTCTCTGCCAAAACATCAACAATGTCATAAATATTATAAAACAGCGTTTGGGTACTGAGAAAACTCAGATTTTTCAGGAACCGAAAATGCCCGTTAGGCCATTACTCTTTCCCTACACTTTCCCACCAACCAAATGTACTCATAAAACAATAACCAAAAAGAAAAAAAAATGAAAGAAAAGAAAGGAAAGCCGTGTGAAAAGACTTACAGGATAAACATGAAGCAAAAAGAATTTGTGCATGTACAGCAAGTTAGGTTCGGAACTGGTGAGATTATTTTGGAGTTTAATGGGGTTCTGAAACCGACTAAACCAACAACAAAAGGTGAAAAAGAAAGAACTCAATTTTTTTTTTCTTGTTTTAAGGTTCCGCTTGGTTTGGTGTTGGGTGTTGGGTGCGTTGCTCATTCAACAAAAGAAGCTGTAAGAAGATTAAACGTAGAATATAAAAAGTCAATAAAGAAAGAAGAAAAGAGAACGAACACATTAACCATTACGCACAACAGAGCCTCTGTTTTGTACAGTTAGATTTGCAAAGTCTCGTTGCTCTTACGTTATAATCTTACGGATTTCCAACTTTCCCTAAATACCTCTCTCTTTTTCACTTGTACTTAACTACCCTTTCTGATTTCCCACCAAAATCGTAATTTTCACCTTAAGTTTTATCCCATATAAATTCGATTCTTTTCCAAAATGGTCAACTTTTTAAAATGGTTACGTAGATCGCAATCTTGTTATTTGTATCAACCCAAGATTCGATTAGAGTACAAGGGACCTAATTGTTTAGGTATCAAAAAGAAGTCTTCCGTTTTCTTAATAATTAATATTATCCATCAATACACCAAATTATTATTGTTATATATTATTTATTTTTGTTGTTTGGTAATAAAATAAAGTTGACCTCTCTGTTTTAAAGATAAGAAATGAAAAAAATCCCCTCCATGCGGATAAACATAGACTTGGCCTACTTAGGTAATCATAAAAATAATGATCTTTGTGCATGGGGGAAAAAAAAAAAGAAGAAGAAGAAGATATTTTATTAATATAAATATAACAATCAATAAGTTTGCCTATCCTGATTTTTCCAAATCGTTGTACCCATTAAAGATTTCACGATATCATTATTATATTAATAGCCCACGATATTATATATAATTTAAACAATGGTGGGCAATATTTAAAATATCCATTTGGGTCTATCATAAAGTGAATAAGCTAATACACTTGAAATATTGTGATTTCAAAATTAAACAAAAAAAAAAGACGGTTAGATTGTTCTGGCTAATATTCAACAACAACCGAAAAAAAAAAAAGAAAAAAGTTGCATGTATAAATTATACTTTCACCTTATCCTCTATCGCGATTTGCATATTTGATATTTCTTTGACAATGATGGGGGTAGCATACTAACATGAGCTGTAAATCGACTAGTAACAGCTGGGGGAGAAGCGAAATGCAACGGACAAGTACTTTAACGCCCAAGGCCAAGGCGGAGAGAGCAAAAGGAAAGGGCAGTTGGGTGGAAAGTAATACCGTATATTAATTAAGATTCAAATAATAATAAATATTAAATGGGGTGGTAAGCAGTAACTGTGAAAAATAAGGAGCCGACAGTGCATGCGGCTGCTCGACCACGCCATTTGGTCTGGCACCCATCAACCATCATTTTTTTGGATAAGACGACCAATTTTTTTCTTTTCCCATTTCCACATGTTTCCAGGCCATTATTTACGAGACTGCCCCGTATCCTTAAATTTACGCCATGTTAAAATAAAGTTTTTTTTTAAAAAAAAAAAAGGAAAGAAAAGCAATAAAAGCCGATTCCTTTGTTTGGTCTATAATTGGTGTTATGTCAAATTTGAAGGTGCTGACTTGCATCATCTTCAATTTCATGCTTATCATCAGCGATATTTAATTTAGATTTCTTTAAAAAAAATTTCATAGAAGTCTGTTAATTTCTAAATGCCATATAAAGTTAACTTTTTATTCAACAAATGATTAATAACGTTTTATAACTATTAACAAAAAGTGATTTATATTACAAGCGATAATAAATAAACTAAAATTATTAATTAATTTTATATCATTTACTTAATATTATTATTAATTCAACACCTATAGAAACTCGAATTAGGATGACCCGAGCTCTAAGAAAATTATTTTGTATTATCAGAGTTAAATCTTAGCTTCGCATATATCTTTTCACTTAAATGTATAAATTCTCGATCTCTAATCATATTAAATCTAACAATAAAGAGGGTGAATAAATTAATAATATTAAATTTATTTATCGAATGATATTTTTATCCTAATTTTTAATAAAAAAAAAATTAAGTTAAAATCAATCCTCTACTTATCTTAATTAAAATGTACTTCTTACTATATTTATTTTCCTTCTATAATCGTTATTTTTCTCAAAATTTAAGTGGCATAAGATAAATTTTAAAATCTAACAACTTTTAATCATGAGATTATATCAAAATCTGCTGTCACCGTAATGGGTTTACTACGTTTTAATTAATCTAGACATCATATGTTTTAAAATAATGACTAATTAATCTAGACGTCATACTTTTAAATTAATGAATACACAAATTTTAAATTAATCAACACATATTTTTAAACATCCAATTGTAATAATTGAATACATCAAATAAACCTTAATATTTAATCAACGAAAAATTTTAAAATATATTAAAAATAATATAATTAACTAATGTATGTATTATATGTATTATTAAATTTAATATATTCATCACTTATATAATAATATTTTAATATATATTATAATATTTATTTATTATATAACTACACAACATCTTTTATATATTATAAAATTTTCTCATAATCAACGCATATTTCTACGGACTACCGAACGTGAATAATTCAAAGAAGAAGAAGATTGAAAAAAACGGATTGACAAAAGCAACCGAGCTCGGGCATGAAGATATGGTGGCAGAGATGTAAATATAATACAATAGAAGGTTGATCAAGTAGGTCGGATTACGATGCGGATAAAATCTAGTACACACACGGTGATTTTTAAATAAATGCCCACGCAAGTCCTTCTATCCTCAAGAGAAATAAAAATAAAAGATTTTGTTTTGCCTTTTTCAGGGGAAAAAGGAAGATCCTTATCCTGAGTATCCCCACAATATCGTACGAACTTTTCACACTTAAGTGCTACAATAATAATAATCTAAGACCGACTCTTGTCTTAAATAGCATGGCCATATAAGTTGGGATCCACATATTCATTGGTTTATTTGGAACCAAAGTATCTCGACCCCCGTATCGTAAGTTCGAGTAAATTTGTTGTGTAACGTTTAATAGTAACAAATAAAAATAATATAATTTGATTATTTATTTGAAGAGTCTAAAATTTTTAAAATTTTTTTAAATAATACAGTAATTAATTTTATATTATTTTATTTTTATTTCATAATTTATGAAGAGATAAATATTATAATTGTTATTCATTTTATAAAGAACAAATTTGATTAAATAAAATATATAGTTATGTTTATTAGAAGAGCCTTTTGGGAGATTTTTATTTTTTTTACTTTTTACTTGTCATATAAATAAAGGAAGAAGAAGGTTGACAATATACTATATCTTAATTCAGAAATATCACTTTCAGAATAAATGCACCTCAATCTCTCGCTTTCAGAGCAAATGTGGGATAAGTTTAATTACGAAACTATATTGTATCTATCTAGGAGTCGGGGCAAATAAATATTTTAAAAGTTAAATTAAAAGAATATTATAGTGATATTCTCATACTATCCTCGTTTATCAAATATTAATAAATATTATACGATATTTTTTAATTAAATACATGGTTAGAATTCAAAATAACAATGTACACTTTGTTTGTTAAATTTATAAATCCTTTATAAAAATATATATTTTTTTAAATTCATTAAATATGAATACGCATGAGGAGCTTTATTACAAGAAGTATCTTAATAACGTATTCTTTCATACTCATATTTTATCTTATTATTTAATTTAATATCCCTTTTAAGTATCTTATCTATTACAAGAAGCATCTTAGTAACTTATTTTTTCATACTCTTGTTGTTGAAACCCTCAATTAATTTCCTTTTGAATTAGCTTTTCAAATGATTTATAATAATACTACATATTTTAAATTTTTTATTCTAAATAATATGATATTCATCAATTAATTGGTAAGATAATATAATTAATTCACTTCGATTTTATAAATTTAATTTTATAAAAACTATCAACTAATTAATAAATATCACATTATTTAAAATAATTATTTATAATAAAAAAAATTAGAATATACAATATTACTAAATGATTTGTTAGAAAGGGAGAGAGTGGAGTAGATATAGTGTCGTTGACCCTAATGAAGGAAGATCTACAGTGCAGAAATTGTCTTTGTTTTTCTTTTTTAAGAGATATTTTTTTAATTTTGTCAAAGAATCTTAAATAATAATAATAATAAAATCTCTTGTTCAATAATTTCCTTTCGGTACAGATGAATATGCCAATGTCGACGGTTGGGGAAGAAGAAAGGAAAAATTGAAAAGAACAAGTGCTCAATGAAATTTGATATTTTTTAAGACATAAATATAAAAGTGGAGGTACGGTACAAATAACTATAGGACCACGGCCGGATCCAATAATATAACTTGTAATAAATGCGCCTCGCAATTGTATTGTATTATTTTTAATATTAGTATTATATTAATATTATATTATATTAATGTTATACAATATTTGATATTACATTATATTATATTAATTTTTTAATAATTAATTTAAATTATATATTATATTAATAATTTTATTTTAAATTAATATTTTATATTATTATTAATTTAAAATTAATATTAATTAAATTAGTCATATTTAAAATTTTATTACTAGTTATATTAAATTATAAATTTATTAATAAATTAGAATGTAAAAATAAAAAATATTATATTATATTATTAAATAATAATTTATATATTTATTAATTTTATTTTAATAATTATAACGTAAAAATAAAAACAAAAATATTATATTAAATTAAATATTTATTATTATTATTATTATTATAAAATAAAAGTAAACAAAAAAAAAAAAGTTAGGATTCACAGTCGTGATTAGCTAATGCGCCAGCATTAACTTTTCACTTTATATTATACTCTTTTTCAACTAAGCATGTTATAGTATAAAATCAGTGAAATACAATATTTTAATATAACAACCAAATACACCCATTTATTATAAGAGGTTAGATGCATAATGATAATTTTTTTAAATATAAATTTTATTTTACGTGATAGGAATAAATATACGTTTAGAAAAAATTACATGTGATAAATTAAATTATGATGATATATATCAACATCAAATTTACTCACTTTGTGTATGATTTTAACTTAAGCCAATATCATATAAAGAGAGTTCATTTTTAATTTTGTTTTGAAATATTAGAAATAAGATATTCAAATTGTGTTGTCATAAAGTAAAAAAATATTGATGTAATATTAAAATAAAAGAATTATGAATCCCACATTATTCATATTTAGTTAGTCATGCGAAGCTCGTTGCAAATTAAAACTAACATTGTAAAATAATAATAATAATAATAATAAAGTTGATCATTTACCTAATCACAAGCAACCCTCACACCGAACACAAATGAAAAAGTAAGTGCCTTATTTAATTTCCTTTTGAACCAAACAAAACAAAATGGATTAGAGGTTAATAATAACAATAAAAACAAAAATGGAATAATTTATTTTTTTGCCTCAAGACTGTGCGGGACCCGCATTATCCGGTAGCCGTGTTCCGCGGAGGGGTGTCGTAAAGAGGGTGTGATTTTCATTTCTCTTTTCCTAATATCAATCAAAGGCGTGTGGAGGGGAGAGAGGAAGGGGAGGTGGGGCCTACGGGCCTCGAGTCCTTATCCATTAAAAGGCCAATAATAATCAAGCGTTCAGACCAGTTGGGTCCCGCTTTCAGACAAATGAGAATGTTCCAGTCTTATCCCATTTATTCATTCCCTCTTCCGGTTTTCAATACGTATAAAACGGATACGTAGCGCGCGCTGTGCCTGTGCGCGTGTCTTCCGTCTTTAACCTTCAGGTCCCAAAATTACAATTTCAAATGAAGCAGGACGGGTGGCACTTCGGCAGTGGATGTGTGGGTTTTCTTTTTGATGGTAAAAGTAATTTGCTGAATTGATTTTGGTGCTATAAAAAAAAATATAAGAGACTGGCGTATTAGAGTCATGATATTGTGATTGGAAAGTTATATTTAAAACTTATCGCCCTAAAGAATTTGGTACATATTTATGGACGTGACTTTAATTAAGAATTAAGTTAATTTAATTTAGATGTGAGGAAAATCGCACCCATTCTAAAAATAAAAAATAAAAATCAATTAAGCTTTGAAATTTTTTTACTAAAAATATCAAAAAAAAAAAGAGAGAAACTGAACAAAAAAATTTCAATTAAAATTGTCAAAATCGAAACTGAACCACAAAAAATTATTTATATTTTTATATTAAAATAATGCCACGTGGCATGATTCAAGAAGACATAAGAATAAAAATGATAAATTTGATAAGAAAATAAAAAAATATTAATAGATATGTGAAGAACCAAATCGATAAATATTATTAGATTTCAGTTTGGTTCATTTTATTTCGATTCTTAAAAATACAATATTGAACTAAATTAAAATTTTTAATTCGGCTCAATATTAAACTAAACATACCAGTTGCCTATTTTTTATTTTATCCTATGGTTGTATAATGAAAAACTTATAAAATTTTTTTAAAAATCATATTCATCACACTTTATCAACTATAGTTTAAAAAGGTTACAATATTTTAATATAAAACAAGACCTTGATATTATTGTATGTACTCAGTATACTAATTTTTATGTAATTTTTTTAAACAAAATTTATATGTAAAGTTGATCTTAATATTAACAAGATTTTGTGGAAATTTTTGTGAATTCTCGTCATTATTTTATGAAGAGGATCCATCATGATGTAGTTTGTGTATGTACACAAAATATATATAACTCTTGAATAATCAGAGAGCTTCGCAGAGACAATTAATCATTTGCAATTTCCCTCAGTACCTTCGGCGCAAACTTTATCTGCAACAGCAAATGATGCCAAAAAAAAACAATGTAGCGCCAATACCTATATTGGTTGTTGGATCGATTTTGGGATGAATTGCTTAAGGCCCAATACCTATACTGCTTTTAGATTTGAATATGGCCCAGATTACACCAAGAGTAGAGTTTTTAACACACCTTTAAAATCCTTATAACACCTTTTAGAATTTTATAAAGTAAAATTAAAATTACTTAATAATTTTTTTTTTTGAAGAGTAAATAATTGATTAATTAATTTATCTTAAGTTATTTATGTAATTTCAATTAAAAAGAGATTTTATGAGGAATTTTGAAGGGTGTCAAAAGGTTTACTCTTAACACCAATGCATGTACAAGATTACTAATTGGGCTAGAAGAGGGTGTTCTTACTTCTAGTAAAATTACTTAATAAATATTTTTTTTTGGAAGAGTAATTTTAACAAGTAATTTTACAGCCCCTTTTAAAAAAAATTCCCCATAAAAAAATTTACACTACAGGCAAAGCTTTGAACACCTTTTTTAAAATCCTTATAACATTTGTTTTAAATTTTATAAAGTAAATTTGAAATCAGTTAGTGAAATTACTAAGTAAATAATTTGTCTTTGGTTATTTATTAGAGTTAATAATATTTTATTGAAGAGTAAATAATTACATAGTAAAATTACTTATTTGTCTTTGGTTATTTAAGTATTTTTTCACCCCTTTAAAATCTTACTACGCCTTATGACACCCCTCAAATTTTCTCATAAATTTTATTTTTAATTGAAATCTCCTAAATAATTAAAAAATTAATTCATTTTTTTATTTTGATTGGGAATTCAATTAAATAATTAAATAAAATTATTTTTTGACAACCTTTTTACAATCCCATTTGATAATATATTTATATTTTAAAATTTAATGAAAAATATTCTTTGTTTACAAAATTATAAGAGTTAAAGAGTCACGGAGATATAAATTATGTAATTCTAGAAATAAAAATTTAAAAGAACTATTTTTTTTTGTTTATAGTGAAAATTTATAAGAAAATGATTAATTTTAATGTATAGATTTATTTTTTACAAACTAATGATTGGTATTTTAAGAACAAAATAAAATAAAATAAAAAGGATGTTGCAAGGATTTTATAGTGGCATTAAAAGCTCGAATAAGTCATTTTGCACTGAAAATTACTTTTTTTTTTTAATACTGACTTACAGAACTACAGATATTACATCATTATTCTATTTACAATCAGTTTCTACAATTGGGACCTCTCATGGTGTGCATATTGATCCTCTGAATTTTTGCTTAGATTTTTAACCCTCAATTGGAGGACTTCACTTAATTATTCGACAATTGAGTGAGGACTGAAACTAACTTTCTATTTACAATCAGTTTCTACAACTGTGACCCCTTATGGCGTGTATATTGATCCTCTAAAGTTCTGTCCAGATTTTTAACTCTCGCAACTGGAGGATTTCACTCAATTATTTATTTGACAATTGAGGGAGGACTGAAACTAACCTCCTATTTACAATCAGTTTCGATAACTGGGACCCCTCATGGTGTGCATATTAATCATTTGAAATTCTACTTATATTTTTAACTCTCGCAATTGGAGGACTCTACTCAATTCATATAAGCCAAATGAATTGGCTTTTTTCGAATAAGCCAAATGATTTGACTTATTCAAAAAAAGTCTTGTTCATTAGAAGATCTATCTCGTGTCTGATTTATCAAGAATATACAAGGAAAACACTTCGAATTATTGATTCATCGCCAAAGTTGGCTTAGAACTAATAGTTCATTATTTAATGGATTTTTCTATTCTAATACTTCATCTGTGAGTTATTAGTATTTATCAAATCTGTTCCTATCTAACGGAACACTATTAGATCAAATGGCAAAGATATTGTTGAAAAAAATATGGTTTTTTTTTAACGAAATGAAAAATGGATTCATGTAACAGGAGAAAGGTTTCCCATTACTTAGCCGGAAAGATATGTGGCTATGAAATAGGGATTAAGTGGAAGACAATTAACTGGGTGATAGAGTCGTGAAAACACCTGTTCTTTTTTTTTTTTTCCATATTTTAGACTTTAGTTCTATGGAACAATATGCTACTGCTGAAACATATAAGAATTGAAATCTTAGATTAAAACACTATGTATAGATGGTATGAACTGCTTAAATAAGAATTCTTGAACAGTGAACCACCAGAGCTATTACTAACTATATCAAAAAATTTCCATTAATGAAAGATAAAGATGTAAATCTATTAAAAAATAAAAAATACATATGTCGGATTAAATGGTCGTTGCTATCTGCTATAATAACGAATCATTGGTTTAACTGAACAACTAAATAAAATAAATAGATCCTTCTTTCGTCTTAGGTCAACAGATTTTATTAATTAGAAGATCTTCTATATGGATAATACACATTCCAATTGACCAAGCCTAATTCGAATTCTTTTGTTCCAAAGGAAATATATCCACAAGATGGTTCGCCCTATTCAGATATTCACGACCAAGAAGAAGAAGTATTGAATTTTCTTTCGGATAGGTCCTGAAAGGAGAAAGAAGGCTGGAATGTTAACAGACGTCTATTATTGAATTCACCCGACCCAATAGTACCAATTTTAGGAACGTCTAGTGCCAAGATCACTGCACAGGTAAGTCGCTAATCTCTAAAATGGACTATGTAATGTACTTTATCTGCTGGGTTACAGACAGTCATTTTAGTAGAGGTTTATATTGTATCAGTCTACCATTGTGTGATTCCTATTGAGGCATATACTCGGGGGGTGGGTGCAGGGCTGAAAATTTCAAAGCGGACTTCCTATTTATTAGATAGAGAAAATCACCAAGATTTCGTGATCCGCTGCTGAACTTATTCCAATTCCAAGATCTCGGATCGAATCGATATTAATATATCGATTCGATCTGAGATCTCTTATTGATATTGAATTGCTCATTCAATGAGCATTCTTAATATTATGCCTTAAATAGGACTCCAACCTCCACGCTCTTGAGTGCGAGATTTTGAGTCTCGCGTGTCTACCATTTTACCACCAAGGCATCTTGAAAGTGAATTGTATTCCATGAAAATGATATCTATCTAATGTGATGTATGAAATATATGACAAGGGTGGAATGAAGCATTTATAGTGATCGGTTGTGTCATGTAGGCCCCAATCGAACATCCAATTGCTTCGATTTGAATTATCCGGAGGATACCTTGTATATATTAATATTATATCAAAAAGATATACAATTAAACTTATTTCTTGATTCAATAGAAGCCCAAAGAGGTGAATAAGGTCCCAAACAAATAACGAGAGATATGTAAAAATTAGGTCCGAGTACGTCTATTCCTAATCCTAAATGAAATGTAACGACGCAGGGATTCGTATGTCAACATAGTATCTATTTAGATACACTCAAATAACCCATTCTCATAATGAGAATGTATATAACCCTATTTCGGTCTGGTCCATTGTGGAATGAACTTATAATCATGGAATCAACTCGATCATCAGATTATAGATTATAAGTTCATAACCCTAGCCCATTCCCATTTTATTCGAAACATATCTACTAATTCTTTGATTCCAGTTAGTAAGAGGGATCTTGAACTAAGAAATCGATTCTAGAAACTAACTAGAAATAAAAAAAAGGGTGTCATGAGCAATTACAACAATCGGGTTCACTGATATTCCTACTATAGTAGATGTTATCACACATAAAAAATGGTATTATAAGTGATAAAAGTAAAGAAGAACTCATCTTCTTTCTTTTTTGATTACCTTCCTCACGTATGTATAAGATCGAATCGATTCGATTTCTAAAAAAGATTACTAGTCCTTAACTTTTCGAGGAATCCTTCATCAGTGGTTGTGAATGACTGATTTTTTTCCATCTTTTCAACCTTGGTTCCATAGGAGCAAGTCAGAAAGATTGATAAATAGAACCATCTAATTTGATTCGTTCTTAATAGCTATAAGATGATCATCTGAGGGTGATCTTTTTGTCGAAGGATGCTTCTATTACCCTCGTAGTCTCTGAAGGATGAGAACCAACTCTGTAATATATACACCGAGAATTCAAGTATTGTATACTTCATTATTCTGATCCTTTGTAGGAACTACCCGTAATAATGAACTTGCAAAATAGATCTGTTTATCATAAAGAGATTCGTTGTTCTTGACCCTACTTAACCTTCATTATTATTTGAACAAGTAAAAGTTATGTCTTAGTCTGAGTGGGGATAGCATTTCTCTTCTGCATGTCCATGGAGTTTTGAAAAATCCAAACATATCAAAGATAGATAGAGATGTAGGAATTTATCGAACGAACCGCATTCCTTTGTATACATCAAGAGTCCTTCGTATACATAAAGACATTCCTCCTATAGTAGCTATTAATACGAATAACAAAAACTCTATTATAGTCATTTCTGTACATTCAATGTACTCCACGGATAGAGAAATATATAGAGTTAAACATAGTAAAATAAGAAATTAAAAGATTTCCTTGAAATTGTTCATTTGGAAATTTCTTGAAAAGCTAATCATAGGATCTTCTTTCCAGCGTAACAATAGGGTAATTATACTTATTACTAAACTTGTTGAAGAGATGAAATATAACCAAGGTATATCTTTTTTTTATCAAAAGTTGAATCGATCATCAAAAGAAGAATTAGGCAAAAAATTAGGGTACATTCTAGAAAAATAAAACTTCCATAAAAGATAAGCAAATGAAAGGCTTTCATAAAAATTCTCGTAGAATCGAGAATGAAGTTTTCATTCTGTATATGCTAGATCATGAATTAGTAACTGCATTCAATCTCCCAAAAAATCCCAATTGTTTCGAACTTTCTATTTTTGAAATGGAATATTTACGGAATCTCCATGAATAAGATCAAACTTTATTTCATAGTATTTACATGAGATTCATCTTTTTTATTCTTAAACAAGTCCCCGAGATGGCTTTGTTGATCCATGAATTATGTTTCATCTTTCGTTTCATTTTCGTTTGTTTCGAAAAATATATTGATCAATTCCAACTCTTTCTTTTTCTATTGATTCTTTTGTGATCGAGATGTATGGATCCACGGATCTATGTGTCTATATAGACCATGTTATGGATAAATAAAAATGTGCAAAAGCTCTATTTGCCACTACCATTCTATGTGTCTTTTATTATTTTATTTATTTATTTATTTTTTTTGCGTATGGCATTGCCACTTCCTTTGACAGCATCTATTAATTCGGAACTTAATTTGAAAGCCATATTTCAACTCGGAAGTTTTCGGGATGCTCCTAATAACCAACGAACGGCAAATGTTTTTTCTGTGCGGATCCTATTTCAATGGGAACTTGATGAGTCGATCTGCCTACATATCTTACTTTTACTGCTATATCGGGAGTTACTTCACGAATTACTTGACATAAAATAGATAGTTGATTTTTTTTTTTGTCTTTTGTTGAATCTTTTCAAGGCTCGATAGATAATTTGATAAGCCAATAATTTTTTTCTCATATTTCAGAATACGATTAAAAATCATGTTAACTAATCGTAAGGCAGAGTTTGGGTTTTTTAGGGGTGATAGTGGAAATTGACAGATAAGTCACACTTACTACCACTCTACAAAACCATACATGAGATTTTCACTTCATACGACTCCTTGTTCAATTCTGTCGAAAGAATTGGGTCCTTTTTCTCTTTCAATAATCTCCTCCCTTCTTCCACTCTATCCCTAAGAATAATTAGGACCAATTCAGTCATGTTTTTATGTTCCAATTGAACACTTTCCATTTTTTATTATTCTCAAAGGAGAATATTATTTTTTTTACTAAACATCTGTGGATCCAATCACACGATCTTATAATAAGAACAAGAGATATTTCTCGATCAATCCCCTTGCCCCTCATTATTCGAGAATCAGAAAGATCTTTTTCAAATTTTAATTTATTCATTTGGAATCTGAGTTCTTCTATTTCATTTTTATTTACTTATTTCTTTATTTTTTCCCTCATTCTTTATTATTATTATTTTTATTTTAGTTCCTTCCATCATTCCTTAAGTTCCATAGGTTTGATCCTATAGAATCTGATCCATTTTCTTGTTGAGAGGGGTACAAAATAGATCGGATTGATTTTTTGATCAAAAGTACTATATAAAATATTCAGTTTTTTTTTTCCCATAGATATCGATAAGGAATTGGAGTTTAATAATATCGATTTATATAGATACAGAAGAAAAAGTTCTCTATTGATTCAAATACTGTACTTATGGGATAAGGATCATCTAATTATTTCCGAATAAGTCCATTGAACGATGTAAAATATCATAATATGATAAAACAATCACTTCCAATTCAAAAGGATTTGCTAAACCCAATTAAAATTTTTTAGGAATATTCGTTCAAATTGTGAATTTTTATTCATTTTACTATCTTGATTTATAATGATGAGGTTAACCTTTTATTCATTACTTTGTGTGTTTTTTTATTATTTGTTGGCTCGGTTGTTAAATTCGCGCAATTCCCTCTTCATGTATGGTTACTCGATGTCATGGAAGAGCCTACTCCTATTTTGGCTCTTATAAATGCTGTTACTATAGTAGCGGCGGTAATTTTTCTTGTAACTCGACTTCTTCCGCTTTTTATAGTCATACCATACGTAATGAATCTAATATCTTTGATAAGTATAATAACAATATTTTTAGGAGTTATAGGTTTGGCGTATTCTATGATGTCTCTTACAACTAGGACTCCTCATGGCATGCATATTAATCGTCTGAAGTTCTAAAATCAGTTTCTACAACTGGGACCCCTCATGGCATGCATATTGATTTTTTGAATCTTCATTGCGTGCATATTGATCATTTGAAATTTTAAAATCAGTTTTTACAACCGAGACCCCTCATGGTATTGGCATGCAGATTAATGCTCTAAATATTGATCCTCTGAAGTTCTACTTAGATTTTTAATCCTGCATATTGATCCTTAGTTTCTACAACAGGGATCCCTTATGGCGTTGGCGTGCAGATTGATACTCTGAATATTGATCCTTTAAAATTCTGTCTAAATTTTTAACCTTTGCAACTAGAAGACACAATTCACTCTTGTAACTTGAGTGTCAATTATTTGATTTTTAACCCTCGTAATTAGAGGACTCCACGAAACTTTACTCACCTTTATAATTGAATTGTCAAAACTAACCTCAAAATATTCTTATTCTCAATATTATAAATATAAAAATTCTCTCACTAAACTACAAGTCCGTCCAGTGAATAAAAAATTACATGAGTTCATGTTATGATAATATTAACCGAACAGAGAGTTTCGATTGATATAGTTCAATAATTACGATTTGCCGGAAATGTAATACATCAAGATATACTGAAGTAGATATGATCCGTGATAAAAGCCTCCAATAATTAAATAACAGGTGCTTGAAACTTTTACAGACAGCTGCTGGCGTGCTGATTTACGCCAGCTAGAATAGCTATTAGCTAAAAACAGAGTCAAGCCCGCACCCAACAAACACTCGACGATCCCCGTACGGTAGCTTCACGAACGCCGTTTTCGCACCCAGATTCTTCTCTTTTTCTTCTAAACAATCACATCACATCACCATATATTCATTCAATCATTTGATCAAAATTCAAGCTTTCTTTTATATTTATATATTTTAATTCTTTCACCCAAAAAATAAAAAAAAAATGAATCAGTAATAAAGGCAGGCAGGCAAGGGAGCAAGCAGCAAGAGCTTAATAAAATAATAGCGGTGAATTGTTGGAGGTTGCAGCAGGCAAGGGAAGGGAAGGGATGCCAGGGCCGGGGCCACACATGATGTACGCGATGGGTACGGGGCTGGCCATGACGAAGCTATCAAATGGCAGATTTAGCCCCCACCACACGTTGACTTATACAATCAACGCCTTCTTTGGCCCCGACATAGGCTCCTTCTCCGAATGGCTTGGCTCCTTCTTCGGTTCTTCATTCGGCTCCTCTTTAGCCGATGCCATTCACCACCCCTTTTATTATTTTATTATTCTTGGCTTCCCTTTGTGTCTTCTTTATTCTTTGCTTTCCAGGATTTTCCTTCGTAAAGGCCTTCTTGATTCTGTTTCTGGGGTGAGTTTCGATCATCTGGGTTATTTCTTTTGGAGCTTTATTTGCCAACTTTTAATTAAAGATCTATATTGGTTGGTGGGCTTTTAAAATTTCATGAGATTTGGTTCTGTTTTTGGCAACAATAAAGTTTCATTTTGGCAGTATTTGTTAACATATAACGAGATCTAGTTATTCAATGAAGTATATTTTGTTGCATTTAATTAAGAGATTTTCATCGCGTTGGTTTGTATCATGCAGGTGCCCCTCACAAAGTGGCAATGCTTCTTGTTGATCTGCGCCGGTTCTTTTTCTCACTTTTTTCTCGATCATTTGTTTGAGGTAATTTTTTTTTCCTGATTGATATGGTATGGCCCTGTGACTACAATCATTTTTGTTTATTGCTTGAAAATGTTGGTTTGGAAATTGTTTTGTGAGAAATGTATTTTGAATCATGTGAATAGCGGAATTGAAATTGATCAAATCCAATCTTCTATATATGTTGAGTGATCAATGTAAATGTTTGAAGAGCTAGAGAGATACTACTTCTGCTATTTTTTAGGCTTTCAAAATGATATGGTGAACTTTAGGGTAAAAAACATGAGCAAGATGAAACTTTAAGCTGTGTGCCAGTCATTGGTTTAGGATGATGGCATGTGCTCTTTCAGGAGGATTCTGGATGAACCAGTTACGCTTATGCCAAAAGAATTGCCTTGGTAGATGCACTGCTTACAAGTGAGTGCTATTGTGAATTTAGTACATTTTAAGAATAATTAAATCAGGGTATGATATGAATCTGTTTTTTTCTCTTTTCTTCCTTGGGCTATCCGCAAAAAAGTAGTTAAGACGAAGAAGTTTTATGCAAGCATCACTGCTTCCTAAGTTTGGTATAAATTTCAGGCAATTGGCATCTCTTAAATTAGAACTCATTAGGGATGGCCGAAATTTTCTTTAATACTTCATTCTTCATGACTCATCTTGTTAAAGTATTTATTTTATTATTTGACTAAATTGGGCTTTTAAGACCTGATTGGTGTGGGGATTCCTCTATTTTAAGACTTTGTTTGGAGAAGAGAAACGGATTAATTTGTCCTTATGATTTTCTGGCTTGTGTGATAGCCTCACTCCCAAGTACTGCAAATTCAAAATTAACCACTGCAATCATGGAAGGCCAAATGGCAAACACCTGTGCAACTCCCTTCCCCCTTTTAGTACCTCTGGGTGCCACATGTTATTGTTTGAATGTTGATGGATCAAACATTGTATCACAGGAAAATGGACAATCATCAATGTATATTTGGATTTTGAGCACTGGTTGGTGGAAGGGTCGAGCACCTATCAACCCAGATGCTGTCTTGGTAATTGCTGTCTTGTGCACTTGCCTGATTGGTGGCTTCATTTATATAAACAGGTGTTTGTTTTTGGGAGAGTTGCAATCACTTGGTTGTATTCAGATTATAATGAGCTTATTCGCATAGTTAAAATTTTTTAATTCTTGGTATCTGCGCAGAGTAAAGCCTGCAAAGTCAGCTAGGAATCAATCATATCACTCTGTGAGATTTATTCTGATTATAGCAAGCCTCTATTGCTTATGGTGTTTTAGCCAGATATGCTGGGTGAATCCTCGTCGGGCAGCAGTTGGAGAAGAGGCTGATCTTGGAGTTCTTGTGTTTCTGGCAATTTATTTCTTTCTCCCTCACCTTTTTTGTATTATGTCCATGAACCCTAAAGATCTCGACATGGAGGCACTTCCACTTATAACAGTATAAACATTATATTGTTAAGATAGGAGATTTATAGGTTATGCCACGAAGCATGTTGTCTGTTGTAATTGTCTAGTTTTAGCTATTTTCATGAAACGCCATACTTTTTTTCTTTCAAAATAATAATCTGTAAATTAAAAAGAATTTATGAGCTATATTTTCCCCCCTTGTTTAGTAGGGCTGTACTTGAGAATTAAAAATACATGCGTTGAAGAAATAAAGGTTCCATTTTTATATGTTTTCTTTCTGGATTGAGGAGATATCGCGTCGCAATTGCTCTGTTTGATAGCTGTGCAAGGTTCTATTATCTATGCAAATGCAATCGAGACATTTGCAATTGCAGATATATGGTTCATCCCTTAATTTTTGTCATCAACATTGGCATATTTTAGTCTCTGGCCATCCGTGGCTAAAATGCCCACATCGAATGATCAAGGATTTTGTTCATGGTTCTCAAATACTTGAAAATGTTGATAATCGAATTACAGGCAGGACTGGGATTCAAACTTTATTGCAATTCTTTCCCATTTAAAAACCAAGAGGCATAGCAAATTTAAAACTACAAAAATCAAATTATAAACTGGCAACAAGGGCAGTTTCTATGAAATTAAAAACAAATCGTAAAAAAAAAAATGTAAAACAACAAATGTGACTTTTTCTTTAAGCATAACATGACTAAATTATATGTGACTTATTCTTTTAAGCATAACGTGACTAAATTCTTTCAAACCTAGACCTCTTGTGCAACAATATCTCATTTTGGGAACCAATCACATCCACGACGCAAGATGGCATAGCAGACAGAGACCATGCAGCAGCAGTATGGATCTACATGCAAACTCCAAAGAGATGCAAAACGAAAGCTAGCTCCATGTAATATGCCTGCCTCCATCTAGTCATCACATCACTTCAGTTCAATTCCCGTGCAAGTTTTAATGCATCCAATATACCTATATCCTATATATATATATATATATCTGATTTTTAATTATATATAACAATCCCCACTGACGTTGTTATCATGAACCTGCGACCTTGTGCTTGGGATGCGGGAGTGAACTGGCTCTTTTGCAAAAGTTGGCAAACAAAATGCCGCAGAATGTACCTGAATTGAAACAATTAATAATAGTAAATTAATTTATCACGAGCATTCACCATAACCCATATATAAAATATACAGTTTATCCACATGCAGCTAGCCAATAAAAATTTAGTGGTGATTAAGATAAAATAATAGATTGATTACGTACCTCTGCTGAGTTATAGAATTTCAAGGGCCCTTTTGCAACTCCAAAAATTTGGTCAGGGTCAATTGGGTTAATAGGATGTATGAAGTCCACAGATGGCCCCTCAGACTCAGTGGAGCAAAGCATGAAACCAATAACTCCACTGCGATAATTACTTTATAAGAGTAGTAATAAAGAAAGGAAAATTGCATGTATTGATAAAAATGGAGAAGATATTAGAAGTGAATGAGGCATGCCTTGGATATGTGGGAACGGTTGTCCAAGCATAGCTTGCGGAGCCTTTGAATATTCGATGACAGTCATCAATAAGACGCTGGATACTGAATTGCTGAAACCACAGGCTCTCCGCTTGGATACACATTGCTCCTCCAGGGCGGAGAGCTTTTGCTACCAACTCAAAGAATTGACCACCGAACAGCTCGTGTCCAGGCCCTGCATGCATGCCTCAAATTTTGTATATGTTTTACAATCTTTTACGATTATTTTACAACAAATTAATTAAGCAGACTCTTACTTATGGGGTCGAATGCGTCGATTATTATTGCATCAAAGGTTCCACTTTGAACGGTCTTCAAATACTCACTTCCTGAAAATTTTCCAATATATATATGTATGTATGTAAATGGGGTAATTAAGGTAAAGGTATATTCCAATGTTGTAAAGCGTACGTGTGCATGGCATTTATCATAAGATCGAGGAAGGAAATTAGTTTACGTACCATCGCAGACATGAAGTATTACACGAGAGTCCTCGTGTCCAATAGCAATTTCAGGAAAATATTCCTTGTACACCTGGAATATATATATACATTTATTATTATTATTACTATAGCTAGGTAATTTATTATCCTTCACATTTTTCTCTTATTTTTATAAATTATTTGCTTTGTTTTTGCGTATGAGATCATAAAATTATTTTTATTTACTAATTGCAAACAATACCACACACAACTCATTGTAGCTTCCGATTGAGACGTGTCACAATGTTTTGATTGAAAAATTCTAAATAGCGGCTGAAATTTAGTTGATATGGTAAAATTTTTTATTTCAAAAACAAAGAGGTTTAGGGTTTGAATTCGCTCAAATGGGTGAAGAGAGAATAGTTGTATATGTCAACGTTTTGTTATATTTTTATGTCTAAATATCATTACATCAATTTAATTAATTTGTGGTAAGACTTGAAAGACATATTCATATACATATACCACTTCTTAATTAATTAGAAAAAAATATCTTAAATGTTACTGTTGACTTTCCCTAGTGCATGCACGGTGCCGAATTGAAATAAGTTAAATTCCATGATAGAATAAACAAGTCTCACATTGATCAGCATGGTATCAATCTCGCAGATATGAATCTGCTCTACAGAAGCATGACGAGAGATTTCACGTAGGATGCCACCGTCACCTCCCCCAATAAGCAACACCTACAGAAAGAAAAGTAAAAAGGTGATCAATGAAATTAATTAATTAATAAATTAAATTAACAATATATATATATATACACCAATGATTTGATGAAGTTCGTAGTTACGTACGTATTTCTTTTAAGAAACATATGTAATTACAATTGCAATGTCTGGTATGATTAAGAAAAAAAGAAACCTTTTTGGGATTCGGAATTGAGCAAAGGGGAAGGTGAGTAATCATTTCTTGATACGCACACTCATCCTTCTCCGTAAGTTGGAGAGCTCCATCAAGAACAAAAACCTTACCATATGATGATGACTGTGAACAAGAAAACAATAAATTATGTATAAGAAGCAATGAATAATATTCTGTATACTATTGTATGCCTGTAAATGGATGTCGTTTACCTGAAACACCATCATATTTTGGTATTCTGACTTTCCTTGGAATATAATTTTTTCTACCTCTAAGAAGTGTGCTTGGCCTGCAAGATACATTATATAGATAGATCAAACAAGAAGTTATTAGTTGATTAGTATGATGTCCAACAAATACAATTATATCTCGAGGCATGCACAATCATCATTTTTAAATTCGAGAAGTTTAGGTGTAGGTACTAGATATGAATATGATTAGGGCATGCACCTTTTGCTTAAATCTGAAATTTGCCAGCTTTATTTTATAATTTTATGCTTATTTTAAGCAGCATGAGCAATCAGCAGCAATGCATGTCATGAATGAAATGAGAAATTGACTTGGTACTTTATATACACATTTTTATTTTTAATATTGGTTTCTCAAGATATTCTGTGAATAATCTAATTACGAAAGAAAAATATTTGAAAGACACTTAGAACGAAACAATTTATAGTAAATTAGTGGAAAATCCAAAAATTAACAAATTTGTAAACTAATTAAAATATAAGACTGCTCTTTAAAATATAAAATTTTAGTTACGTACTCTAAATGCATATTTCTTCTAATTGAAATTTTTGTCATGCGTTTGTTTATTTTTACGTTCATGATTAGTTGATAGATAGCCGGGACAAGGCTTTGGCCATAGTGAGAGACATGTACACAGAGAGTATGCCGAGACTTTTTCTTTTGAACAACATATATATGTACTAATTTCCAAATCTTCCAACCTTGTGAATAAAAATTATTAGTGGCTAGAAAACGTTACAATCTATGATTTGATTAATATTAACTTTTCTCATTGACTGATATGCTAAAAGGCGTTTTAAATTCGATCAATTTCACATATTTACTACCACAATATAGAAGATCAGGCATATTACATCTATTGTTTTAACATAGCTTACTGCTCTAATAAAGTTGTAGCATCGAAAAAGTTGACTAAAGCATGCACGTACAAGGCCTAGCTACGTTGGTTTCTTCTGTTTATTGACAAAAGGGATTCATATTGATCAAGGAAATTTTTTTAACATGCACTGTTTCAAGGCCAGCCAAACGAAGTTAAATAAAGACTTTACAGCTGATGATGGAAATTGATCAAATGATCCATCACAAATAATGAAAGTAAAAAGAAATCTCACTGACCTGGCCATATAGGACAATTCTCTGCAAACCATCCTGGAATTTGAGGATGATCAAGGGCCTTAGTTTCTTCATTTGATGAAGAATCAAATTCAGTCTCAGCACCATTTCTGCTTTCACTTTCAGATTTTCTAGGGATATCAACTTGCAATTCTTTGAGAACTTCAGAGGAAATAATGCCATTTGCAGCTCCTGCCATTTGTTCTTCTTCTTTAATTTGTCTAGCTAGCTAAGCGTCTTCTGCTTCCCCTTTTCCATATGTTTTGGCTGTTTAAATAACAGTGGCTAGAGAATTCAAAGAGAAGGTCCAGAATTAGAATAAGAAACAAAACAAGGAAAATTTTTAAAATTATTTAAGTTGGTGTTCACATTTGATTTATACTGAGATTCACTTAACAAGTTTTAACAAATAAATTATAGCATGCAACTTTATGGTCTCACTTAAGATTTTGGATTCTGTAATAAACACATCAAATCTGTCCACTTTCTCTTTTCTTGCCTTTCTTTGAACCCATCATAATTTTTTTTTTTTTTATCTGGACTTAAATTGAAATGTGAAAAATGTCATAAATATTAAAGCAGATGACAAACTATTACCATATATAGGGAAAATTATTAATTATGTGACCTTTTGTAGTTTTTATCCGAAATACACTGAATCTCTTATAATTTCAAAATCTAGGTATATTCATTAATTTAACCACTTGAATGTTTATCATCTTTTTTACCTCCCTTAATTTCATAGAAAGACAAGTGCCTTTTTAAAAAAAAAAAAAAATTTAGTGGATTATCAATTACTTTAATCATGATGAATAGCAGAAAAAAGAGAAAATGAAAATTTCATCTCCCGTAGATTTTTTTTCACTACTTGGGTCCCTTTCATCATTGACGTTAATTAATTTTTTTAAAAAAATAAGAATAAATGTGACATTTTAATATATACATTATATTAATGAAAATTTTCATCAATATTCTAATACCATGGATGAAAAGAATAATAAAAATTTATAAACACTTAGCTGGTAGAAAAGGAAGAATGAAAAATCTACTGAGAAATAATTTCTCTATAAGACAGTTCTTAAAGAAACCCTCCTCAACTCGAGGCATGCCAGAAAAAAAAAAATTGGGTTCCTTGAAAATAAATCGACATAATACTTAAAATTTAAAAATATAAGAAGAGTAATGATTGTCCGAAGAAATTATAAAAAAGAAAAAATAAAATAAAATAAAAAAATGGTTACTTTGCGGTCTTACTTTTATATGAAAATATCTATCTCTATTGGGGATTTTGAAGTCTAAATCAAGACTTGCAACGTCGACACTCGATTTGGGACAATTGGGAAAAAGGATGTTTAAAGCCAACTCAAATTTCTTGGCTAAAAAATGAGTTCATATTTCTTTCTTTGTGTATTTTTACCTTCTTTTTCCCCACTTGTTAACTTTCTTTAATTTTTTTTGACCCTTTCAACTAATTAAATAACACTTATCATTATTAAGTCTTTTTAACTTTTTCTATTTCACATCTCCTTTCTAGTAGGTAGAAAATAGAAACTTAACCCATATGAGACACTCACATTAGCATTATTGGAGAAAATCTAATATATACATATATCCAAGTGCAGTGAATTGGGCAGTCCTGAATTTTCAGTATAGACAGAATCTTTTTACATGATTATAATAATCTCAAGTAATAAGTAGCAATCTTTGTTTCACATTTAAACCATTTTCCAATATTGGAAACATATGGAATACACGCCTAAAGGAGGAATACATTCTGAAATTATAAATTATAAATTAGGGCTTGACAAAACCTCAAACATTACAGCTGAAACAATAATTACTTTGATGAGATAACAAAATAAATAAGATAAAAGAATAGAATGCAAATCAAGGCTTGTATGATAACACAGTTTCCTTAAAATAGATTTGCCTCTTACTTGCAGGTGCTTTAGGATTTGAAATACATTTGTTTCTAAGGATATAACGATAACGAATAACACTCGTACACCACCAAGTTATTTCATAGCGAACGTCTATTGTGTTTGAACTCTACAAAATAGATATACGACAGAGAAAAAGGGGAATTGAAGATTATCTAATCATATTCCTTAAATCTATCACTTCTTTCTGGACATACGTGTGTCTCTTGTATCTATCTAAAGGAACAACTAAAGAGAAATGTGAAAATTTATAAAATATTGTGAGGGCATTTTAGTCCAAAATTTGGCTACTATGAATTTTGTAACGGATGTATTTAATTTCTTATTAAATGCACTTATAACTATTGCTCTTAATATCTAATTTAAAACATAATCATTGCCTGTTAAACTTTGATTTAATTCCTGAATTTGTTCAAATTGTAACTACAGCCTCGTTAATCATATATTAAACACTAGTTTTAATTTCATACTAAACTCCGAACTTAATTGACTATTACAATTGTATAATTTTTTTTTTTGAATTTAATTAATAGTTATAAATAATAAGTTCTAGAATTGATTAGATAATTGATTCTGAATTTAACTAACTATTACAATATTTGAAGCTCTTGCTTTTTTTTTAAAAGAAAACTACCGTAAAAGTGGGGGTTAGCATAAATCAGATAATTAAAAAAAAAAAGAGGAAAACATCAACCTAAACCTCATAAAAAATAAAAATAACAAACAACTATCAAGTTTTAAAAAATTAATCATAAAATATATCAGCGTCTAATATGTAGAAACTCGTGAGCATTCAAAGAGTATGATATATTTTTCTCCATGCTTATATGTGTGGCCGCACGTTGGCTGGGGAGGACAGAATATAGAGTACAGTTGCCTTGCTATCCCACGCCATGTCCATTGACCATTAGTTTTCTCCTCCACGGTGAAGAAGAACCTGATCGAGTTTAGGTTCTTTGAAGATGGCGACAATTATAATTTCTTTTAAATTTCGAGTTTCAATTCTAATTATTGTACGTGTGTTTCTTAAATGGTGTAATTGGAATAGTAATGTTATAGTTCATGGCGTGGCAATTGAAATAAGGATCCAGGTCCTCTATTAAATTAATTTTTTTCTGAACAAGTAACTAAAAGATGTTGACTCTAAAGTATGTTTGTCTTTTTTCCCCGCGTATCACATTATCTCCTGTTCTTCTTCACGCATGTAAACACTCCCATAGTGCTTTTTTTTTTTTTTTTAAACCTTCTATTTTTTGACTGTTTGGTTTTAGTACAACGACCACAATCAAGTCAATTTTGAAAATATATATAAAAATCTTATTGGAATATGATTATAGATATCAGTTCAATATAAATAGAATTGTTGTTTTTGTTTATTTGAAGACAATCTATAAGTTATATTATGTGTAACATACCTCATACCTAAAATAAGGCAATCTTTAAATTACAAAAAATAGGTTCAAGTAGGGCTAGTTTAATATTTTAACCTTGCATTTAGTAGGTGTAAGTTACATAAAATGTAACTTAGGGAGACCCTTGTTTGAATTATAGTTTTGATTGATTTTATACGACTTTTCCTTCTTTTTTTGCTTTCTTTTGATTGATTCAGATTATTCTCAACAATTAAGAAATCTATGTATTATAACTTATCTAAGAAAAAAAGTCACCCACACCCATAAGGTTTACTTAAATGATCACACAGATCTCTTTAGTTTTATAAATACACACGCAGACCTTTTTTTTTACTATAAAATAATTATTTTACCTTTAATTGTAATAACCCAATTATTAACTTTAAATAAAGTTCTAATAAATAAAAATAAAAATAATATAATATTCAAAATAAGATAGGATAAAATTTATAAAATATTTTGAATATTAAAAAATTAATTTTAGCATTATTAATCTTTCATTTTTTAATAATAATAAAATCTATTTGAAATATTAATAATATTAAAATCATTATAACTAAATTCATAGTAGTTTATGAAAAATAAATTATTTTATTTACAGTATCTTTTTTAATTATGTCTATGTCAATGTAAGTCTTAAAGTTAATTTTTGAATTAATAAATTTTAGTATTAATAAAATCAGTTAGAATAGAGTAATAAAAACTTAATAATTAAAAATGATTTTTATTATATATGTTATTTTATTAATTATACTTATTGTAATATTTTATTTGTATTATGTAATATTTATTTATTATTTTTATTTTATTACTATATTTAGGTTTATTTGAGTTGTTATAATTAAATAATATAATAGTCATTTTACCGTAAAAAAAGATATGTGTGAGTCTGTGCAACCATTTAAATAAGCATTGGAGGTGTGAATGGTTTTTTTCCTCTATCTAACAGAAAAGAAGTAAGATTGGAAACAATTGAACTCTCAAAAGAAAAACAAAATTAAATTAATCTGTCGATTTTTTTTTTAATTGGTGAATTCTTTAGTACTAAATTAAGTTTGAGGTTTTGAAGTAGTGTGAGAAGAAAGAAGCCACAAAACATGTAGAGAAAGAAGTCTCACGTAAAAGTTAAACTCGCGTTAGTTTTAGGATTGTAGTTAGCTGCTAACCTATGTGTTTTAGCATTTAAATTAAAAAATTAGTGATATATTAAATCTTAGTCCTAGATATACTTAATTACTAGTTGAATTGTAGTAGATTCTCAAATCTTGATAACCTTTATCTTATTGAAATATCCTTTGGTTTAATTATTTTCATAGTTTAATCTAGTTTAATTTCTCTTCAAACTAAATTTGTTCACCTAGATAAGGATTAACATTGATTTATATTTAAATTACTTTATAATTTCTAACAATTTTGTGAGTTTGACCTCGTTACTAATATTATATTTCTAAAAATTTGTGTACTTATGAGTATATTAAAATTTTAAACAATACTTTGCATTCTAATCAATGTGATTATCTAATATATCATTACTCTTATCAATCTCCTCATCTATTTTAAATTGGTGTTATAAACTTAAAACACTGATTTATTTTCTTATCATTTTCTCACATATAAGATTTTTTTTTAAGCAAAAGAAAATGACATTTTTTGAATTAAAGTAGGTCTTGACAAGAAAAGGGGTTTTAAAAGAAAATTTCAGGGTGCCAATAGCTACACATTTATATAATTTTGAATTATACCTTTTGGTTTATTGGTTTAGGGTACAGGTGCTATACATTCGAGTTCCAGCACATATATTAAGTGCGTGTTTGGAACATTAGATTATATGGTATTAAAATATTATTTACATTAAAATAATACCAACCCCATATTTGGAGCAAATTTACAAGGGATTAAAGTGGGTGGCTAATGCAGCAAATACCCGCATTAGCTTGCTTGCCTTTTTTATATAATAATAAAAAAAATATAACTTCTTAATATTATTTTAATGTTAATTATTGTTTTTACATTATAACTATTTATATAAATTAATAAAATTATAATATTATTATTCAATAATATTATGTTATATTAATTTTTTTACTTTTGCATTATAATTTATCAATAAATTTATAATTTAATATAACTAATAATAAATATTAAATTTAAATAATATTAATATAATTTAAATATATTAATATAATATAATGTATAATTAAAATTAATCACAAAAAATTAATACAATACAGTGTAACACCAAAAATAATATAACTAAAAATTAATACAGTACAATGTAGCACTAAATATTGTACAACATTATTATAATACAATATAGTATATCAAACGCACCTTTAGGGAATATTTGATGCATTGCATTATGAGATATAAAATTATTGTTTATATTAAATTAATGCTAATACTATGTTTGAAAGAATATGAGAGTAGGATAAAGGTAATGTAAGCAAATCTCGATTGTGAGTTGCCGCATAAGCTTTTATTTTTGTTTCCTTCTCTTTTGCTTTTGTTTTATAATAATAAATAGATATAACTTTTTAAATTTAATATAATATTATATAACATTCTATTTTTTTATTTTTACATTATAATTTATTTATAAATTTATAATTTAAAATAACTAAGAATAAATATTTAAATATGAATAAAATTAATTTGAAATTAATAATAATATAAAATATTAATACAATTTAATTATATTAATATAAAATAAAATATTAATATAATTTAAATTAAATTAATCACAAAAAAAATTAATACAATATTGTAACACTAAACATTATATAGCATTATTATAATATAGTGTTAATGCAATACAATATAATATAATACAATATAATATTAAAATAATACAATACAATATAATACAATACAATACTTCAAATACTCCGTAATAGTGTTACCATGAGTTGACTATGCAAGTGTTGCACTAACATCCCAGATCCGGATAAAATCAAAACCTACTTCTTTTAGATTTGATATTTTAATAAAGAAAAATGATATTCGACAGAAATGACAACATTATTTATGGAACAATGTTATTATTTTGTGTGCTACAACACTACTGTAGCATGAATAGACACCTTATTTATGTCCTGGTGGTCTTTTTTTTTTGTGTCTAAATGTCAGTGTTCTTTAAAAAAATTTATGTTTTTCTAATTTTAATGAAGTAATCTGTGGGAACTAAAATAAAGAAGTATTGAATAAAAGCCAAAGATTTAGAATTATGGAAATGAATTGGGAGAGGCAGAGAGAAGTAATGGAACCTTGCTTAATTTTAATTCACAATTGTGTGTGTTTTTTTTACAAGGCATTCATGCTTATTTATACGAAAAATCACCAGTCATTTATTCAGAAAATTAAGAAGTGTAGAGCATAACAATTGCTGAAGTGATGCTCCAACGAGGATTAAGAGTTAGAACATATATGCTGCATTCATGGGAAAAAATATTGGAGTAGGAAAGAGAAAATACTTATAACACTCTTTCTTGGATACTCTCTGCTTTACTATAATTTTATTTAACCTTTGCTTAAAAAAAACCTATTGGGATAAAAATTTGAACATAAGAAATATGATTTGATGAATCATAAAATGGCGCTAGGCGTGCTTTAAAATTGTCTTATTAGAAACCTTTGCCAGTAAAAATTTAGTACAACTTTAATAAAGTGAGGATGCTTTTATTAAAGAATGACTATATATGTATGTATGTAAATCAACTATATATATATATATATAATATGATCCATACAAATAAATTATCACTAAATTTATAAGCTGCATAGCAAGCGCCAAACTAGCACTTGCATATCACAGCCAAAGGTGCACAAATAAGATATATCATGTTGATACCCCATTATTAATTTTAATGGAGAGTATTAGTGATAGGCTATAGGCTTTTAGCAGATTAATGTCATAACATGTAAATATCAATTCCTATATTGAAGTAAATAATTAAGTATGTAATAATAAAGTTCTTGTAATTAACTGAAGACATTTAATAAAAGATTCTACCAATCTATTCTAAGTATGAACATGTAGTACTCTATGCTTTACATTAATCCCAATTAATATGTAGTAATTATCAAAAGCTTTAGAAGTAAACTCACCAAAATGATCTACATATATATTCTTCGTTTAATAATATAGAAATTATTCACATAACCTGATAACATATGAAAGAAATCTAGCAAATGCAATATTATGTATAGATAATAAACAAAATGTGACCATTATACATATTCATCAAAAATACCATAAAATAATGAAATTGACTAATAAGAGAGTTATAGATCCACATAGTTCTCCATGAATTCTTTGTAAGATTAATGGAGCTTCTTGACTAATCTTAAAATGAGATGGTTTGACTATTAATTTACCTTGGGAACAAGCAATGCAACTATTCTCATTGGATAAAAAAATCTTTAAATTCTTTAAGAGGTGTTCATGAGAATAAACTATAATTCTACATATTTTAGTTGATCTAGGGTGACTGAGACAGTAATGCTAAAGCATAAAAGCTTTTGAATAATAAAATTTTTGGTTCATGAATTATTTTTATTGTCTTATAATAGACGCCAAATGAGAAAGTTAGAGGCTTCTTTGATATACGTTTTTAGCTCTTTATTATCTGTATATGAAACTCATCATGATAAATAGTTTTGAAATTCAAAATATTTCTTCTAGGCTTGGGTGAATAAAGAAAATCATGGATATATAATTCTATACCACTCACTAATATGAACATGGATCTTTCAGAGTCCTCAATCATGTCTGCGAGACTTTAGATAGCATTCACCTTCGCTTTAGTCAATGTTAAACTTGTGAATTATTTTTTGTTACGAAGAATAGAGTTTTACTATCAACTAATAACATATCTCTCCATCATGCAATTCCTTTTGCAATTCGACAACCCTTCACAAAAGAAAAATGTTTATTAGAAATCATTATATTACAATACAAAAACAATATAAATACGAACATATATACAACAATTCATAAAAGTTAGTAGTTGATCTTAATTAAAATGGATATCTCTACCACCAATTAAGTCACTTGTCTTCTTATCATGGTTTTCAAAGAAATCCAATACATCTAAATATGTGTTATCTTCAACTGGAATAGCATAACTTGTCACGATATTCTTTTCTTTCTTCAAAGATGATTGATATAGATTAACAAGCTGCCTGGGTGTTCGGCAAAATGTGCAGAATAGCTTGTAGCACCATACTTATTACAGATGCTGTCTTAAGTCTTGTCTTGGATAGATTTTCCTTCTTATCATTCTTCCAGCTATGATGATTTCTGCTATAACTAATACAAGGTCAATAATAATTGTGACGATGTCTACCTCCACGTCCATGACCATAACCATGTCCTCGATTATTACTGCAGCTATGTAAAACAATATTCATTTTAGAGGTATCATTCGTTTCAAGAGATGGTTTTGCACTAGTTGGTTATGCCGATGATTCTTCTTTAACAACTCATTATTTTTCTCAGCAACAAAGAGACATGAAAGTAGGTCAGAATACTTCTTGTACTCATGAGCCCGATATTGTTGTTGATTTGAAGTGTGAGATGTTAAAATAGTCTTCTCTAACATGTCTTCATTGATTATTTTCTCTCTACATGGCCTTAACTATGAAGTGATTCCATAGAGTGCAGAATTGCAATCATGGACTGATTCTTGCAGTCGGAGCTGATTCCATTTGCTGCAAGCATTTGGAAGAATTACTGATTTGAGGTAGCTATCTCTCTCATATAAGTTGTTGAAAAGGTCATTTGGGTCCTTTAATTTACAGCTAGATATTTTGTCTTCAATGATTGATGAAGATGATGACAAAGGAAGATCATTGCCTTGACACGTTCTTAAGTAGATAAGTTGTCATTAGGCTTGATTGTGTTGCTGGGGCTCGTGGCATCAAGGTAAATTTCTGCATCAAGGATCCACGACAAGCAAGTTTCATCGGAAATGTCAAGGGCTTCAAATTCGAGCTTTGTTAAATCAAGCATCTTTAATGTCTTGGATGAGTCTTCAAATGTCTTCAAAGTTCTTCAAAGATTTCAAATGCTAAAGTTAAAACCTCAGTCTCCTATTTTTGTTGTCTTTTGTCTTGATTGTTGAAATCTTCAATCTTGATTTGCATTCTCTAAGCTTCAATCTTTTTCTTTAGGCTTTGCTTGTGATGTTAGTAATAAAATAAATAAGAAAAACACAGCAACTAGCCGTAGTTTTTAATGTGGGAGATCCACATTAAAAGAGTAGGGGATAGAATATTTTCCTCTTTTATCTCGTGCTGATAAGATGTTACGGGTCTATGCTGAAAGTATTCTAATTTTGATAAAGTAATATTTGCGACAAAAAATGTATTGGATAAAAGTCAAAAACTTTAGTTATGAAAATGAATTGGTAAAGGCCGGCCGAGAGAAGTATTGGAATCATGGTTAATTCTCATTCACAATTAGTGTATATGTTGTTTACAAGGCAATCATGCCTATTTATACTAAAAATCACCGGTCATTTGTTAAACAAATTATGAAATTAAGCGGTGCATGGCAGAACAAATGTTTTGAAGTGGTGAGCCAATAAGAATTAAGAGCTGAACATGTGAGCAGCACCAATCGTAGTAATATTGAAGTAGGGGAGAGACAATATTCATTGTAGTTTAATTATATATATATATATATATTCTTTTGATTTCTTTGGGATCGCCGTTGTTGATGCCGAAAATCTGACCGCCTTTATTTCGAGCAGATCTCTTTACTGTATCAGACTTCAGCATCATCATTGAATTTTTTTTAGAAAATAACTTGTCAATCACTATGAACGCCTACTAATACTTGCAGATTGTCGCCAATTACCTGAAATCACAAAAGACAGTCAGAGGTGCCGGAAGTTTTTCCAGCGTGAACCATTCAACGCTCAAGTCAGTAATCGAGTATGGGAAAACTCTCTGCCACTTCTCATACGGCTTTATTCATATTTATTTCTAACTTAGAGTTTTTCCAGTAGAATGAGCAAAAAAAATGATTTATTTTCCTAGAGGAGAAGAGTCTCCCTTCTAGAAGAGATTCACCTTCTGAAAGAGATCCCAAAATAAATAAATCCATCCAAATAAATAATCATAATTATCATAACCCTCATAATTATAATTGTTGTTACCCCCATAATTATAATCATTAATGTACTAATGAGCACCATAATAAACATAATAATACTCACTTAAACAATAACCATAATATTATTTATCATAATAATTGTCATAATAATGACCATAATAATTATCGTTTATTATACGTATTTGGTCGAGATAATTAGAATTACCCTCTGGTCGAAGTGTTCTGCTCAAAGTTACCAGGAAATTATCTACTCCAGATGATCTGTTCACCTGGTCGAGGTGATCTGCTCCAGATGATCTGCTTATCTGGTCGAGGTGATATACTCCAGATGATCTGTTCACCTGGTCGAGGTGCTCTATTTGAGCTCATCAAATAACTATCTGGTCATAGTAGTCTGCTCGAGGTCACTCTGATTTCTTCCTCAAACACCAGTCCCCCAGTTTCTAGTATTGAGAGTTTTAACGAATCAGAACTAGAAACTATATAAAGTTTAAAGTGACCTTGAGGTGAATTAGTTTAGGTTGCTTAAATTAGCGTATCATAGACAAGACTTATACTATTTTCATGCTCACATAATCATATAGAGCAAATTTTGAGACTTAAAGTCTTAATATATTTTTAGAGCTTAATCTTGCTCAAATGAGTTTTGGCAAACTTTGGTTTTTTGTCTCGCTTTGAGCAGGCTTTGAGACATTAAGCCTTTCTATTTGCCTTTAAGTATTTTCGAAAAAATATTTTAAAACTGGTTATCTGTTCGTTTTTCGTTTAGCTGAGCACACCTAAGTAAGTTTTCTTATTCTTGTCTCACCTTGAGCAGGCTTTGAGACTTCAAGCCTTTTAACCACTTACTAACTTGAGCAACCTCAAGCAACTCTTATTGGTTTAAGGTCTTATGCCTTGCCTATAGAAGACTTCTAGGCTTCTAATTTTTTATTAACTGAATTAACTTTAAGTTGCTCTTATTAGTTCAAGGTTTTATAACTTTCAATCTTTTCACCCGCTTCAGAGAAAATTCAAAAAAAAAAAAACAAAGAATGAATTTTTTATTGCATCATTTTATTCAAAGTTATATTACTAAAGCTCACACTATGTGTAAAAAATATGTTACTTTATTATTAGTCGCCTATAAGCATTTTATGCCTAATGAAGCAATTAGAGTTAACCACATGCCGGCACTTGGCCTTAACAATTTGTGCTAACTTTTTATAATTCTAACACTTTTCAACAGCTATTAGAAATTATATCATATGAATTATAAAAATTTGTTTCAATAAAATAAATATAGATATTCTAATATCTAATTTTTTTCTTATAGATAATAGTAATTAAGCAACAATTAACTACATATATTCATGCACTTCAATTGGTTTAATGTTTATATTAAATGAAATATAAATAGATAATAAACTGGTTTTTTGGTACCATTCCCCACAGACGGTGCCAAATGTTGATGCCAAAAACCTCGTCGCCTTTACTTCGAACAGATCTCTTTACCGTATCAGACTTCAGCATCATCATTGAATTTGTTTTTGGGGAAACGGCTTGCCAATCACCATAGACGTCTGCTAATATTTGTAAATTGTCGTCAATTACCTGAAATCACAAAAGACAGTCAGAGGGGCCGGAAGTTTTTCCAGCGTAAACCCTCCGATGCTTAAGTCAATAATAGGGTATGAGAAAAATCTCTGCCACTCCTCATACGGCTTCATTCATATTTACTTCTAGCTGAGGGTTTTTTCAGTAGAATAAGCAAGAAAAATAATTTATTTTCCTAGAGAAGAAAAGTCTCCCTTCTATGAGAGATCCACCTTCTGGAAGAGATTCTCTTTCTCGAAGAGATCCCAAAATAAATAAATTCATCCAAATAAATAATCATAATTATCATAACCCACATGATTATAATTATTGTAACCCTCATAATTATAATCATTAATGTACTAATGAGCATCAAAATAAACATAATAATGATCACTTAAATAATAACCATAATATCATTTATCATAATAATTATCGTAATAATGACCATAATAATTATCATTTATTGTACGTATCTGGTCGAGATAATTAGAATTAACCCCTGGTCGAAGTGTTCTGCTCAAAGTTACCAGGCAATTATCTACTCCAGATGATCTGTTCGCTCTATTCACCTCGTCGAGATAATCTGTTCCAAATGATCTGTTCACCTGATCGAGGTGATCTGCTCCAGATGATCTATTTACCTGGTCGAGGTGCTCTGTTTGAGCTTATCAAAGAACTATTTGGTCATAGTAGTATGCTCGAGATCACTGTGATTTCTTCCTCAAACAGCTCTCTTATTCAAGCTTTTGCCATCTTTCCCCATGCCCTTACTAAACATCCATTGAAAACTAACATTTCTGTTTCTTTTACATTTTTAATCTTGAAAAAATAGTGATGACATCATTATTTTGTCATCACACTATATACTCAGTTGTATAAAATAAAAAGTACATTTTTATAACTAAATCTAACTAAAATTTAATAGATTTTAGGGTTTCTATAATGTTGTGATTAGATTGAGCTTTCTCATTCTTTCCATTGGGGTTAAACTAAAACTTACCCTAACACATCAATTATCACATGGTCGAGTTGATAAGTTGGGCGATTTATCTTTTTTTCTTTTTTTCTTTGTGTTTTTTTTTTTCTAATGAAGGAAAAATTTATTACTATGAAAATTGAAGAAAAAATTATAAGCTAGGTAGAAAATCTATACTTGGAACGACCCCCAACATCTTTGATTAGAGTCTTGTGAATGGTTTGGGGGGGCAAATTCCACCATGTGAAAGCATTGCTTGCTAATCTCATATTTGTTATATATATATATATATATATATATATAGCTATTCCCCTCTGGAAATGTGTGAGCATCGAAAATCTATAAGACTGATCAAGTATCTACAATTTGACCAACAATTTTAAAAGGCTACCAAGAAGGTGAAAGTCTGAGTTTTGGAGAAAATTAATGGCAGCTAGAGAGTCACTCTCAAGCCAAACTTTATACGACCCATGCTCATAGCTCAAAAGCTTTCTCAATTGCCAAAATCATAGCAAAAATCTCCGCATAATTCCCAAAGGCTGCGCAAAATACTCTTTAAGGTGGTACCACTAATATTTTGATGTGTTGGCCAGTTTGACTCTCGATTACTGTTTATGGGACAATCTTAATTAATTACTTCATTGATCAGTTTTAGCTGACGTGTTATGATGATGATTAATTAGTAGCTACCTGATGGCACATTAATTAATCCAGCGACGAATTCTCTAAATAAATAAATAAATAAAATCCAATAATTAAAATGTTTTAAACTCTAATCGTTGGCTCCCCACAAATCTCTCAACAGTCATTTAGCGTTTGAGTTTTGACCACTCTAATATGTTTATGTTAATGAAACTATCAAAACCACCCACAAATCACGTGCTTCAGTTCTATCTTCCATGAATGGAAGAAGCAAAAGAAAAAGAAGAAGAAGATGAATAGCCTCCAATTGTACGCGTCTTCTGGGTTGACAAAAACGTTGTCCCTGGGACACAAAGACAAGCCATGGCTGAGTTACAAAATCCTGGATCCTCAGAGCGACTTTGTAAACACATGGAATCACATATTTTTTGTAGCATGTATCATTGCCTTGTTTCTGGACCCTCTCTACTTTTACGTCCCAATTATTTCCAACGACGTCCCATGCATGACACTCGATTACATCTTAGTTTGGATAGTCACTGTGTTGAGAAGCACGGTCGATGTTTTGTTCTTCACCCACATTGTTGTCAAGTTTAAGACAGCTTTCGTGGCTCCAAGTTCTAGGGTTGTTGGAAGAGGAGACCTTGTGAGAGACCCCGGTGTCATTGCCAGACGCTACCTGAAGTCTGATTTTATTGTTGATCTTATAGCTACTCTTCCTCTTCCCCAGGTGACGAATGATAATGGCTAGACACTCATATATACAGATTGATCCAGTACTTACACCTGGTTGTGGTCTGTTGCTATATATGCATGTGCACACCTGAGAATTAATTTTCAATTATATAATCAATTAGTGTGTATATATATATGTGTATATATATATAATTGGTGTTGCTTGCATGCAGATCACTTGCTCTTTGATGGTAGTTGTTCCAAAATATGGAGCACCTAATCATGCCAACGGCACTATTGTCTTAATTGTTTTTCTTCAGTATATTCCAAGAGTTCTCATTTTGATTACTCTTAACGAACGGATTATGAAAACTGCTGGGGTCATAGCCAAGACTTCTTGGTCGGGGTCAGCTTTCACTCTCCTTTTCTATATGCTTGCCAGCCACGTACGTATGTTTTCAATATATTATGAATTTTGTTAATTTTTTTTTCCATATTTTAATGACATTACCTTGAGAATGTCGTTCATATAGTTTTAACAGTTTGTGTTGTCAAAACTAAGGCCGTCTGTCAAGTAAATATACTTTCCTTAACAACTGCTACAGCTAGCTTTCATTTCACATGATTAAAACCAAACAGACCAGAGTGTTTAAATTGTGATTGCAGATTATAGGAGCTACATGGTATTTCTTCTCTTTTAAGCGGCAGCAGGCGTGCTGGATACACGTGTGTGATGGAGAGAGGAACTCAACCCACTCCCCATCCTGTGATCCTATTTTTATCGACTGTTATGCTGGTGCGCTACCTGAACGCGATGCTTGGCTGGAGCATTCAGGCCTCCATGATGAATGTGCTTCAGAAGAGCATCAATTTCCATTTGGAATATTTTATGATGCTATTGATAAAGAAGTTGCTGAAACAAATTTCATCAGAAAATATTGCTATTGCCTATGGTGGGGTTTGAAAAATCTAAGGTGTATACATCACTTCTATTAAAAAAGGACTTGCATTTCTGTGTTTAGCAGCATAGAGAGCAGATGGTGTTGAACAATTTTTAAATTTTGTTTTGGGTTCTTACACATTTTCCAATCATTTTTTTTTTCTCCAATGCGCAGCTCATATGGACAAAATCTGACGACAAGTACTTATATCCTTGAAATATTATTCAGCATGGTCATTTGCATCCTTGGTCTAATTCTGTTCTCATATCTCTTAGGAAAAATGCAGGTAAGCTCCTTACAATATCTACTAGATATAGCAATTAATGCTACACGCATGTGTTACATAAATCTTAATTAACGATGTTGCTTTTAGTCTTGAATGCAAAAAAAATTTATAGATAAATCTTGATGATATTAATTCAAGAACTATGTGCAATCCACAACTGCTAAACTGGAAGACTGGAGGGTCAGAAGGAGAGATACAGAGGAGTGGATGAGGCACCGTCAATTGCCAGAAGGGCTTCGAGAACGTGTACGCCGGTTTCTTCAATACAAGTGGCTCGCCACCAGGGGTGTAGATGAAGAATCCATTTTGCAATCTTTACCTTTGGACCTCCGACGTACTATTCAGAGGCATCTTTGTCTAGCCTTCGTTCGACGTGTAAGCCCCCTTAACCCATAATTAATTACTACATTTTGAGTAATAAATAAAGTACACCTAGCTCCTTGCTTGCTTAATTTCTCTTTAGAAATTAAGTAAACGTGAAATAGACTTGAGAAATTATGTGTTGTACTGTTTCTTCAGGTTCCTTTTTTCGCACAAATGGATCAGCAGCTCTTAGATGCCATATGCGAACGTCTCTATTCATCTTTGAATACCAGAGACACGTACCTCATTCGCGAAGGCGATCCAGTGAACGAAATGATTTTCATCATTAGAGGACAAGTAGAAAGCTCGACAACAAATGGAGGAAGGGCGGGATTCTACAACTCGATCACTCTCAAGACTGGCGATTTCTGCGGCGAAGAACTGTTGACATGGGCCCTGATGCCAGTCTCTACACTCAATCTTCCGTTATCAACAAGAACAGTCAAGTCACTTACTGAAGTTGAAGCGTTTGCACTCAGAGCTGAGGACCTCAAATTTGTTGCGAGCCAATTTAAGCGCCTACACAGCAAGAGACTGCAGCATGCATTTAGATACTATTCGCACCAATGGAGAGGCTGGGGAGCTAGTTTTATACAAGCTGCTTGGAGACGATATAAGAGGCGAAAGAAGGTGGTGGAGCTGGCGATAAAAGAAGGGTTATATGAAATTGTAGAAGAGGAATGCCCCTTTGAAGACTCAGCAGGAGGAGCTATTGAGTCTGGTGCCGAGGGGTTAGCAGTTGAATATGCAAGCGATGCAGACAGTCCTAGTACTGCACTACTGGCTCCAAGATTGAGCACTAAACGGCTTAGTCTGAGGGTACCAGCATTTAATCCTGATGATTCTAGCATGAAAATGCCTAAGCTGTTTAAGCCTACGGATCCTGATTTCTCTGCAGACCATCAAGATAACTGATCTTGTACACACACACACACACATATATATATATATAGATGAAACAATTAACTGATTAATTATATCATATTTTGTGCTTAATTGGTAAATCTCGATGCGGATGGAGACTCTCCGCATATGCTTAATTAGTGGCTGGAGCTAAAAGCACCTGGCTTTTAGGCCTTAGAACTAACATAAGAATATCAGGATTCAGTTCTATAGAATTAATATAAGTCAACTTTTTTAATTTCTATTGAAAACAAGAATCCATCGCACACTTGCTTTTTCGCTATTACTGGCTGATTGAATGTAATACTCTAATGAATCTTGAAACAAAGCATCAAAAAAAACAAAAGAAACAAACGATGAAAGGCATATCCTCTCTAAGCATGAGATTTAACTGGAAATTGAAACAAGTTGTTTGGCCCAATAAAAAAGAGATCTTTTCGCTTTAAATGCTAATTATTCTAAATTATGACAAATGGATTTAGGATATATTTGAGATTGAATTTGAATGATTGTAGTTTAAAAATTATAGTATTAAATTATTTAGTAAATATTAGTTGTTGTAACTTAAAAATTATGTTAATATGATTTTTTTAATTTGAATGACGAAAAATTTATTATATCTTTAATAATTTTGTTAAAATTATATTTGCTACATATTATTAATTTTTATTTAATAATTATATTTTTTTTATAGTAATTGTAACTTAAAATGTAATGAGAAGTGTGATTGTATGATCAACCAATAATGAATTTCATTTTCAGATGAAAGAAAAAGAATAATACTATGTCGTATAATCACCCGAATTTTATATCTTGTATTTAAATTTTACTACAGCTCCCAGAATTAGTTAAATAAAATGTGATGAGAAGCGTGATTGTACAGCTTCCATTAGAGCTAAACTATAGAGCCCAAGCCGCCCAATGAGACTGTACTGCGCACATTTGGAACCGTGAAATGTGAACATATATTCCATAAAAGTAGTGCTGATGAAAGGCAAAGTGAATATACAAAATATTGGCATGTATAATAGATTTATGATTATTCTAGGTTTTGTCCCGTACATTACAAAAATAAAAAATAAAAAAAGTTATGGCTATGTTGGAGAGGACCCTTTGGTCAAAGGAAAGGAGAAGTCCTGATTCCGGGACGGAGCCGTATGACGCGAGAGTCTCAAGGACGGCTCCTTTGAGAAGGGTGTGATAGTGATGCCACCACCCATCAGGCTCGACAAGCGGTCCACGGAGTTGCATCCCTGCTCACCTGGTGCATGCACATCGCTCTCTCCAAGAGGTCCGCTAGTTGCTCTACCTTGAAGCAACTTTCAAAGTCGTACGATTATAACCACTTTCTTTAACTGTCGAGCTATAGTTATAATCATACGATTATTGAAGTTGCTCCGCGCTAGACTCTTACAAAAAATCTTTTTAGTAGACTTGAATAATGTTGTTCTATATATTTGAAAGCAGATTGGTATAAAGATGTTGTTTTTGTCCTATGCTTTTAAAAATTATTCTAAACCCTAAACCATATGATTTATTTCGCATATTTAAAAAACGTATATATAAGAATTGAGATTTTTTAAAGCTATAAAGCCCAAGTCAACAAAATAACTATTTTAAAAAAATGAAATTAAATGATTATGTTGTATATTTAAAAAAAAAAAAAAAAAAACTAAAGGACGCCATAGAATTTGTTAGAAAAAAAAAAAAAACGCGTAGAATAGTTTCACCTCCTGAATAGTGAATACGTTGAATTAGTGTGTTTTTATGTGAAATAGGATAGGACTTTGATATGACGATGATAAATGTGAGATAATAAACCTAACCTCTAAAGTTCTGCCATTTGTCAAATCTTTAGATCCTAAAGTAACATCTACTATTTTTTAATTTTGAATACCATGGTTCCTATAATAAAAAAAAAACAATAATATTATATATTTTAAATAACAATAAAAAATTCATTGCTCTATGAAACAGAGGTAGCCTTTTCTCCTTTCTTGGATTATAATATGCTTCTGTCAAAAGATAATAATGCTTAATTACATACTGGGACCTCGTTGCAGCTGGCTCCCGTCACCATCTAACCGAACCCTTTTACCCAGTTTATTTATTTATTTTCTCCATAAATAAAGATTACGCATTAATCTAAACTCATTATCGTGGTATCTTTTGGTAGAATATTCCTTAACAAAAGAATCAATTAAGATGGACCACCTACTCCATACTACGCTTTAACTTGTTTCAATACATGGTCGTGTTTTGGATTCTTACTCCGCAGATTTATAAGCATCCTAGCAAAACCACTTAGCATTTTTTTAAGTATGATGAGACATCTTAATATTTAAATTTTAATTAATATATTATTTATTTATTAAAAAATAATTAAATAATTTTATTAATTATAAAATTTATTATACAATAAATAAATTACACGTGACATTAATATTAAACATCATTGTTTTACTTCCTGGTTCAACCGTAGAACTTGCAGCGATACAACATTTTTTATTCTTCTCCGAAGTAACCGTTGCTTACAAAGTAAAATAATCAAACATGCAGTAGCTTCACATGTGGACATTAAAGGATACGGGTCAAATCGGTTTGGTTGTTCGAGAACAAGCGCCACACTACATCGAACTTCACAAATATTGTTATCATCGCATCAGCTTTGAAACCTACTGAAACTTGACCGACATCGCAAGCTGTAGTTTTTTTCACTCTTAAGACGACGAGTTAGATCGATGAAACCTCGTTAGCAAAAAGATTCTCTCTTCAAAAGTTTAACAACTGTGAATTTATTGTTAAGTTGAGATAAATATATATATATATATATATATATGTTCAATTAGAAGTTGTCACATAATTATTGTTTAAGGAAAAAATTAGACGGATTTCGAGTAAATTACTATTACTATATAGTTATTTAATGAGTTCAAATTCAGTACCTCAACTAAATGATTATCTAATACGCTCAAGCACATCATATCTATTAAGAATTATCTGGTAATTTTGATCATATAGTTATCTGCTAGCTCGACCAAGTAGTTATCTAATAATTATGAGCAAATAATTTCTACCAAGAGAAAGATTTGGCTATCTCGAAGATATAACCTCAACTAGAGGGTAATTCTAATTACCTCAACAAAATATATACAATAAATAATAATTATTAGTCATTATTGCTAATTAGTTGCTATGATAAATGTTAAATAGTAATTATTATTGTATTTATTATGGTGCTTATTAGTACATCAATTATGATTATAGGTTATAATTATAATTATTTATTTTGATAAAATATTTATTTTTAAGATTTTTTTCATAAATCTGACGATCTCTTTTATGACATGAGAGTTTTTTCTTTTCTAAACAAAGAAATTATTTTTTTATTTATTTAATGAGAAAATTTTTAGTTGGAAGGTAATATGAATTAAGTTACTAAGTACGTGATATAATATTATCTATAAGAGATTCAATTATTGACTTGAATATTATAGGGTTCATGCTGAAAAAATTTTTAGCATCTCTAATTATCTTTTGTGGTTTCAGGTGATTATCGACAGTTTACTAGTAATTATAGGTGATTATAATGATTAATAACTTATTTCTCTAATAAATAAATATTATGATGATGTTAAAGATAAGAGATCTACTCAACATAATAAAAGACGAAATTTTCGACATAATTATCTCAGTACTTAGAATAACAATTTACCCTCGTATAATTGAAGATAAGAGTTAAACCAAAAGTGTTAACCATTTATTTATTTAATGAAAATTTTTCAACCGTTAGATTGAATAAGGATGCATCCAACGGGTTTGTCTATTACAGACAGAAAAAATAACATGCTTCCCCTTAGAAAGCCAACGGCCAATAAAACCGCTGGATACGCGCCTCCGTACGCGTGGAGTGCAGTACGACCTCATCTAAGCATTGCTTATCATGAAAAGTTGAAACGTCTTCGTCTCTTAGCATAGCTAAAAGGCCTGCTGCACTCATAAAGTATTGTCGCCTACTCATCAATTTCTACTGAGCACAACTTTTTCTCATTATTTGTTCCCGTTTTATTTATTTCCTTTAAAATAAAATAATTCAAACCAATCTTTCAATATGTATACCATCTTATCTTCTTATTATTAAGAAAAAAAAAAAACTATTGCTAGAGTGTATTGACATAGACTCACTGCCACATTTGCTTTGGCTGGTCACTTTCTAAAACGTATATTTTATTTATTTATTTAAAAGAATCAATAAATGATGAACGTATGAGATTGGATATAGATGCTTGATGAGTGAATGAGAGCGTGATATCTTTGTTTCTATGCATGCAGTAGCAAGCTTAATTTGCAAAGACAAAAGTTACAGAGAGAGAGAGAGAGAGAGTTGAATTGGTTGTTCTTCACTTTGGCTATGGCAGCTGCTCGCAGAATCTCCACCTTGCTGTCTCGTTCTTTCTCTTCTGCTTCTCCTTCTCTGCTTCGCTCTCTTGGTATTTTTTTCCTTTTTCTTTTTTTTAATATTTCATAGTTTATGTTATTATTTTTTAATTTTACTTTTTCTTAATGTTTTCATTATTTGGTGTGTGTTTATATGGCCTTTGTTAGTCCGTGCACGATAAATTCTATTTTTATATACCCTTTTTGTTGTTCATTTGCGAGGAAAATATTAGATCTTTTTTTTTTTTTAAATTTTGTTTTCATTGATGTAAAGTCTGTTTTGATTCTAATGTAATAATCCTATAATTATAAAAATAATATAAATTTTCCTCCTTAAAATTTTATTTTTAGACTCACTACTTATACAATATGATATTTAGGTAAGGACTCTAGCTGGGCAAGGGGCATCAGCAGGTTTAGCACAGCTGCTGTTGTTGAAGAGCCAATCATTCCACCAGTTCAAATTACTTACACTAAGAATTTAATAAATGGCCAATTTGTGGACGCAGCTTCAGGTAAAATGATTGTTTCTTGAAAATTTGGAGCCCATTGTTTCTGTTGTTGATAATGAGCCTAATGTTGGAAACTTGTTTGGCCTTAGGGAAAACATTTCCGGCCTATGACCCTCGTACTGCGGATGTGATTGCTCATGTTGCTGAAGGAGATGCAGAGGATATTGACCTTGCGGTTGCTGCTGCCCGCAAGGCATTTGATGAGGGACCTTGGCCAAGGATGACCCCTTATGTATGAAAGCCTCTATTCTTTCTTAGCCATTACATTACAAATTACCATGTAATGATTTTTTTATTTTAATCTTTCAATTTCTTTTATTCAGGAGAGGTCAAGGATAATTTTGCGGACTGCTGATTTGATTGAGAAAAACATGGAAGAGCTGGCAGCTTTGGAGACATGGAACAATGGGAAGCCCTATGAACAATCTCTCAAATCCGAAGTACCAACGGTGGTTCGCCTGCTGCACTATTATGCTGGTTGGATTTTTACTAAAATGAATTTCAGTTCACCTCATTAAGTGTTAATTGTTGAATTTCTAATACTTTCTCTTTTAATATCCAGGCTGGGCTGATAAAATCCACGGCCTAACGGTCCCTGGTGATGGAAATTACCATATTCAAACTTTACACGAACCAATTGGTGTTGCTGGCCTGATAATTCCATGGAACTTTCCTCTTGTCTTGTTTACTTGGAAAGTAGGCGCTGCACTAGCTTGTGGTAATACTGTTGTTCTAAAGTCTGCTGAGCAAACGCCTTTGACTGCTCTGTACTTGGCAAAGCTATTCCACGAGGTAGAATTGGAAACAATTGTGTTATATTCTCTTAATCAACAAGTACTTTTCCTCTTGCATAATTCAATGCAAATCAAGGGATGGTCTAATGCAGATAAGCTACCTCAGAAACTCGCTGTTAGATGATTGTTATGCGATACCAATATGAAAGTAAATTCATGTCGTAATGCAATGTCCTCAAATCTTTTTATTTCATGTTTGATTTGTCTTCTTTTCTGTTGGCACCATTGTTCAGAATATGAGGAGCAGATATTAATATTATCTCCTTACTGATTTTCAAAATGTGACAGGCTGGTCTTCCCCCTGGTGTTTTGAATGTAGTTTCTGGTTATGGTCCAACAGCTGGTGCAGCCCTTGCTAGCCATATGGATGTGGACAAGGTATTTCTTGAGCTCTACTCATTATTCATTTTCTTCAGAAGATAATTTCTGGGGTAAGTTGCATCCTTATTCATCTCTCTGGTTTAGAGTTTTCTTCACTTTCTGTTAAATGAAATTAAGGATGAGTTATGCCTTGGCATTTTGGAGGGGGCCCACAGATCCATCAAGCAGAAAATTATCTCAAAGCTTCATGCTTGTTTGTCCGAGAAGCTCATTTGGCAATTTTTTCTGCTTGTTTTTTGTAATATATATATATATATATATATATATGAGTTGAACTTCATTGTTCAACAAGTTGTAGCTTAACTATCAGTTATGTCGAGTGCAGCTTGACTGCTTTTGGAACACAGTTTAACTATTTTTGGTAGATAACATTTTACTTTTCACTTATGTTATATATTATACGAGCCTAAGCATGCTTCAATATCACATTTGGCGTGCTTACAAAACACAAGTGACTAATAACATCCCCCCGCTACTTTTGCAGCTGTCCTTTACAGGACATACTGATACTGGTAAGATCGTTCAGGAATTGGCTGCAAAAAGCAACCTTAAGCCAGTGACCTTAGAACTTGGAGGGAAATCACCATTTATAATATTCGATGATGCTGATGTTGATCAGGCTGTGGAGCTTGCACACTTTGCTTTGTTCTTTAATCAGGTTGGTTCCACTAAGTTTTTTCCCATATTTGCCACTTAGCATGTGAGCATATCATCATTTGAAAGTTTTCTATCTGCAGGGACAATGTTGCTGTGCTGGATCTCGTACCTATGTACATGAGCGTGTATATGATGAGTTTGTAGAAAAAGCAAAGGCACGCGCTATGAGACGTATTGTTGGTGATCCCTTCAAGAATGGTGTTGAACAAGGTCCTCAGGTTCTGCCCTCTGCCCATCTCCCCTCCCTTTCTGGTTGTGATAATTGGATTATTCACCTCGTTTAAACAATTTTCTAATTTATTAGTGCTGCTTTCCTTGTTACTATGAAATAGATCTTATGTATTATTGCCACCTCACAGTAACAAGGCAGGACAGAAAGGGTGCATTCTCCATTTCTATAAATCTAAGTTTTATAAAAAGAAAAACACTAGCACTTATTTTAAACTGCCTTATAGTAGATGGCAAATATGCTCTCCGTATATTTTTGTATAACTGCAAGTAAATCTTGGCAAGCAATTTGATCCCTCTTATTAATTTAATTTACATGTGAGTAGTTTATGTAGTTGAGAAGCAAACTAATACCGCCCTTGAATCTATGAAAATCTCAGATTGATCCAGAGCAATTTCAGAAGGTCCTTAGGTACATAAGGTCTGGAATCGAAAGCAATGCAACCCTTGAGTGTGGAGGTGATAGATTGGGCAACAGAGGCTACTTTGTTCAGCCAACTGTTTTCTCAAATGTTAAGGTGTCATTCATTTCTCTCCTACAATTTCTCATTCCAATTCTTTCTTTCATAATACTCTGTAGTTACTGATTGCATTTCTATAAAATAGGATGACATGTTGATAGCCCAGGATGAAATCTTTGGCCCAGTGCAATCCATCTTGAAGTTCAAGTGAGTAAAGAACTTCCTCGTCCCTGTTTATTAGAGATCTAAAGAACTTCCTCGTCCCTGTTTATTAGAGATCAGTAGCGTTGCATTCCCTTCTCTCTTACTCTTTCTTTCTGCTTTGTCAGGGAAACTAGTGATGTTATAAGAAGAGCAAATAAAACACAATTTGGTCTAGCTGCTGGGGTTTTCACCAAGAGCACAGACACTGCTAACACCATGATGCGTGCACTGAGAGCCGGGACTGTATGGATTAACTGCTATGATGTGTTTGATGCTGCAATTCCTTTCGGTGGGTACAAGCAGAGTGGCATAGGCCGGGAAAAGGGAATTTACAGCCTTTACGGTTACCTGCAAGTAAAGGCTGTTGTTCAACCTGTGAAGAACCCAGCATGGCTTTAATTTCCTGAAGTTCCGCCTCCTTCAATGTGTGTTTATGAATAAGGATAGCATAGAAAGATCAGCTTGTAATTATGGATCAAATGGATAATTTACTTTAAAAGAACTTGCTTTCTTTTGTGCACTAAATAATGCATGTCTGTTGATCAAGGCAGCTGTCACTGAAATTTGAGTAGTATGGAGTGGTATTGTATAATTTATCCTAGATCCAAGACCGAAAGATCGAACTGCCGTGAATGATTAGCCGCATTGCGAAACCTACGGTTTGCTCTTTTTAAGGTCTGGGTTCAGGCTTCCATGGGCACTTGTCTCCCATTTCACCAAATTGGGTACAGAGTTCATACATTTAGGTTATGTTTAACTGTTAGAGTAAGCATGAAAATGAAAGCTTCAATAAATAAACACGGGTACCTCCAATACATTTGAACTCATTGTCTATGGATAAAGAAAAAGAAAAAGGGTTTCAACATCAAAAACAACAAAAATTAGAGTAAACATATAATACCAGATTTGAAATTGTAATCATGCATTGCGCATTGGTTCGATATCTGATTTAGGGAGTTTTTTCGGCTGGCAGAGGTTGGACAATTATTTAGGTAAAATTAATAAATTATTGTTGAATAAAAATAAAAGATATTCATTAGATAATTTTATCATCATTTAATTATTTTTTAATAACTCTATTGACTGTATAAAATATCACAATATGATAAAATAATTAATTTAATTCAAAAAGATTTACTAATTTCAATTAAGATTTTGTTGAGATTTTATGAATATTCTTTCCAATTACGAATTTTTATTCATTTTATTTTTTTCAATTAAAAAATGAAAAAAAAATTGCATTATCAGTCACAAAATCCAAAAATAAAAGTTAAGGACAAATTGACTTGATTAATTCAAGAACATCCAAATTAAATGCCAATAATATTTTTTAAGTCTTGGAAAAACGTCAGCAATAAAACCAGACGAGAAGGTAAACTAATGATTTGAGTAATCAAAATCACATGAAACGTGTCGGCAAGCTAAGAAATGACGGTTTAGTGTTCATTACTCGTTCGGTTCAATTCTATGTGAACAAGGCAGAGATTGCTCATTGCGATCTGTATCAATCAATTGTTAATTTATAATTGTACAGATATGATATTTGTTTATATGCACATACTGCTTTGTTTATTCCGTTAATATGGCTTTAATTCAACATCGCAGTCAACAAGGTGGCATGCTAAGAGTCGTTGATTCTTCACGTTAGGGCATGCTAGTTCTTTAAATAACATAACGCTTCAGTTATTAAAAAAGACCCAACAAAACGGGCGGGGAGGATGCTTGTTGAGTGGGGCCTGGTTAGTTGGCTCCGACTGTTTTTATTCAAATATATGAACATTCATGAACCCATAAATTAGTGACAAGCCAAAAGCTTATTTCACATTGAAAATCAACTTTATGTGTATTTAAAAAGAATCAGGCCATGTATTGACCACTTAATTATTCTGAGGCAAATATAAGAAGCGCGTATTATTAGTCATGAAGTTATTGGTACACGTAAACATTGCCATCAGTCTTAGTCATAATTGTTTTTTTTTTTTTTATATGGAAATATATATGAAAGCAACGTTTTGGAGGGTTTATGGCCGTAACCTGAAAGAGATTAGTGAAACTTCCAAGTGTTCATAAGTGAAACCAGATTTGCAGCATGGATAGCATGGGACCCTCCTTCCCATCAACGGATGAGATTTGGATTTTGTATGATCCAATAGATTCTGTCTACTAGAAAATTCATCAAATTTCAAAGTTTGGAAAAGTTTAGTCACATATACACCGCATACGTGGATAGTCCCACCATCATTATGATAAAACAGTTTTAACGGCGGATGGGACCGGCCGCGAAAGGGATGAGGCTGAATGGCTGATTTATTTGGACACAGCGATGTAAGTCTCAAAAAAAAATTAATAATAAAACCACTTACATTGCACCTTGTTTATAGAAAGTATAAATAAAACTGTATTATGAAACGTTTATTTCAACGAATTCACGGGACAACGTATGTCGAATTCGAAAAAATCATTAATTTAATCCAAAATATTACTGAATCCAATGGTGTAAAATGAACAAATAATAATGAAGATTTAGATCTGAAATCAAATTTCTTGCTAATTTCGTTTCTTTGTTCTATAAATACAATTTAATACGGACAAAAATATTTATTAAGAAAATCACATGTTAATAGTTCAATACGGACAAAAGTATTTATGAAGAAAATTACATGTCAATAGTTCAATACAGACAAAAATAATTGACGAATCTAATGGCACAAAATGAAGTAAAACGAAGAACAATGAAAATTTAGATCAGAAATAAAAATTTCTGCCAAGTCCACTTTTTTCGTTTTATAAATACAGGTCAAAAGAATTGAGAAATAATCTTTGGCAAAATTTTCATTTGAGCAAAGAAAATTGATATCTCAAATTCATAAAAATTTACAAATTAAATACTAAAAAATGTTCAAACTGCCTTCACAAGTATATGCTCAAGTCTAATTTTTGAAGATTTTCAAGAACTAAAGCAAAAAAAAAAAAAAAAATGACCAGATAGCAGGAATATATATATATATATAATCTCTAGTTTAATCTTCTCTATTTAAATGTATTGGGACTATTGAAGGCTTTTGAAACCTTCAAGTATATAGTTCGAAATAGAGTTGGGGATCGATCAAGCTACAATCCGAGTACTTTCATTTCCCGTTTATTGAGAAAAGTTTAAATATCATCGTTACTTAAAAAAAAAAATTGGATGGAGATGTAAAACATTGTCCATTAAACACCAAAATTTGCCCCCAAATATTATTTGAATAATTGGATCAGGGTAGCTGCATGGGCGAATAATTTATATTTATTAAGTTTTGAAATTAAGGCAATTTCTTCCGGTTGATTAAGTTCTAGTAATTGATATATATAACAATTAGGGTGCGTTTAGTACACAGTACTATATTATGTTGTATTGTATTATTTTAATGCATGTATATTATATTATATTATATTACATTAATATTATATTATAATAATATTATATAATGTTTAGTGTCATATTATATTTATTAATTTTTATATTTTTATTTTAATATATTATATTATTTATTATTAGTTATATTAAATTCTTAAATAATAATCAATTTATATACATTAATTAAGATGATAGAATTACATAATGTAATATTATGTTCTATTTTTATTTTAATATATTATTTAAGTACTTATTATTTATATTAATTTATTAAATAATAATCATTTTTATATTAATTAGTATAATATAATTAAAAATACATTATTTAGTTATACTTTTAATTAATAAATTATATATTTATTAGTTTGTGTTAATAATTATATTTATTTAATGTAAAAATAAAAAAGAAAATAAAAATTAATTTTATATTATATTTAAAAATTATATTTATTTATTAAATAAAATTATTAAAAAAAAAAAGAGAAAGAAGAGGTTTGCTGCATTAATTAAATCAAACTTCCAGTTAAGTTTAATATATGCGGCAATTGACTATATTATTATAGTACATTATAATACATCATAATACAGTCAATTATGCAATACAGCCTCATGTTATGCGGCAACCAAATATCCGTTTATGTAATTGGAGGGACACATACTTGCACCGGCAAATGATGCGTTGCGACATGTCCTTAAATCTCACAAAATTTGAAAACAGTTGCACTTAGGTAAATTAATTAAGGGAAAGCACAGCTAAATGACAAAGATTAGGATCAAATTGAAACCACATACAACAGCTAAAAGATTTTTAATCTTAGGACGCAGCATAATTAAAGGAAAATAAGTAATGTCCTTTGGAAATTCCGCTATATTATCAACTAATGTCAGACATAAAACAATCACCCACGTACACTTTTTTATTTCATTTGATCATGAACCAAAGACAAACTTGAGTATTAGACTATCTTATCTTTGGCTGATTGTGTAGTATTTGAAGCTCGAAAACACAGGATCATTGCTCCATTGTTATTAATTAAAATTCCTCCTCCAGTCCAGCTGCCATGACTACTATAATTATAATTCCTATGAAAAATTAATCCTAATTTAACATGTAATTATCTGACTAATTAAGTACTAACATTGTTTCCTTCTTCATCCAGGAAGCACACGTAATCTCCATTTTAAAATTGAACGATTGTGACTCTTTTCCTAAGCTTTGACACTTTGAACATTCTGACATGACCCTTCCCCTGGTAACATGGCACTTTCTGATACTTCCACGTGTAAGTCGGTTAATGGGACCCACCTTACTGAAAACCTATTCCATTCGAAGCAACGGCAACTCCGCCCGTACAACCCGAAACAGCATCCTTGTAGTTAGTTATATATATTTTACTTTACCAGGATCCAAATGAAGCAACATCAGGCCAACCCGATTGCTACACGTGTTGCATACACGTGTTATGAAAATCTCGCCCCATCTCTAAGTGGCACTCGGACTCTTCCGAGTCAACCAAGCTACCCCTAACAGCTCGATTTCTGCCACGTGTCCTTTATGATATATCCAAGTTGGTTCTTCGTTGCTCCTGTAACATTTTGGACATACTGATTGAAATATATTTATATATGTAACTCACCCAAGTTTTACATTCAAAACCAAAACTGCTCTGTTCTCTTTCTGCTTCCCTCTGTTTTACTTCAATGATTAAAAAAACAAATCAATCCGATCGTCGGATATTGTCATTTCCGGCGGTTCACCCATGTGAGGCCATTTCTCCGGCGACCCTTTTGAATTCTTTAATCGCTCTTGCCAACAGCGTATGCAGTTACAATTCAAAATTCTTTGCGACTCAAAGAAGAAATGCCCGTGAAGCAATTCGCCAAATAGGAATTCTTTTAATATTCTTCGAGGAGATTCGTGACCGTGGATTGAATCTTTCGGACTCAGTGATTCTTTGCTTCTCGGAGCTTCACTTGACATTCCAGAAAGTCCTATTCTTGATGGAAGATTGCACCCGAGAAGGAGACAAGCTCTGGGTTCTAATGAAGTCTCAGTTTTTTGCAACTCAGTTTCGTGTTCTTATCCGAGCAATCGCTACGGCTCTCGACGTTTTTCCATTGGATGCAGTGGACGTTTGTGGTGAAGTGAAGGAATTGGTTGAGTTGGTGGCGAAGCAAGCAAGGAAAGCCAAGTTTGAGCTGGATAAAGACGACGAACGAGCCATGAAACGAGTTCTTTCAATATTGAATTATTTTGAGAAGGGAATTGAGCCTGATTCGGGATTCATAACGTGGGCTCTTGATTATCTCGAGATTAAAAGCTGGAGTGATTGTAACACGGAAATCAAGTTTTTGGAAGAACTCATTGCATTGGAATGCTCAGATTCTGAAGAGAGGGAGGTCCCATTTCTAAGCAGCCTAGTGGGATTCATGAGCTATTGTAGAGTAGTAATTTTCGAAGCATTGGATTATCGAAGCAATGATCAAATTGATGAGAGGTGCAATATGGAGACGCTTAGTTGCTTAAATCCAGAGGACTTTCGATGCCCGATTTCACTCGAGCTAATGACAGACCCGGTGACAGTATCTACCGGCCAGACTTATGATCGATCTTCGATACAAAAGTGGCTAAAAGCAGGGAATATGCTGTGCCCCAAAACAGGGGAGAAACTGACAAATACGGAATTGCTTCCGAATACAACTCTGAAGAAGCTTATCCATCAGTTTTGTGCCGACAATGGCATCTCGCTGGCCAAATCCGGCAGAAAAAGTCGTGACATATCAAGGACGATTATTCCAGGTAGTACTGCAGCAGCAGAGGCGATGAAGTTTATGTCGAGATTTCTTGCAAGGAGGCTGTTTTTCGGAACAAATGAAGAGAAAAATAAGGCAGCCTATGAAATTCGTTTGCTTGCAAAGTCAAACATTTTCAACAGGTCTTGTATAGCTGAATCAGGCGCAATCCCGCCTCTCTTGAACCTTTTATCCTCACCAGATAGTTATGTGCAAGAGAACGCAATAGCTGCTTTGCTGAAGCTGTCGAAGCATACTAGTGGCAAGAAAGTGATGGTTGAAAGCGGGGGCCTAAAAGTGATTCTCAAAGTGCTACAATCAGGACTGAGTTTGGAAGCAAGGCAGATCGCGGCTGCAACATTGTTTTACCTTTCTTCTGTGAGGGGGTATCGAAAATTGATAGGGGAAACACCCGAGGCAATCCCAGCTCTTGTGAAGCTGATTAAGGAGGGTACCACTTGTGGGAAGAAGAATGCTGTTGTTGCGATTCTCGGGCTGCTTTTCTTTCAAGGAAACCATCAGAAAGTGCTTGCTGCCGGTACTGTTCCATTGCTGGTTGATATTTTAGCTTCATCAAATAAAACCGAGCTAATAACAGATTCACTAGCAGTTCTTGCAAATCTAGTTGAGAATATTCAAGGAACGTTGACAATTCTGAAGACTTCAGCAGCGCCTGTAATTGTTGGGCTACTACAAACGTTAACTTCACGAGCTGGGAAAGAGTATTGTGTCTCAATATTACTCTCTTTATGCAGCAATACTCGTGAAGAGGTGACTGCAAGTTTGGCGGCGGACCCTCCACTCATGACTTCACTATATTCTCTCACAACAGATGGCACATCCCATGCAAGAAAAAAGGCTCGTTCCCTCATCAAAATTCTTCATAAATTCTTTGAAACAAGCTCCTCTGGATTGGGGGGTTCGGCAGTTCCACATGAACAACCGCTTCATGTCTGGTAAATTGTTTTAGAATGACTCGATCACTCGCAATGTAAATACACATAGTGACATACAGTATAGCGTATGGATATACAACGTGAACACAGACATGTGCTACTTTGATTGTTTTTAGCTTCTACGATCTCAATGTGTTAGATATTAGCTCAGTTTTTGTAAGAGCTAATTACTCAAAGTTACAATTACAAGTACATATATAGATATATGTAATTTGCAATTTTTTTTGTTTGTAGTGATAAATAAAATGGTGTGAGACACAGATACTGCTGAGTGAAATGTAATTTGAATTTTGAAGTATATGATTTTGCTGTTTAATTATATATGGAAACTCAGCAAATAACATGACCATAATTATAGGACGGAAAGTTTAATAATATTATATATTTTAAATTTTTTATTTTAAATAATTATTTTAAATGATATGGTATTTATAAATTAATTTATAAAATTGAAATAAATTAATTATATTATTTTATTAATTAATTGATGAATATCACATTATCTAAAATAAAAAATTTAAATGTAAAGTATTACTCTGAAAAAATTATTGAATAAATTTATCTTCTATAAAGAAATTTAATTTGTAATGAAACAAATCTATTCACCAATTTATAAATTAACAAGACATATTTTGAAATTTTAAGTAATTGTATATGATGTAAAATTTCGGAAAAAGTTACTTGTAATAAAAAGAAAAGGAAAAAAATTAGAAGTGCGGAGTGCAATAATAAAGACCAAAACGACACCGTTTAGGAAAGAAAGTAGTATAGTATAGATAGATGATACTCTTTTTTAGCTTTAGCCTTCGTTTTGTGATCATTCCCGTCTAAACTAGAACGTTCCCGGATCGCCCGACGAAACCCTAATTTTAAAAATCAATTTGTAGTAAGTCAGTTTTTTTTTGGTCAATAAATTATTCATCGTCAGGCATAATAGATATATACATATTTGACAAATCTAGATTTTGGTATTAAGTGCAGGTTCTACTGTGAGCATTAGAATGGCGGCCGAACCGAAGACAGTGACCGAAGATGCGAAGATCGACTTGTTTGAAGACGACGACGAATTTGAAGAGTTTGAAATTAACGAAGGTCCGATTTATTGCACTATTTTTTAATGCCGATTTCCTGTTTATTGCTCTTTACTTGTAGGGTTCAACATTGATTTTATTTTATTCTATTTTTGTGAATCTAAGGAGAAATTTATTATTCAATGACTGTCGGGTTAGCTTGCTTTTAACGCAAAAATATATGAATCTATCACCCCTAAATTGATTTACGCTTTACCTGATTTGGATTGTAGCCTCTGCTAGGATATATCTTTTTCGTTCTTTAATCTAAATTTTTTTTTTCAAATCATTTAAAATTGATAGAATTTTATGTGCTAGGTAACGTACTGGTGGGTTCTGATGGAAATTGTGAGATGCTTTATGATATTTGGTTTTCAAATTCTATGCACCAGAGCTGTAGGTTTTACAAACGTTGGTATAGCCGGTTGCAGTGACAGGATTTGGGATTTTGTTGCACTTTGATTGCCCGTTGCATGTTCTATTCTACTGCTAATTTCATGAATTTTGTTTCTAGTTCTTCCTTTTATTAATTTAACAATGGAATATTTTAGTCTGAATTGTTCTCGTTTCTAACGACAATGAATTTGACAGAGTGGGAGGAAAAGGAGGAAGGTAATGAAGTAACGCAGCAGTGGGAAGATGATTGGGATGATGATGATGTCAACGATGACTTCTCTCTGCAGCTGAGGAGGGAACTGGAGAACAATGCCGAGAAGAACTGAGCTGAGCTTGGTAACTTGTCATTGTCGCATGTCGTTCTCCTATTCTGTTGTCACTTGCAGATGGCGAGTTTCAAATATTTTGTATGCAAAAGAATGTGTGAACTATTAACCCTATGCTTAGAAGGTCAGTACAATTATTAAGTGGAGAACCCATACGGCTTTGTGTCATTATGATTTGTAACTGCAGAACCTAAATGGTTGTCCTCTCATCTTTTTAGAGTTTAGTATCTGTTGAAGAATCATTTCAACTTTTCGAGCACTGATCTTTTATGGGATCATTCATATACCAATGAATTCTAAATTCTCTCTTTCAATTTCAATTCTGCATATGCGGCCCCAACTAAGGGACACACGAGAATTGAGTAGTGAAAATTTATTTTTACCCCGTTTTGGTTGTTCTACCGTGAGGTGCAATCTTGAAAACAATTGGGAAGAGAAAATACATTACTTTTGTTTCACTGGTGCATTTCATCATCTTTGTTCATTATGGTCTGTTAAGCCAAACAGGTTGCATTTGTTTATGAGAAGAGTGTCTTTGAAGGAGGGCTCTGAAGGGAGTTCACTTGAATCTGAAGCCGCTATCTGGCCATGGATAATTTTGATTTTATTTACAAACGACTATCTGAATGTCACTTTTCTTTCTGCGATTGGCTGTATTTTTAGAATTCGAAATGTCAAGTTCTGGTGAGTACTCTCTTCAACACTCTCTCACATAACATTTAATTGGCAGAATCCTGATGTTTGTGTTTTGTTTTGTTTTGTTTTTTGGTGAGAAAATCTTTTGGGACATTAAAGATAATATAATTAATTAATGATTGGCTAATGTGTATAATGAGTTTAATATATAATTATTATGTACTGGATTTTTTGAACAAATGCACGCATGGTAAAATATTAATTTGATTGTCGTGGGTTTTTATTTTTTGTTTTGTTGCCTTTCTCCCTTCTTCTATCGGACGGTTTAACTCATCAATGGTGGATCTTAATACCGTTTTATTCCCCAGCACGATGAACTGACGACAAAGTTTAGGCTGATCTGTGAGGCCAAGCCCCAAAATTCCAATAGTTAACGTACAAAAAGAGTCACAGAAGGCCGGAAACGTTAACCAGTAACAGGAAGTCAAAGGACGATGATTAATTATAATTTATCTAATATCTGTCTGAGGAAAGGCAAATCCAGTCTCTCCAAGTAGAGGCCCACCCCATGTGATCATCTAATATGCAGATTAAATATATAGCCCCACGCCCCCACCCAAATGAAATTTCAATTTGAAAATATTTGCGAACAGTTGATCGACTCTGTGAATGACAGAGGAAGTAGAGGCAGACAGCCAAACAAAGTCTGTTTTGCTTGCTACTGAATTTGTGTGGGAAAATGCGAGCAAGAATATCAATTTAACCAACATGAAAAGTCACCAAAATTTCACAAAAAAGGCATAAACGTGAGGCTTCCAATCTTGACATTTGCAGAACTGCATGGAACCACTCCATTCTCCAAAAGATAATTTTGCGTGTGCCCTTAGCCTGATGTCAACTCAATTGCAACATCACCAGATACACTAGTACCGTCTCTCAGAATCACACCAATTTTCGAAGGACTCACTCTAGTTCGACAGATTGGGCAAATGGGTGTCTTCAGCAGCCACGAGTCTATGCATTGAGCATGGTAACTATGCCCGCAGTTTGGCAATAACCTGCATTTCTCTCCCATCCTGAAATTCTCCAAGCATACAACACAATCCACGGGGCTATTCCCTCTATCTGCTGCTGCCTTGTACTCAAAGCAAGGAATTTGCTTCAAGTCATCGATAGAAATCATTTTGACACCACCTTGAGCAAAACCACTTTGTTCATAGCCTCTTCTGAATGCTCTCCCAACAATACAAACATGAATTACAACCAAAGCTGCAATACCCACAAAGAGTAAGGTCACAGAGATTAAAATCTCCATTACCATCATTAATTTCCTTGCTCTCCCTCTCTTTCTCTCTTATCAGTCATAGCAAATGCTTACTGATGACTTGTATTTTGATCTATCTTATTCTTAACCGGAACACGAAAGGCAAAAGCTTCAACACTTGTGAAGTTCACAAGTCATGCAATCGTAATAAAATCATTGAATCTATCGAAAGAAACCCAAAATTGAACTGTGTTTACAGCGTGTCGTGAAAGGGCTGAAACGGAATCAATGTATTGAGAAAAGAACTGTACTTACATGTGTTGCATGAGAGCTGAGAAAATGCTTGGTGGGCGATCAGAAATTCAAGGTACCACGATGCTTTTACAGGTGGGTTGGTCTTGTCCTCATTTATTTAGTGACATACGGCATCAAGAACTGACCAAATAATAGATATTTTAATTTTATTATAGGGAACCTGAAGGTAGTAGGACAAATTGTTTCAGTACACCCTGCTGGTAGTGGTACCGCCCAGTGATAATATACAAGATTTGTAAGGTTTAAGCCTCTAAGCTTTACTTGTATGACTGCAACTCTTGATGGGATAGACACTAATCTTAGATCATTTGAAGAAAGGTTACCAATCATTTTGTGTTGTTTATACGAAACTATTATAACATGTTGCTTTAAGTAACAAATATCATCATTCCAAGGGATTAATTATATCGAATTATAAGGTCGTTGACACTAATAGCATAATGTGGCTGGCGGGACTATGTTCCAGAATCATTGGTCAAATATTGCTTAAAGATTACTTGTTATTGGATTATATTGCTTCAGAATTATCTCTTGGTAAATTGCGATTCGCCGATTCGTTGGGTAATCATTGATAAAAGAAATGGTATTCTTCCGACTTTGGTGCTAAATGAACTGGCCTGGCACTAATTTACAATTAGATCTGAGCCTGTTTTCATGCCCTTGAGCCTGACAATATTTGAGTGCGAGTGGAGCTATTTTTTTTTTAATATTAGTTATACATAGAAGTATACAAGTATAAATCATATATGAGATATTTATAATTGTTATTTAATTAATAAATACACTGAAATTATAATATTATATTAAATTATAAAAATATTTATTTAGATAAACAATCTCTCACAAATACTGAAAGATATAATTACTCTACTTATATTTCATAAGAAAAATAACTACAAATTATATATAAATTAGTTATAAAAAATATTTTGAATCGCAACCATAACTGAGACTCAAAAGCCAAAACGCCCAACGCTTTGGTTACCAACAAACTTGTAACAATGGCATAAAACCCCATTACATACAATTTATACTAAGAAACCCACTGTAATTTCATTTACAGCCTTTGTTTAATTTTTTATTTCCATGGAAGTTATGCTTATTGTTCATTTAATTTCAATAATTCTCAATTTTGCAATGTCTTTGAAAATATATAGATTTGGATAAAAACTGGAATTCAATATAATAATGCGAGGAAAGCCCCGCTGTGACGTTTAGTTGAGAAATGCGTTTATTTTCTGCTGCTGCAATTCCGAAAGTGACCAGCATGACGTTTGTCGTTCCGGCCCGGGTTTAAACTCGCCATTCAGAAACCCGGATTTCCCGGGTTGTACCTCATATCCGAAGCACAAGTCCAAAAACCATAGCTCAAGAAACTGGAAACACGTAATTTAAAATTTTAAAAAATTAAAATTAAAATAAGAGAGAAATTAGAAACCCTAAATTCAGGATTTCACTCGAAATCTTCAATCATATTCCCAATTGCAACCATATACTCTCTCGCGACGTTCATTGACCGCCGGCAGCTGATATTGCAGTCACCAGGAAAGAGCCCAAAAGAATTTTTAGGTTAGTTATCTGTTCAGAATATGTAGATTTCAATTTAATTCGTAGCATTTGAGTATTAAAATTCTGAAACTGAAATTAACTGGAAATTATTTCACCATATAGAGCTTTGGAGTTCTGTGCTTTTCGTTTTTAATATGGCAGAATCGGGTTCAGGCGAAGCTCAACCGGCTGAACAAGGTAAAATTTTCTTCTTTGATGGAATAAAAATAGCTGTATTTGTCTTATTAATCGTTTATTTAACTTAATTCATTATCTGTTTGATTGTTGTTGATGGTTTTATTTATTTATTTTTTCTATTTTCAGTCTGCAATTTCTTTAGAAAGCCAACTAAGAATAAAAACATCAGAAAAAGAACTCTTAGTGAAGATGAAGACGAAGATTCAATTGAAAGCTCGGTGTTACAAAACCTAAAAAAACCTTCAAAGCCTGATAGTAAGCTTTACTTCTCAACTGGTCCCTCTAAGAGGGATAAGTCTGCTGATTCAACTGCTGATCTGGAAAAGCCAATATTTCAGTTCGAGTCTTCAAAGGAAATTCAAGTTCAACATGACAGCAAAGCTACTGCAACTCTAGAAACTGAGACTGATTTCTTGAGAGACTCTCGTGCTCTTCGTGAGAAAGTACTTAAACGATCAGAGGAGGCTTTGAAGGGTAAAGCCTCTGGTGATGAGAAGTTGTATAAAGGGATTCATGGATATGTTGATCACAAAGCTGGGTTCCGAAGAGAGCATACGGTTTCAAGTGAGAAAGCTGGCGGTTCTCATGGGCCTCTTAGGGCTTCAGCTCATATACGGGTGACTGCAAGGTTTGATTATCAGCCAGACATTTGTAAGGATTACAAAGAGACTGGTTATTGTGGGTATGGAGATTCATGTAAGTTTGTGCATGATCGAGGTGATTACAAGTCTGGGTGGCAGATGGAGAAAGAGTGGGAGGAAGCAGAAAAGGCGAGGAAGAGAAATTTGGCTTTGGGAGGGGGTGATTCAGATGAAGAGGGTGTTGGCCAGAGTGATGATGACGATGAGGATTCATTGCCCTTTGCTTGTTTCATTTGTAGAAATCCTTTCGTGGATCCTGTTGTGACCAAATGCAAACACTACTTCTGCGAGCATTGTGCTTTAAAGGTATAATCCTGTATTCAGTCCATTGGCTTTGTTTTACTTGATATGCATGCTTGCATTTGCAATATTAACTTTGGTGAAAGGTGAAGGGCTTTTTGGATGAAGATTATACTGCTAGACCATGCACACAGAGTTCAAATTTTCTTATGCATAGTTCCTGCATTATAGGAAATTTCTGTCTCAATCTCACTACTTGGTTAAACTTCTGTCTGATGGCCATCATGTAACTGATGATTTGGCTCCATAATAAGTGTTTAACAAATGATTCATATGAATTATGATTAACAATAAAAGTAATGGGATTCTCTGAAATTATGTGCTACATCTCATGCAAGTTTGGGAAGGCAATGGATTTAGGGTGGATGCATGGTAGTGGTGGCTCATGAATATTACACTTATACAACCCAAGCAAATGCTTTAATTTGGTTTCTGAATTTCTAGAAAGTGGTTTTTGTTTTTCCCTTCTAAAGGAGAGTGCAGACTTGAAGTATTTATTTAAAATGTCTTTTACCCATGAATGTTTGGTGAACGTGTGAACCATTTCTGATGTAGGAAGTATTTGGGGTAAAATAAATTAAAAAAATAGAGTTAATTTAGTATTTAGTATTTTATTAGGATTTTATCTTGTTGTAATATGTTTATTTTGGTTATATTTGTAATGCTAGTTAGTTAAGATTTAAAGTTATTTGTCTTATTTGTATAGGACTAGGATTTAATAGCTACTAATATAAATAGGCTTGTTATCTTAGTTAATTTCATACCTTCCGTTAGTAAAATCTTCAATTATTCACCCCTTTGGGTTATCTCTGTAGTGAATTAGACGTTTTCTCCCTTTGAGAGCTATCTTTACTAATTTATCGAGAGGTATGCTAGAGCGATATCTAATATCACTTTCACATTGGGTCAATTTATGATTAGAGTACAATTGATGTGGCATTCATCTATAGAATTACATAATATAAGTCACTCAGTTCATTATCTAATAGATGAGTGATAAATAGCGTTTGGACTTAAGTTAAAACTCAAATGTTGAAATCAATAGCATTATTGTTTTTATTATGCTTTTTAAACATAATCAAAGTTAACACATCTATTTTTTTACTCCTCCTTGCAGCATCACTTGAAGAACAAGAAGTGCTTTGTTTGCAACGAACCTACACTTGGCATCTTTAATGCAGCTCATGAGATACGCAAAAAGATGGCTGAAGAGGGAAAAAAATAAGTTATACCTTTTAGCCCAGTGGTGTCCTTTATACGGGTCCCTTTCTGTGATGATTTTCAAATTTAACCATCAGATAAAGGGTTGTGATCACGAATCACTAAGCTGGAGAATTTTTTTCAGTGTGTAACCCCTGATGAATGTGAATTACTTTTGACGGAGTTATTGGAAGCAAATCAAAGTGAATAGCGGATGCAGATTGGTTTTTTCAGTATACTGTGCTCCATACGCTTCCATTCTTTAGGGTTTGTGAAAATATTTGCTCGAAAGAGTAACAACTGAAAAATGTTAATAGGATTCCCCACTTGGACAATAAATTTACTAACTTGTTTTACATTCAAAATAAACACTGTATATTCATTTTCGATCAAATGATCCTAACCTGTTAGATAATTTAGAGTATCCAGTCAATTTAAAATGCTTAGTGATTTGTTTACAGGGGATTGGTCAGTGTAACTTTGAACCAGATTCATTTCACTTATTATGGGAGTTTATATCTAGCTACTGAAGGGGATTGGTCGTTTAATTTTCAAACAGTTTTATTTTATTAATTACTGAAGTTTAAATCTAGCTACTGAGGTTCAAATCGTGATTAAAGAAAAACAGAATGGGGATAGATCTTTCCGATGAATTAATTGTAAACTCAAAGTCAGACGATCTCATTCGATGCCAAGGTGGGCTTTGGTTCACTACTAGTTGTCCCAAAAATGGTAGACTAATAATTATCAGTGACGATGGACCATACTGCAAATTGCAAACGGAAAATTCGATGCCAACAACTCGAAAAATCAGGGATTAATTAAAACATATATATATATATATAATTATCCAAACCAAAAAAAACAGCTCACTAGTGTACATGATTTCAGTGGATCACATTAATACATGCATGCGCGGAGAAACAGAGGAAATCGCTAAATGCGTACGTCCATGTTTAATTTGATGGCCACTTCAGCATTTCTTCTTATTTGATTCCTCTCGGCCTGATGGTCAAATACTTATAGCCAAGTTTTTACATAATTTCACGGGTTCTTGAACTCTTCATTCCGCAAAAACGTACATTAACCTTACTTCATTCCCATTAAAACACACACCACTGCTTCTCTTCTTCTCTTTCTTCTTTCCACTTTCTTCATTACAAGTAATTCAAGATGGTTGACACCGGCTTGATTAGAACCGCTGTTGGCATTATCGGTTAGTTCTTCAAACCCTAGCTAGCTACTCATACTTAATGACTTACATTAATCTGTGCGTATGTGCGTGCATTAATTTACAGCACCTACAATCTCAATAATCAAGAATTCAAACAACTTGCTTGTATCTCTCGGTTGTGTACACGAAGCTGAGATTGGAAGAAAGCATTCTCTCTTATGTCTGCTAGTACTCTTACTGAAATCTTTCGGTCGTGTGTGCGTGTATATATGAAGCTCAGATCAGAAGAGAATTTTGAGAAGCATACTCTCTCTTATCGTCCTCTCTGCTCGTTTCTAACTTTCCATTTTGTGTTTCGTCGCAGGAAATGTCATTTCTCTTGGCTTGTTTCTCTCCCCTATGTAAACTTTCTTTATCTCTTATAAAATTTCCTTACATTTATAATTATATATATAATTTCCTTACTTTAAAAAAAAAAGAAAGAAAGTTTGATTTTGTTTTTCTGAAATAATTAATAAGTGCGTGCATGCATGCATGCAGCCCAACAATGGTGGCAATAATAAAGCAAAAGTCAGTAGGAAATTTCAAGCCAGATCCGTACATAGCAACCGTTCTAAATTGCTTGGTGTGGACGTTTTACGGCCTCCCGTTTGTTCATCCTGATAGCACCTTGGTCATCACCATCAACAGCGCTGGCGCGGCAATTGAACTCTTCTATGTTCTCATTTTCGTAACCTTTTCTTCCTGGGGAAAACGTGTGCGTATTTTTAATTTCTTTTTCTTTTTTTAAACTAAATAATTTAAAACCGAACCATCAAATTTTTCAGTTGTTTTAGTGCTAGTTAACTAACTAACAGTACTAATTCCGTTTTAATAATTAATTTTCAGCGAAAGATCTTTGTTGCTCTAGTAATTGAAGTGGTGTTTATGGCCATCATGGTTTTCGTTACCTTATATTTTTTCCATAACACCGATGATAGGACTACGGTTGTTGGGATAATCGCCGTTGTCTTCAACATAGTCATGTATGCTGCACCTTTAACAGTCATGGTACGTACGCTGAGCTCTTTATAATCAATTAATCACATAAATTTATTCCAAAAAAAAAAAAAATCGTTTCATTCGCCATATTAGTCAATTAATGTTTAACAAATTAAATCTGCTTAATTTGCTTTAGAAAATGGTGATCAAGACAAAGAGCGTCAAGTACATGCCGTTGCCTTTAGCAATTGGTAATGCGGCAAATGGCGCCATTTGGGTCGTTTATGCATGTCTTCAATTTGACCCTTACGTCCTGGTAGGTAACTTTAATTTGATCAACATACCAAGGCAAGATAATTTAACTAATTAATTCTCTGAATGTTACGTTAAATTAATTCTGTAGATTCCAAATGCCTTGGGGACGCTGTCGGGTATATTTCAGCTCACGCTATATGCAGTCTTTTACAAGACTACAAACTGGGACGGTGATGGTGATGGTGATGGTGATGAGAATGATAATGATAATAATGGTAATGGTAATGGTAATAGCAATAATAGACGAGGCAGAGGAGAGGTTCAACTCGCAGATGTAGCTTGATGATGAGCAGCTAGCGGATTTTTGTTTCTCATTACTCCCTCAAGTAAAGTCTAATTAGTTTCACAAATTCGTTTTTACATTTGGACTCGGCGCTTGTTTAATTTTAATTAAATAGAGAACCAGAAAAGAGCTGATAGCTAGCTAGAGTTGGATGTATAGTTTGAAACTTAAACGAGAAAAGAAAAAGAAAACAGAGAGGGAGCATATAGTAACTTCGGGTTATTAAGGAAATTAGTGCCCCTCGAAACCCAACAACAATGTTCAAATTCAATCTCCAAATGCAATGTTAAATGATCAACTTTTAGTTGGTCTACTTCTTCAATTTTCGTTTTTTATTTTCTGCCGGTTTTGGATGAATGAACATGTGTGTTAATATTCTTTTCTTTTTCCTTTTTTTTTTTTTTAATGAGAGTCGTCTATATTCATTTTAAAGAATGAGAATGTCCACACCTTAAAGTGAAACTGAAACTAAAAAATAAAATGCATTTGCCAAATTGCCAATTGCCATCGAGAAAAAAGGCTGTAGCGGTAGAATATCAGCGAAATCATCAAATTAATTATTAATTGGTATATGATAAGAGAGTGATGTTTCATCTTACAGAAGTGAGGGGCATGGCCAATCCACTACTATACTGGCAAGTCAAATGAATACACAACCCCGCAACCCCAGAAAAATTTTAAAAATAAAGAGTAACATAAGAAAAGCTTTACATTCATTCAACTTTCAACCTAATGATATGTAGTGCAGCACAGCCATGATCTCCAAGCTCCTTTTCTTTCGGCTTTGTATCTGTAAATTCTTTTAGCCAAAAATATACTTGGATCTCTCGGATCTTATGACATGGAACACTTTTAAGTGTTCATCTGTCTGCTGAGTGGGATGATGATTCAAGGCCCTCGATACTTTCGGAAACAAAGGCAACCTTGAGGCTGATCACCAGGGATCATACCCCCACCTTTTGATGTGTCAATGGCCTCCAACATAGAAACTACTTCATCCATCTCAGGCCGCTTATCAGGGTTAGCATCCCAGCATCTCTTCATTACATTTGCTAGAGAACTTGGGCAGCATCTTGGCATCTCCGGTCTCAGATTCTGTTTCAAAATGAATGTATACAGAAATAAGAAATGGATTGCACTGAGGTACCAATTTTTCCCCCCTTTTTTGAGAATCTTTTGACAACGGTCAATTTAGAGAAATGTAATATTTGGGGTCAAAGAATATACTGTACCTGGCGGACCACAGCCGATGTGACTTCTGAGAAACTAAGGTCAGGATATGGCATGTCACAGCAATATATCTCCCATAAGCAGATACCAAAACTGTACACATCACATTTCCTATTATATGGGTTGCCATTCAAAACCTGAAACCAAGCCACTTGATAAGTACGGATCGTTCACTCAACTCAGGTTAACACTGTCTCATTAGCTAAAACATTACAACTTAACATCTGTATTTCCAACCCGAAAAAAGAAAGCTCATAATAACATGGACATACCAAAGCCAAACTTCCAATCATTACATCAAATGAAACAGAAATTAAGGGGAGATGGTGCAAACATGATTTTATAGGAAATGACCATGTATGTATGACTGATCTCCCAGACCTATATCCCACTACATTTTCCATGAAACATAAAAGAAAGGCAAACAGCCATGAATTATCTTTTTCTAGTCAAAAAACTGACCTCAAAATCGCACTACATATATACAAGTAGAAAAGAAACAAAAATAACGTCTATACCTCAGGAGCCATGTAACCAAGCGTCCCCGTCTCCCCAGTCATGTCATTAGGATTTGAGGCTTCAACACGAGCAACTCCAAAATCAGCAATTTTTACAGTGCGATTCTTGTCCAATAGCATGTTCTCTGTTTTCACATCTCTGTGGACAATCTTCTGTGAATGAAGGTAACTCAACCTACAAAATATAATGGTTTCCCTTATTAAGTGCTGAGCTGAACAAGATTTCAAATCACAAGCCATCCTATAGAGCCATAAGGTAACTTATAGTAGACAAATAACAACCACAAATGAGGTAGATGTAGGTACCCTCTGGCAAGGTCAAGTGCTAGCTGGACAACCACTTTGAAAGCTAGTTTCCTTCTCCTGTTCTTTATGAGGTAAGTTTTCAAAGCACCTCCTGGAAGATATTCCACAACAACACAGCAGATATTACTTGGCATGGCAATTTGACCATTTTCAGTTTGTATATGTAGCTCTGACGAGCCCATGGTCGCCCCAATGAACTGGAACCAATAGAACAAGAATCAGTCACAATTAAAGTACTGATAAGCTGACTTTTGCATCCAAGATAGCAACACTGGTAGGCATAAAATAATCTCTGGAAAATACATCAGAACAAAAATCACAGAACTTTACGGTACATCCAAAGAGCTTTCTACATATTTCTAGACCTCTCAATAAGCAGTCTGATGTGAAGCAAAATGATTGTACTAGCCATCCACCCGCAAAGTTGAGGAGGGGAAAAAAAAAAATACACCACTTTTTTATTAACAACTTTGCCCTAGTCTATCACCAAAGTCAAGAAACTCACAAGGAAGGATACTTCTTAAAATGTTAATGTATCACTAATAGTCCATAGAAGCCAAAATACTTCTTAATACCAATAAATTTCTAAATTATGAAGAGAAAGTGCAAGTGATGAAAAGAGGAGGAATTTGAGAAATTGTGTTACTAAATGAAGCAATGGTAAAAGCATGGAAGCCTGCAATAGTTCAAGCTAAATCACTACATGCCTAATCAAAAGCTCCTGCTACTAGTAATCTCAAAATGAAACAAGTAATAATAAAACTCAAAGATTTCCTCTAAGATCTTCCCAGAAGCTCGCAGATTAAAAGATTAGTGGCTCCAGGATATTTACAAACCTCCACTGCATCTCTTTCCCCAAACAAAGGACCCAATAAAAGTAGAAATGAAAATAAGCAGACAATGCACGTAATGCCACAACAACCATCCACTACTTGAGTCAGGTAGAGGACATAAAACAAACTGCAGAACCTTCTCTAATATATACAGAGCAGCAGGTAATTAACTAAGTTTAAAGTAGCAAATTCTTAAGATGTTTATACACATAAATATTTCAGTTTTAACTTTCTACATCCTCTGCCAAGACAAAAGCTAGACATGCAAGTAATCCTAGCACTTCTGTGGCTATAGATAAGCCAACATTATTAAAATAACTGTTGTAAAAACAAAAACCAAAACAAGAATGAAGCTTCTTAAAAGTAGAAACTGAAGCTGACCTTTGTAACATTAGGATGATCAAGTTTATGCCACACAGCAACCTCTTGTGTAAACGCTGACCTTAATGCTGCGATCTCGGCTTCTGTCCTGTGCCCTTCTTCTCCCCAGTCTAGCAACTTGACTGAGAATTAAGTGGTCAAAAAAATAATGTGAGTGAAATTAAAATCAATAATACAAAAAGTGAATATTAGTTAATTAAAAATTGAGAATACCTAAACCTGGTTGGATTAAGACAATCATCATAAGAACTGTACTATTATATTGACATTTGATAAATTGGGATCTTAATTTCCAGCTACCAGTCCAGCTTGCCTGTATTTTTCTACTATTTTATTGACATGATATTATGTAACAGCTGGGGTCACATGAAAGTTGAGTAATGCAACAACATCATCCAAAATAAGGCTGTAACCAGCAAAATTCAACCCAAACTCGTGTATGAGTCACGGATTTCATAAGACTGCATTTACCATGGCCAGTCACATAAACCCCATAACTGTCAAACAGTAATAAAAATTCCAGAATTTTGCTTGATGAATCACACTGGACATAATAAAAGATACCAAAATGTCGCAACACATTGAACAACAGCTGGGCTAAAAACCAAATTAATCTAACCCAGTAAATGAGGTGGAAAAAAATTAAATCTTGTTTGCGGTAAAAATGCAATTTTTTTAAGGGGAAAATAACAATTTTGCAAAAATAGCGGCAACCATATTCACTAATGCAAACGAGCTGGGTATTGATTCAAATCGCTCATCAAATCAGAAAATTGTAGATGGACAAGAAGGGGGCAAAAAACGCAAATGGGTATCCAAATGCGAGGAGAAAAAAATCCAGAAACATAACTATAACTAATAGTAAGTAATTAGGAAAAAAAGGGGGATGACTTGGACTTTTACAATTAAAAGAAAATGAAATTTAAGAAGTGAAACGACAGGCGGACGACTAACCAGCGACGTCATGGCCATCGTAGAGGCCACGATGAACGGTGCCGAAGGTGCCACGTGCAATGACACTTTTGATGACGAGATTAGAAGGTTCGATCTCCCACTCCTGCCTCTGCCTCTGCCTCTTGAGAAAATTAGAAGCTTTACCAATAGCAGTAGCAGTAGCAGTAGCATTAGCATTAGCAGAAGCGGCGGCGGCGGCGGTAGTGACCAAAATATTATCATCAGAGTTTCTCTGTTTCTTGGATTTTTCCATAGTCAATGCTCTGTTCAGATGCCTCTCCAGCTGCTCGTCTAAGCTTTTCAGATCAATCTGATCTGCTCTCACAAACCCATCACTGCTTTCTTTCATTCTTTCTTTCAACAGTTAAAATCACTTCTCCTTCTTCTTCCTGATGATGTTCAGTTGTTCTAACTTCTTCTTCTTCTTCTTCTTGTCGGAGTAATTTTTTTTTTTCTACGAGAATTTGCTTGTCAATATTTTTCTTTTTAATGAGTATGCAAACATTTTATTATTATTATTATTCTTTTCTAATGAGGCATGTGGGCACATGGCGTTGCCTGACCTGAACACAGCGTGTGTTTGTGACCCACTTTGCTCTTCTTTATTATTTATCTTTTTCTTCGATTTTGATTGGATTGGCCATCAACTTTTTTTTATCTGTACCCTTGGAGTTTCTGAAATTTCACTTAACTCCCCATGGCCGTGGGTTAAAACATGTTGCAACTGAAAATTTATTGTGACGAAAAGGATAAGATTTTTGAGATAATCCTATACGATAAATAGTTAAAATCTTATAAGATTTTTTGTTATCATTAATCAGTTACCAAGAGAATAATTATATATCATTAAAGATTTACATCACTTATTAAAGCTAATTGGATATCATATATATAAAATAATTATTACTACACTTGCATAATCTTTTTACAAGTTGCGATAAGATATTCTACTTTTAGTTACATTAGATAAATTGAAGATATATACACATGCATTACGTTTTACAATAATTAAAAGTAACAGTTTACATATTAATATGCAAAGGTAAAATTATAGTAAAATGAGAGTAAATTTGGTTAAATTTGGTCTATGCGCACTGAAAATTTTTTTAAAAAAAATTGTAAAATATAGAAGTTAAAAAAAATAAAAGTTTATAGTAGATTTCATTTCATTTTAAAAAGATGTATTCAGCATGATTTCTTCAAATTACTCCGATTTAAGACCAAATTAGACTTTTGAATAAGGGCTTAAGTAATATATAAATAACATAATAGAGATTATTTAGGGAATGGCCAACGATACTTGGAAATATGAAGGGACAATTTGGATGTGTTTGCAAAAATGAAAAGACGGTGACCCCTGTAATATTGGATGCGATTGATGACTTGACGGTCAATCTAGCCATTTTTAATAAATTTTTAAATCACCAACTGCCTTTCAGATCTAACTGCCATATTTATATTGATTATATTCTACGTATTTGCATCCGGTACTGAGTTGAGCTGTGTTTAATTTTATATGATTTTTTATAATTTATCTATTAAATTAGATTTTTTTATTTATGCAGTCTGTTTAGTTTTTAGATTCGAATATCATAATCTGAAATTAAAATTATTTATTGCGGTTGCTTTACAAAATAAAAATAAGCATCAAAATCATAGAATCTATCCCAATTAAGAATGGAGAGTAAAATATTAATTTTTAAAAAAAAGATAAAAATAAATTTTCATTCTAATTCTTATTTATTTCAATTCTCTATTTAATAAGCACACTAATATAAATATAATAGATTGTTTCATTTAATAATCATGGTTAATATGAGATGTGTGGAAGACAAAACAACAAATAACTGGTTTGCCTTGCTCCAGAAAAATTGTCGAAATTACAAGACAACTGAACTGTTGCTTCGGATTAAAATTCGGACAGGCAAACAAACTAACGTTGCGGATGTGTACGGAATGGAGAACGGTGCAATTGCTGAGACTCCAATTTTCTTCTAGTTTTGAATTTTGATGATATCTTTTCGGCCTAAAAAATTTCGTTGGGCAAATCAAAGAATGGGGACCAGAAGAATTTATTCACCACAAAATCATCAAATCAAAACAAAATATTTTGTTGATGTTGTTGTGTTTCTTCACCGACCATACTTGGCTGACTGGAACGAATACTCCCTTAAAGTTGGCATAACTTCCCCCAGAAGAAGTGAGCAGTCCAATTTTGGTACAATATTTTGTTTAGCGTCGGCATTAAGCCATAATATCGTTTTTCAAAACCATTGATCTAATTTCTTTTTAACTAATGATTGTCTTATACGCATGGTGTAATTAGCGTCGTCATCGTTCAATAGGTTTTAATCAAGTGGCTTGTGGTTGTAGATGAATTATTAATGCTTCGACATATATCATAATTCGGAGAGAATGACAATTTCATCCCTCATTATTGTTATTTTTATTATTGTTGTTATTCTCGGTCGGTATCCCTTAGGTTTCTTCATCGTTGACTAAAAATGTTAAGTAAGAGATTACACTGTTGAGTGTTGAAGACAAAATATAGTTGGTTTATTGATATACAATTTAATATTAGATAAAAACTTGCATAAAAACGTATTTACCTTTTAATAGCGTGTTTTCATCGATATTTTAGTGCCAACAATAATAAAATTAAGCACCGAAAGCTTTTGCGAAGAAGGAAAGTGTCAATTCTCTCTAGAGTCTGGAATATGGGCCATCATTGACCGATGCACAATCAACCATCTAAATTATAATTAAGTTTGACTAAGCAAAGGCAGCAGATGTTTTTTGGTCATTGGATAAGCAGCTAAGACTACAAAAAATGGTCATTTTCATAGGTTTTAAATTCAAACAGGACTCTTGAAAAGTGCATATTCGGTACAGGATCATCCATAAACACCAAGATTGCCTTCGCCCTACTATCTTCCATTAAATTAAAGTACGAAAGTTATTGGTGCAAGAAATTACATTATCCCACGTCTCTAATTTTTATTATTTTTAAAGATTGGTCAACGTTTGTTACATAAACTTTAAATGAATGTTTGTTGATAATTTTGTTTCTTGTCAAAATCAAATCGATAATTGCTTTAGCCTACTGTGTAAAAATGACCGGTTATAACAAGAATGATAAAATAAATTTAAAAATAATTATATATATTTAATAAATTTTATTGGTAAGAATATAATTAATTAAATTAAATTGTTCATAATATTGAATAAAATTTATTTAAATATTTATAAATATGTATGTAAAATATTTTTTATCGTGCATATATAATAATTGATAACTTAAATAAATATTTTTTATTATTAATTTTATCTTTTATTTTGTTATTTTAATATAATTGGTAATAATAATAAATTTTTTAAAGTTAATGATTATATTTTCCAATTAAAAATGATAATTTTAGACTTTTATAATATATTTAAGGATGTATATGATATTATATTAAGGAAAAAATTCATTTTCACCTTTGATATTTGATATAATACCTCGTTTTATCCTTGTCTTTTGAACAATAACCAATTTTATTCATATTTTTCAAACAATAGCCCAAAAATTCATTCCATAAATTTGCAGTTTTTTTAATCTTTAATTCATTGAGGGCAAAATAAGATTTTCAGTTAAATAAATATAAACTATTTTTAAATAAAAATCTCAAGAACAATTAAATAATATTAGATTTTTCATATAAACTTAAAAAATTAAAAATAACTTAATAAAACAAAAATAACACTAAAAAATATGCAGCAGTTATATATATAGGTGTATGTGTGTTCGTTAAATTTTTTTAACGAAGTCAACTAAATTTTTGAATATATCACAATAATAATAATAATAATAATTGTCAATCAAGAATCATTATCTATATTAATGTTAAGAATAAACTAAAAGATAAAATTAAAAACACACACAGGCACTCTCTAATGCGTTTTTATATCTTTATTCTATAATATTTTTAAATATGTATTTTTATGTCTTTAGTATATATATTTTTTAAGTAAGTAATGGAGTTTGTGTTTGCTTTTGGTAGAATGACATAATTAATTTATGTCTAAAAAAAAGAATGACTTAATTAATTGATCATTTAATTATTTATCTTGACTATATTATAGTTAATGATATTATTTAATGTTATTATTATTTAGTCATTAAGTTATCCTTAAAATTTAAATTTATATAGAAAAATATTTTTTAAAATTGTGTTTGAGAGTTTTATTTTAAAATATTTTGTATATCTTTATTTAAAAATCATAGTTTACCCTTAATGAATTATATAATATACTAACGGTAAATTAATGAAAGCATAGTTTGGGCTATTATTTAAAAAGTATGGATAAAATTGACTATTATTTAAATAATAAAAATAAAATGAGTTATTGCATCAAAGCTTAATGATGAAAAATATTTTTTCTCTTATATTAATTATAAAAGTGACCCTCAAAATCAAATTTTAAAAAGCTATTATTTTCTTATTTTTCAAAATATGCTATAAGATGTGGTAATTTTACTAAAAATAATTTTTTAAATAAATTTATTAAATATTAAATTAGATTTTAACTTTTCAAAAAAATCACAAAAAGGCCCTTAATCAATTCTTGTCAAAGGAATCATCCTAATTAAGGGGTATCAGTGAATAAAGTTAAGTTAGCGTTAAATTATTTGTCTAAGATAGATTTTAGGAAAATAAATAAATAAAGAAAAAAGTAAATGTTTTCATTTATATATTTATGGTTATTGGTCGATCTTATACGAGATTGAATGATGCCACGAGTGGCTGTGAGTGTGAGTACGGTTAGAATACTCCATCCCACGACGTCAAAATGAAATGATCGACATTGAATTTCTAATTATCCGACAATATTTGGACGGTAGGATATAATACTCTAAAAATACCGTAGTTGGACTTGGACCCGCTGGCTAATTGGTAATTAGCCATTTGAATCTATTTTGACCCGGTGCAAAGAGCATAATATATGACTGTGAATTGAAAGCCTACATTTTTGTCTTCATTGGCGGGCGTTTAAAAAGGTGTCGAGTAACTGGAAGAGTATGCATCTAACTTTCATCATTGTTGATTTGATTTAAGGTTGGTATTTGGTTGGCTGCTGGAAGGAGAGGAATTCAGATTCTATTATGATTTCTTTTGTTTGGTTGGTCATCGATTATTAGAGTACTTAAAATCCATCAAACTGTGGAATTTCAATTCTTCGCTGCTTCACCAATGGGTAAGGAGTGTAAATTTCTCGAAAACTTTTGAAATAAAAGTTTCAATATCATCCTTTAAATAATTTATACTAAAGCTATTAATATTGAAAAATAGTAACAATTCATCACCAGATCGCCGCCATACAGTCATCGAAAAGCCGTAAAGACTACCGTTGTCGATGTGATTTCTTCCGTTCGAACTACAAAGAGCCGATTTTTAACTGTAGGATAATGAAAATCGCATTAAATATCTTTTTTGGTCGCAAATCTCATTGTAAATATTTGAGACACTTTTCTATTTCTAATAATGTTGTAACTTTTTCTTGGATAATTGTAAGTACAATATTCGACTTAATTTATTATTAGTTGTTTAATTTTTTAAATTATATTTGTAATTAACGTTGAAAGTTTAGTATGTAAGGTAAATGGTATATTAGTCTTAGCAAAAAAATGATATTCTTTTCCTTTAAAATTCTATGTTAAACCAAACCATCAAATTTAATTTCACCCCTGCTTCATCTCCTTTCGTTATCATCCCCTCTACTCCTTTCCTCTTCTCTCTTTTATTCGAACCACAGCACCTTAATTTTGACGGTCCTTCTATACCGACCAGACAGAATCGTGCAATATGAAATATTGTACTGAATATTGATGAATCACGGTCCAAAACAATTACTGGACCACTGAATGAGGCTGGCTATACATATGGGCTAGCCCAAGTATTAGCAAAGATGGGCTTTAGCATTTAGCATTCCAAACTCACTCAAGTGCTCAACCCTAAAAGTCTAAAACGAAGAGCGGACCTTCTAACACTTCAAAATTCTTTTGAATTCCCCATTTTTCAATTATTCGTATTTTAATACCAAAAATACCTTTTCTTCTATTAAATGCCATTTACTCCTTTTTCTTTCTTTTTTTTTTTTAGGTCGTTCCAATTTAACTATTTCAAATCAGCCGGATGATGGAGGTGATGAGTTTGTAGAACTGTATAAAGTTAAGTGAAGCTTCTTGATGATTCCTCTAACCACGATCGTGATGGTAAACTTAGGAAAATATAAACTGTTGAACTCAATAAGTATATGCAAAAGATAATACATCAAGCAATTCGTACAATATATATATTTTTTATTTTCCCCTTACCTGTAAACAATTTGAAGCGCACGTGACTTATTGATTTTTAGATTTTGTAGACAAATAAACAGTCGAGGAGTTTGTGGAGCGGAGAAAATAAAAATAGAATAATGTCAATAATCATAATATTTGAATTACAATTTAAATTTTAATGTCATGTGTTATCATCTATCGAGTGATGAATTTTATAGTTAATAAAATTATTTAATCATTAATTAATAAATAAATATCATATCAATTGTGATTCAAATTAAAATTTAAATATTAAAATATTTAACATTACTTATAAAAATATATTGGGTGTGTGGAGTATGAAGAGAGAGAAGCTCGGTGTCCCAAAAAGGAGGGTGCTATAAGAAAAATAATGGGGTGATAATAACAGTATTGTTGAAACAAATAGATTTCCCGTTAAGCCCATTCAAACTCGGCCTATGCCTAGATAAAAAAAAAAAAGACTTTTAATTCTCAAGCTGATTTGGTGGCAGTGGGCCAGGCTGGTTTCATTTTGTTTTCTCTCACTACTATAATTGACCAATTTAAAAATGTATGCGTAAAGTTTCACTAATGCCGGTTCGTGGTGTCAGTTTCCATGTGGTCGATTTTCATCTAGATGTGTATTTAGAAGTAAATTTAACGCATTATGAGGGAAAAAAATATATAAATCGCGTCATTATTATAAATCTCATCTATTAGGTTTTAACTTTGAACAAACTTTTAATTGAAAATATAATAGGTTATATTGTAACTCAAAATAATAATAATAAAAAAAAGTATAAGAATGAAACGGTCATACACCACTTGACCCGTGCAGTTGCAACAAATGCAGATGTATGGTGCAATCACACACTAAATTTAGATGCTTGGATCAGTTGTCAGTAATTGAGCTAATTCATTACGTAATCGGGATTCATAATTCAATCTCTCTCACACCATTTAATCACCCAATCAAAATTTGATATAAGAATGATAAAATTATAAAATATATGAGATATATTGTGTCAGTTATATAATAAATAAAATAATTTTATAATGAATTAACGTCTCCGAATCACTTGTAATAAAATCTAACGTTGTGAAAAGTAGTTATAAAAAATTTCATGTACGTTCGGTAATGAGTCCAAACAAATTAAATTTGGTACCCAGATTGCATTTTCTTCGAAAAATCCAAATACCCCACGTGCGAATGTTCTTGCAACAATAGATCCTGTGCGGCTATGCATGGAGTTGTGTTTGGCTTTTGATTCGCTTTGACAGAAACTGGTCATCACGCGCTTTGTCTTCCTTGTCCAAGATGACTGACGACGTAGGATCTCCAATGTTGACTTTCAACTCTCAGGCACTACAGGTATCTGAGTTCAGATTTTTTTCAACGTCAACGCGCTGCTTTTCTTTGATAACTCTAGAAGTCTCTCGCCCACAATCCCTTAAAATATGCTGTCTATTTTCCGAATAAATAGTGTTTTTCTAACTATTGCATTTTTTAATTATTTTGAAGAAAAAACTATTATATTTTTTTTTTGTTAAAGTGAAATTATCATTAAAATATAAAAAATATATATAAATTTCAATACATTAGACATTATATTTTTTTGTTATATAATTTTTTTTAAATGAGAATCATCATTTTAGTAAAATAAAAATATCACTAATAAATAAAAAATATATATATTAATGTATTAATAGTAAAAACATAATACTTTATAAATACAATGTGATGTCTCACACATAGATAAATCATTAACCCCTCCTCTCTTATTAAAGACTGCAGTATGTTCTTGTGGATTATGGTCATTACTAAGTATATAAGCAATGATTTCAAATTCTGGAGTTAATTATACTATGACAACTTTATATAAGACAAAATTTAGTTTTTTTAAGGGTGATAGTGGAAAAGTTAATTGATAAGTTGCTATCATTGCTATTCTATAGAATGGTATATGAAATTTTTATGACTTCTCATTCAATTCTTTTAAAAGAATTAAGTCATATTTCTCATTCGATAATCTCCTCATTTCTTTCATACCGTCCCTATAGTAACTAAGATCAATTCAATCATATTTTCATAATTCAATTGAACACTTTCCATTTTTTATTATTCTAAAAAAATATCTTTTTTACCAAACATCCACATATTCAATTATACGATCTTATAATAAGAACAAGAGATCTTTCTCGATTAATCTCCTTACCCCTCATTCTTCGAGAATTAGAAAGATCTTTTTTAAGTTTCAATTTGTTCATTTAGAACATGGGTTCTTCTACATCATTTTTATTTACTTATTTATTTATTATTTTTTTCTCCATTCTCTTTTTAAATTAATATTTTTAGTTTCATTTTAGTAATATCATCATTTTAACAAAGTAATATGTCATATATATATATATATATAAAAGAGATTTTTAAAAATTGATAAACTAAAAGATAAGTAAAACACATAAATTAATATAATATATTTTATCTTATAGTATATTTGAATGCGTGTTTTACTTTTTTTTAAAAAAGTTTATTTCTTATTTTAATAATCTATTATTAAAAACAAATTCTATACATATATTAAGTTGGCCCATTTTCATATCATAATATTTACGTGCATGAACTTGATGATAAGTCGCATCTGATCATAATTCCAAATAACGTATATTCACGTGATGCAAATCGATATTAATTGCAAGTTACACGTGCATGAGATGTGACAGATAAATTACGTATACGATGTATATTGTATATTTTTCCTTTTACGTGGCCCTCATGACTAATGGACCAGCAATATTCAACACTCAGAGAGTTAAATCAATTTTTGTCTTTTAATGTAGCATGGGTTTGACGGTGAATCATTATATTCGGATTGAATCGCATTAAAATTAATATAAAGAGTTTCGATCTATTTTTTTATTATGATATCAATGTACTTCTAGTTATAATATTAATAATATATTAAAAAAACAATTGTATATCAACAATTTATTGTCCAAATTTTAACATAATATGAACTTTTAAAGATGACAAAATACTTGAGAATTTAATAACCCATTTTTTCCACGTGAGAAGGAGTTAAGCTCTCCCTCCATCGCTTTTGCTTTTACTTTACAGCTTTTTATTTTATATAGGAAATTTTAAAAGTATATTTAGTATTTAGATTGTGTGTACATATCTAGAGTGCCAACGAATTATACAAGCTCAGCATAAAGGATTTTTTTTATATTCTAAGCTCTCTTGAATTTTTAATGATCTTATTATACATAACTGAATTGATCTTAGTTACTATAGGGACGGAGTGAAAGAAAGGAGGAGATTATCGAATGACAAAAAAATAAATTTTGTCTTATGTAAAGTTGTCATAGTACAATTAACCTCAGGTTTTAAATCATTGCTTATATACTTAGTAATATTGTCTGAATTGATACGTGTTAGTCCTATTACACGTATAACATATTTATACGTGTTAGTCCTATAATAATATTGTCTAATTAAAATTTAAATGTTATTATATTTTTAGTTATTAATGACGAATTATTTAAATCAAATTTGCTTAGAAGAGGCTTTTAGGAGGAAATATTGTTCCATAAGTATCCAAACTACGCCACAACAAAATTGATTTAGATATGGTGGCGATAAATCTCAACTCCTACTTGGATATGTATGTTAGTACTGCCAATGGTGAAGCCAAACAGTGCCCAGCATGAGCAAGTATTAACTCTTTTTTTTTTAAAAAAAAAATTCACTATCTTTTTAATTTCACGCAAATATTTATTTTCTCCCAATTGCCCCTATTACATTTGAACAAAATACAGAAAAAAAAGGAAAAATGTATTTACAAATTTCCATTTGAACAATGCTTAGGGATCCCAATTTGTATCCAGGTTTTTATCTGTAGAATGATATAATACTAATTTTATTAAGTTATAAAAAAATAAGTGACAAATTAGAGTGGGCATTCTAATTAGGTTAATTCAAATTGAACGTAACTTAAAATTTATTTCGAGTTCAGGTTTAGATTAATTTTTAGAATTCGAAAGTGTTTAGATTTAGAACCCGATCGATTTTTAGTTTGATTCAAGTTAAAAAAACACAATGCATACTTCCCTTCTCTTCTAATATCGCAAAACACACAAGACCAATAATAATAAAGTCACAAACTATTTTGTATAAACTAATATGTACAAACTGATGTAACATAAATAAATTGGTTGAAAAGTGATCACAATTATTATTTTTAAATTATGTAGACCCATAATATTTTTATATAACCAATATTTTTATGTCATATTAATTTATACACACTTGTTTGTGCAAAGGATATGTGGCTCAATCATTACTCCACCAAAGGCACACGAACACCCTAACCCTAAGCTAACAATGCCCATTGCCCACGCCACTGCCCCAATCCAAAATTGCAGTTGTCATCCTTGTCACCACAGCTCTTGAGCGGATTTGCTTCCTCGTTACGGCAGCCATCGTTTTTGCTGTCACCCATTGCTGGCTCTGTAGTCGTTCGTATTCGTCGGCCGGACAAGGTAAGGTTGATTTAAGGCTTCAATAATTTCCTTTAGTTATTTCACACATCATAGTTGTTAATACATGAATAAAATATTGCACGTAATTTGGACATAAATTTTGAGTGAAATATGGACGTAAATTTTGCTACAACACACTTCAACATCTTTCGGAAATAAAAAAAAAATGCATGTTGTTGTCCTCTATGATTAATTGTACCCAGAAAACAGGACAATTAAAAATTGTAAATGGATGAGACCCAACAGTTCAAATTTTGTTTTAACAAATATGTTTTCAAATTCATGAATAGGTCTCACTCAAAAAAAAAAAATATTTCATGAATAGGTCTTCTAATACTGAAACAAAAAGTCGCGTACGTCGTAAACAAAAATGAATGGGCCATAGAATATGACGTTGTTGAAGCGTGCTTGCCAGCGTAGTAGCGTCTACATTTATAAGTTGTTGCTATCAATTGGCAAAGACGAAAGGGCCGAAAAATTAATTAATAGCTAGCAAATATCTGTGCATCCGGTTAAAAGATTGCATAATGCAATTTTGGCAATTAAAATTCGACTAGATAATTCTTTTCTGCTCCTCAATTTAGCAAGTGGTCAGGTGAAGATAATGAAGCACAGGCGAGAGTGACTCTGCAGATTCTGATAATTCAATCAAAGGACACGTAGATTTTAAGAATTATCCTTAGGTATAGATAAACTTAGGACGTTTTAAGAAATTTGTTATCAATTTTTGTTTATTAATTGAAGATATTGAATGTAGTATCTTAAACTATTTTTGAGACCCACGAGATAGTGAGACCATATATATTTTGAAAAAAGAGAGAATCTCTATATTATCATAACTGTTTGAATTATGAATAATACTACATATCCTAAATTTTTTATTCCAGATAACTATCCCAAATGATATAGCATTAATCAATTGATTCTTAAGATAATATAATTAATTCACTTTAATTTTATCAACCAATTGATGAATGATACATTATTTAAAAATAATTATTTGAGATAAAAATTATGAGATGTATAATCTTATTTTTGAATTATATATAAATGTGCGTCCATTCCTAAAATGTGAAATCTACCCATACATTACAATAAACTTTGAAAATGTAATATCAGCCGTTGTTATTCCCTAGCTAGTTGTTATTTCATGTGGATGGGGAGGTTAAATGTCTGCAAAATGGGTCCAATATAATGAAATTGCAGACCCCGAAGCGTCCTTTTTGTTTTGAATATAGTTTGATTTTAGCATATAGGTCCTCCTCAAGTTATATATATATGTTACAACGTTCGTCTGGTACAAACAAAAATCAATTCTCAACAAACATAATTATTGATTTATTTTGGAAGAAGCTACATACATTTCCAATGATTCATGCCACAACCTTGTTACCACAGTGGACTTCCCGAAAATGCGTTCACACCTTTTTTACAAGTCGACTAAACTCTACACCAGACTACTACTAGTACTCACTATATATCCTCGACCAATCGGGGAAAGACTTTTTTATTAGAAGAAAACTACTCCTTAATTAATTAAACCCGAATGGCATGGTAATTGACCACTAATTCTTCGTCATCTAACGGTGGACTTCAATATTTTGTTAGCTTAATGATCTCAGTAAACCAAGTCATGCAATCTCTGGCAAACCCTTGAAGTCTCCACACCAAGTCTTGAGATTTTAACCTATAACAAATGAAAATCACTATAATTAGGTAATTTAAACAGAATAATTATGATTAGCTTCTGATAATTAAACTGGAGGAAATGGCATATATTGTTTAGTTACCTGGGCATGAACTGAGTGGAAAATTTTATCGCCAACAATAGAAAAGCTAGCACTGACAACCACGGCACCTTCTTCTTCAAGAATACTAATAACTTCGTGCAACATGAAGTTTCTTTGCAACCCACTTATCAAAATCACTTCAATGCTAGAACCCAAGTCTCTTAATTCAACCACAGGCAAATCTGAACAAATGTTATTCGTTTCATCCATAATGTTATTATTACTGTTTGGTTTCATTGACTTCGTCGCTTGTTCCTTCATTCCCTTCAATTTATTTATTCTTTCTCTCAGCTGCTTTATGTAGCAGGAAGCTAGATCCACCTGTTCTTGTTGCGATACCATATCCTGCAACAATGTTAAAAATGTTAATCTAGCCGTAGTGAAAACCTACAATAATATTTACTGGGCGGCAACCAAAAACATACACACAATTAATGACAGGGCCCAATGTAGGAAAGGTCATTTTCTTAAATCTCATCCACAACCCGAAGCCAACGGTACGAAACTATCTTTAAGGAGATTTCATGTCGTATCATAACTTATAATCTATGAAAATTGTTGGAACCGCAATTTATCAAGTGGCCAGCTGTTGCTGTGCTAGTGAAGTGCAAATTAAAGGGTCCGGGGCTCGAACTATGGTCATGTGAATGAAGAGGACTACACACTCACAGAGAGAAGGAACAGTAAAAACGTTACATTAAAAACTAAACCTAAGCAATTTTTAGTTGTTCAATCTAGAAATGAATAATGAATATATCGATGTAATTTATAAGATTAAATGGAGGAAAAGGAAATCGTTCAAAAGGAGGAAGGATTGATAATCAGTGACGTTACCCAGTCAGGTCCAGGGGAATTAAATGAATAGAAGTACCTTGGAGTTTTTGAAGTGGTGAGGAGGAATGAGAGAAGAAAGCTTGAAGCATAAAGATTTCATGTGTTCTCTGCGATTCTTTTCGATGGTTTTTCGGTCAGGTTTTGATGATTGATCGCTTCTGTTCTTCATCCTTTTACACTCTCTGTTCACTGCTTCTCACCAATAAGAGAGACTACAGAGAGAGTTGAATGAATCCAAAGAGTTTTTGTAGGATTTGTATTCAAACTCCGAAGCTCATTATATAGACAATTATATAAGGGAAATATCACACGAAACCTCTCTCTGGTCCACACTGTTTAATACACATGGCGAACTGTGGGACCTAAACCTGAGGATTAAAATAACAAAGTTCCTTTTTATTAATTGACTCCTGGTTGTCTGTTGAAATCAACATATAATCCCAAGGTTTTACAAATCCATCACTTTAGTCCTCTCCAATAAATGCTATCATTTTTGTACTTGTAAAAAGTTAACGGACTAAAGACACTTTAGACAAAACAAATTGTTCTCTCCTACACTTCCATTATACATGTAGATCAAATCAAAATATTTTATAAGACCTTTATATTTAGGATTATTTTAATAAGAGTAATGATATGCTTATAAAATTTAAATACAAAATTTGTATCTCGATGACTACTTCGTGTTAGATAATAGTTGATTTTTTATATTATCATTAATGAGATAATTTTACAACACTAATAAATTAATGAAACTTTAAATGTCCTATAAATTGGAATATAAACTTTATATACTAACTTTATGAGTATATCATTACTCTTTTAAAATATACATCAAATTTCAAGTTGTGCTTTGTTCACCCCTATTTTTTTTTTAAATGCAAATTAACACAAATTTAAAAATAAAGAGACTACAAAGTTAATAGAGTATAAAAAATATTCATAAATTATTACAAAACTAGTCATGAGGGTTATAAGCAACAACTTGAATTTCCATAAAGTATGGAAGCTTGTAAAAATTGAAAGCAAATGCACGTGCAAAAAATGCTATGCATACGTATGCATATAGAAATTAAAAAAAGGGTAGGACTATAAGTTTAATTTTGGATAGGATAAGTGTGGGTGAAGGTCAAGAGATTAAGAGTTTAAGTCCAAATAGTTTCATTTCATTAATTTGAGATGCTTGATCGGGGTGCAAATTCAATATATAAGAACAATGAATCGAATAATAGAATAATTATAATGTTTGTGATGGTCAATAGTGGTCAAGGACCTGCGTGACAGAAAAAGGTAATTGGCGAAGACATAAGTGAAATATTTATGAATCGTTTGGTTTGTCCAATATTTGTAGACAAAAGACAAGGAGCCAAATGATAAAAACTCAATACAACAATAAGAAATCAAGATTTCGATTGAACGACTGTCCTTTTTGACCTCTTGCTGTAGAAAATTAGATTAGAATGGTATCGTGTTCTCATGCAATCACTTAGTGTAGGTTTGGTTATGTATTTACTATGTTATATGTAAGGTTGGGCAAACGGTTCGGTTTTTATCGAACCGAACCGAACCGAAATATTCAATTTGGTTCGGTTCGGTTTTAGAAGTAAAAACCGAACGGTTTGAAAAATTAAGAACCGAACGGTTTGTGTTCGGTTCAGTTTAAAATCGAACCGAATTAAAAAACCGATCGGTTTGATTAAATATAATAAAACCGAACCGAACCGAGCCGAACCGAATTTTTAAAACCTAAATTCTAAAATCTAAAATTAAAATTTTAAATTATTAACTTAATTTTCCGAACCGAACCGAACCAACTGAATTTTTAAAACCGAACCGAATTATTTCGCTTCAGTTTGATTTGATTTTAAAATTCGGTTCGATTCGGTTTGAATTCTTAAAAAATAATTGGTATCCGAACCGAACCGAACCAAAAAATGCCCACCTGACTTATATGTATCACTCTTCTTCGGGACGAGGCTATTTGGCTGATTCTTGACCTTGACTTTTACTCCGCGTTCACCGACCACTTTTTTGTACCTGAACTTCTGTTTTTTTATTTCTATTTTTCTAGATTCACGAGCATTATTTCAACTTCGGCTTCAACATGAACATGCTCTGTACGTTCGGAGAATTAATTCGTATGTCATTATCATGCGAGTACGAAAAGTTCGACATAAAAAACATGATACAGGGTAAAAAAAAAAAAGGTTAATTTGACTATTCGTCAAATTTGCAGCACTTAGAATGATGGGGAACATGCTGCAAGGTGACTATCGGTTTCACTTGAGACCCACAGTTGGATGCTGTGTATGTGATGGCTGGGTAGCCCCCGCCCACATTTGTATGAGTTTCTACGTACAATTTTCTCTTCATTGATACAAGTCATGATGAGGTTTTGACTTGGAATTGGAAGATGTACTGTAAGTAAATATTTTCCAAGAACACGAACAATTATCAAGCCATTTTTTCAAGGAAAAGTAATCACTAAAATCAACACGACTTCATACTTTAAAACGAGGAGCAGCCGTAGCCAGGGGCAGGCCATAGCCAGGGGCAGGCCAGAGAATTCGAAGGCTAGCTAAGAATGTGGAAATTGGCAGAATTGATCCAACCAAAGTTTCGGGGCTTTAATGTACCTGGACTTGCATGACCAGCGACCGGCAACAGCTCGTATGCATTCTCATTTCATATGAAGAATTTATGATATCTTTGGGAGCTAGGATTAAGTGTAAGATAAGATTAATTTTAGGATTAATTATTTATCCCATGTTTAGCAAGTTCCACTTTAGATTAGGTAAGAATACTAAATTTGAATTTAGTCTTAAAGTCATGGGATTAGCAATCCTAATATATACATGAGTTTAGTTAGAATTAATTTTAAAAATAATAATCTATTTAATTAACAATTAGTTTTATATCTAATTTAATATTTCATTTAAATAGTCAATATATTAAAATTAATCATGAAAATTAATAATACCAGTAAATGGTTGCTTTTATATATATTATTTGCTAACTTATTGGTAAAATAAAATATATTTAAAATATGTAATAAAATTAAACTAAATATTTAAATAATTTTAATTTAATTTCATGTAATTTAATCTAATTTATATTTGTTTATTATAATTATGATTACCTAATAACTAATTTTCTATAAATTTAATTTTTTATTAATTGTCTTTTAAATTAACTTTAATAATTATTTTATTATTAAATATTCATAAACAATTCATATTTATATTTAAATGCAACTTAAATACTATTTAATTTCATTAAAATATAATTTAATGTAGTCTGATCTAATATTGTACCAAACACAAGATAATATCATATAATCAGACCTAATCCAATCCAACCCTAATAACTAATCCATCCAATCCTAGGTGCCAAATGTAGCATTAGAGCATTTGACAGTTGTTAATCAACAAAAAGAGCTGAGAAATAGAAATTTAAGGCTATTTGCAGAATCAGTCTGACGACTCCATCCTTGACATTGAAATACTTCACAATGCTGAATGCTCAGCCGAACAAGATTCCACATTAAATCAAGGGCTTGTTTGTAATTGTCGTAAGTAGATATACAATAAATAAATGTATTTAGTAAACACCTGCATACTTAACAATACAAAAAACTGCACGTTACTTCAATCTCAAACAACCTAAAATTTTACTGCCAATTGGGCTATATAACTAGTGGGTATGCTAAACTGGCATGCTACGTCTGACAACCAACAATAAGATAACAGAAATCTGTCACTTCATGGTCACCGTCCGTTTTTGTCATTTTGTGGCTTAGGTGCCGATAAATTGGGCAACTGCCCAGTTTTGGTTGTATCAAGAGCATGATGATCTGGATATATCCAATCATACAAACAACAAGTAATTGCCTGATTATGGTGTAAATTTAATACAGAAGAAGCAAAGAATTAATCAGCTGTGTTTCTTAATTTCCAATGCACATAATAGATTTAGTGAAGATATCATGTCAGTTACAGTTTGGTGGGTTTAAGCATTTATATACAGCGGATGCAGGTTGTTTGTAAGTGGGTATGCTGCTGGCATCAACAAACCTGACCTCCCCTGGTGCGAACGAAAGTTCTCTGTGCCTGAAACAAAATAAAAGACACAAACTGTCAGCTTATATATACTTACAGTTCTTACTTTGAAATGTATAATGCCAATACTTGGTCACTTCTTGATCTGACACTGGCAGGTAATGGCTGCACGGTTACCTTGGAAGGTCAAGACCAACTAATCCAGCTTGAAGGATTGATAAATTGTCAGAATCTGGTGAGACAATTATGACTGTGTCTTCTGAGTACTGAGTCTCGAGAATTGACATTAGTTGTGTAATACGAACAAATACATCTGCAACACTCTCATTTGGGGTTCCATCATCTATAGGAGGAGGTTTGATTGTTGGAGAAATACCATCTGATACATATACCTTAACCATACCAATAAAGGCAATTGGACAACCATAAGGATATTGAGACATATGAACACTACAAAATGTGGCTATCAAGCTAGAGTTACATTTTGTATAAATTACACATTTTGCCATGAATTATTTAAATAATTGAAATAAAAATTAGAAAGAATGAAGACATGTTAGTTCCAGATAGATAGATAGATATCTTACTTCTGAAACAGATTCCAATTTCTTGCCTTCGTAAGATCCCAATCCACGAGCATCCAGGAAGCTATACTCAGGAACTATATAACTGCAATGAATAAGAAACTCTTTGGACCAATTAAAAAAATATCTTCTACCAGCATTATCGTTCCCACATTTTCCTAGGATTCTTGAACAAAGCAATTTATTAGTATTAAGCATGGTTTTTGATCTATTTCCCCAAATTTGTCTCAGCATGACCTAGCAAAAGAAGAAAAATGCAGAATTTGCTTACCTTCGGCTAATCCCATTAACTGAGGCAATGACCTCAGCAGACTGGTAAGCTCTCTGAGTAATAGAAGGCCAAATCCAGCATCCCCCATCACAGGCCCCCATTGCTTTCAACTTAAATGCAGCCTTTACTGTCTGCTTCTTCCCTATCTCCGATAGCCCGCTATCAACAGATGTTTTTGCAACTGGGTTCGTGTTGACGATCCCTAAGCTTTCATATTCAGACTCTCCAGCCCTCACCAAATAGTATCTTACCAAATACCAGCCAAAATGTAATATCACAGAATCACAATTGAACCCAATCGAAGTTAAATATTCAAGAATACCATGAATTTAAGAACAGTAATATTTGAACTCAGAACACCGATTAATTCTAGAAGAAAGTAGAGAGCTGGATTATTGAATTACCTGTTGCTGAGTCGAACTGGGGGCATTTGAAACAGGCCTCGGGCACCTGAAACTTGTACAGAAACTGGGTTGAGCTGAGAAGTGAGGGAGAGAGAGAGTGTGAGTGCTGCGAGGAGGTGGCGCCGGCTGATTGGTTTGTAGGAATTGGGGGGGTTCTCATAGGTAGTTGATGATAATTTGGGAGTTATGGACGCAATTGCAGTACAATACTTAGTTATTGTAAACATTTTGGCGGATCATGTCCTAACTAACAGCCGCATAAGTCATTCAACTTCCACAGAATCTATCTAAACTTCATCCTCTTTCATGCTCATGCTGGAGGGCCGGGGCCACTTTTAAATTAAATATTATTTTTTCTACTGTGTTCACCCAAAAAATTAAAAAGAAAAAGCCACAGCAATGTTGGGTCCAGCTCCTTTGGCCCAAAAACACAAAGTGCAAAAAGGCTTTCATGATGTATAATTAACATTAAAGTTTGAATTTGGATGAAATTTGTCATAAGATTTAGGTTTTGAAAACGTGGTTTTATAAAGAAGAAAAAGCAAGCCGCTGTGTGGAATCGCCAAAGGCGAAACAAGAAAAAGAAGCCAGTGGCGTGAAACTTAATTTGGGGATAAGGATTTTAATTTTTGATTGAATAATCGAAAAGTAAATTTAATTTAAATTTTTCTCAAATTTGGAAGGTAAGTTTTTGATATCTTGATTTTATTTTATTTTTTCATTGACTGTTATTTAAAATATTAACGTATTAGAGAAATTTATATATTAGGCTGTTGTTGTAAGTTAAAATTATTAAAATTCTTAATATTGTTAATCTTTAGTATTATCTTGATAATAATTTATATTGTAATATCATTATTAATATGGTAGAAGATTATATCAGATTATTGTCTCGTAATTTTTTTATTTGAATTTTTCATGTAAAAATTTATGTCTCTAGAAGTTAATTTATTACTTTAGATTGTATTAGTTTATTTTCTACTTATTAATTTATAGTATACATTTCATTTTAATCACACAAAAAAACTCATTTCTGTTTAATTTATAATTTACATCCACTTATGTGAATTCTTTTCCCAACCAAAAAAAAATAATAAATTAAATTTTATTTAATCATGCATAAACTGAACTTGTGAGATTGTAATTAATTTTGAGAGTTAACTTTTGAGCCGTGAAAAGTAAACTGTGATGCCTGCCAATTATTTAAGGAAAATCTTCCTCGGGGGCGATTAAGTGGAATATGCTTTTTGGACCGACAAAATTCCGGACTCTACTTAGTAACAAATTTCCCCCAATTGATGTGGCAGTTGAGTAACAAATTGTTGGTCCATAGGTACCATATCGTGTGTGTCCAATTGTGGGACACAATACATCAATACATAAACTGAAAGTGATTGGAGCATTCTTAAAATTTAATGTTTTTTTTTTTTTTTTTAAAAGGGCCCCTCTTCACTCCAAGACTCGAATTCGGATCGCTACGAATCTAGAACCGATTATGGCAGCCAATCCGACTACGGCCTTGGGGACAATAATAGCAATATTAAAAAAGATTTCCAGCCCACCACTGAGAAACTCTAACAAAACTTCTTAAAATTTAATGGTTGTCTTGAGTTATATTTATTATAACTTACAATTAGGTGAATACCATAAAAATAGTTGATAGAACAATAGAGTTAAGAAATATTGTGAACAACCGTTGTTTTAAGAATAAGCGAACTTTATATTTTGAGTATTTTTTTAATAATTTTTTAATTAATAATTTTTTTAAATACATATTATAGGAAAGTTTATTTATATTTAGTAACTTTAATGTTAAAGAGATATAATTAATAATATTGACTAACTATTAATTAATTCATTATTTATTTTTTTTTAATGCTCCTAATGTAAGTAAAAAATATATCTTCTTCACTATTTTTTTAAGGTTTTGTTTTTAAAATATTTTAAGATCTTTTTGATTTTTGTTTAAAATTGAGAATTAAATATAGTATGAATTTTGAAATATTTTATATTTTTTTTTAGTATTGAAGCTGTATAATTAAAAGAGACCTTATAAAAAAATCATTTAAAGTCTTAAATACTCTAAAGCCAACCTGCTTGTGGATAAATTTGATAAGTTGTTAATTACATAACTCAAGGAGACTCTTACTATAAATGCAACTACCTAGTGGAGTAATATGAACCATTGACCATGATCAAAATATGTAAGAGCATGGAAATCATGGTCCAGTTGTCATGTGCATATTACAGCCTGCATTATGCAATTAAATAAGGGTACACGACACTTTATTAGATAATACTTTAGCATTTATCATGTAACGGGGTAGTAGAAACGAATTGACAGGATAAATAAATATTAGATATCGTTATAAGAAGTCAATATAATTAGGTTACGCTGTAATCGAGCGTGATTATATCTCTTTTTAATTCAAATAACTTAATGAGATTTTGATAATATTTTTAGCGAAATTAGATAATGCTCAAATCCAAACGATTATACAAGAGAAATTTTGATAAATAATTTCAAAGAAAATTATAAAGAAATGTTTTTATTAATCAAAAGTTTATTCAAAGAAATGAAAAGACTTCTCTATTTATAATAGGATAAAATCTACTTCTCTTATAAACTTTAAAGAAAAACTAAATCATAATTAAATTAAAAATAAAAGAAACACATACCAAATAAGATGTTAATTGAAATTTTTTTAAAAAATACTAAAATAATAAAAGCCAAAATCTCCTCCAACATCATTAACCTTCTATTTGAAAAAAAAAAAAAAACTTCTCCTCAAGTTTATTTGGAGGATAAACTTGTAGAGGAAAAGTAATACATCTTTGAGTTTGAACTTATAGTCTTTCTCTTTAAGTTTTATTGAAATCTTGAAGAATTCATAATTCATAATTTTCTTTCACTTATACATTTTTTGAGGCAATGAAGATTTCTAAGAATGAATAATGATCAGATATCTCTTGTATTTCTTTAATTTTTACTCAATAAGCTCTTCAACAAATTTAACCTTTTTAGCCAAATATTATTCAAGCAGAACCATATTGATCATCTCGGCTTCTTCAACATTTGTCACATAAATTGTTAGACTAAAATCTCAAATCAATAAAGTATTGTACCTTTTTTTCTTACAACATTAGGCATATCTTCAACAGGTGGTGGAGCATAAATTTCTTCTATCTTTCTATCTTCCACTTCAACTACTTTGCTCAGAGTCTCAGAAACATCTAATTTATAGAATCGATTTTAACTGCTTCAAATTTATTAACCACAACTTCAAATTATATCTTAACCGGAATGGCTAAAAAGATTGTATGTTGTAAAGTATAAACATTGTACAATAGTATTTGAATTCAAATACAAACACATGGTACTTGCTTTGCTTTAAGAATCCACCACACATCATAAACCAATTGCTCAATCATATCCAATAAATCAAGAAATTCTTGGGATGCCAATGCACATAAAGGAATGACACATCATAAATAGGATGATAATAACAGTAGTTTAACATTGTTTTCAATTTTTCTCACAATAGAGAAGGTGTAAATATCCTTAACTCTTGGGTTTGGTATTTCTGGCGACTTGTGGACAAAAATTGAAGTGAATTTGATCTGGTAAATATGATGGTGAGAAAGTCAACGACAGTGGTGATGACAACTAAATCACAATGGTGCCAATAGAAAGTTGGCATCAAGTGGTAGTGCCTTGTGGTGTTTTAGTATGTTAGTTTCAGAGGCTAATCAGACTTGATGGTGGCTTGGATTTGATGAGTGGTTAGAGGGGAGTTTTATGGTGGTGTCATTCGATGGTAAAGGTGGTTGGATTTGTTGGTGAAGCAAGTAGATGCTTGCAGGTTTTGGATTGCTTCGCGCGATGGTTTCAGGTGATTGTTGGCAAATGGTGATGATCGGCGGAGGATGACGACGTTGGTAGTGGTGGTTGTTCGGTGGCTAGCGTTTTAATTTGGGATTTTGTTTTTCCAATGGAATCGATGGTAGATGGGATGGATCATGGAGATTGTGTATTGTGGCTAGGAAAGCTATTGCAATGGTTACAAATCTTATCCGATACCAATCGACGCAGTGGGCAGTGGAAGTGGATTGATAGGGTTGATAAAATACTATATATAGTTTTAGGATTCGACCAAACTAATTTGATTAAATTACAAAACTCTAATCAAAGACTGATTTGATCTTATTCTAATTTAATGTGATTAAATTACGCTATAATAAAAATATGATTTGATCTTATTCTAACTCAAACAATTTTATAAAATTTTGATAACGCTTTACAGTAAGATTAAATGAAACATTAATCCAAATGACTTTAAAAGAGATATTTTGATAAATATTCTAAATAAAATTATAAAAGAGATATTTTATCGATTAACAACTTATTATAAAATAATAACAAGACATCCCTCTTAATAATAGAGTAAAATATACTTTTTAAATTAATTTAGGAGGAAAATTAAATAATGATTAAACTAGAAATAAAATACTAAACAAACATCTAATAAGATGTTAATTCAAATAAAAAATAACAAAAAAAAACTAAAATAATAAAAGCCTAAAATCTTCTAAAACAGCCTACATCAATTTGAGAGCCATTTGTTTCAACTTACAAGAAGTCCCTTGGCATAGATTTCTTTTGAAAGGGTGAAAAAGATAAAAAGACAAAAAAAGAAAAAAAAGAGGTATTTAAAAGAGTACCAATAATTTTCAATTCAAACATAAATATCACAGGAAAAAATTAGGCCCAAGTGTTATTAGAAAAAAAAGTTTATTTGACTTTTGGTTAGGGGTTTGATTTTAAATTATCTTTCACATAATTTTTAAAAAATTTAAAAGTTATAAAATACTTAAAATAAATTTTTAGAGATATTTGGAAGGGTGCTATATAATGATCCAACTTTTTATGGTTATCTTTGTTACTGGCCAATCAAAAATTTTTCTCCCATTAAAAGTGTATAATTTTCTAATTATTTGTCTTTTTAGGTTTAGCTAATCACGTAAGGATAAATCTAAAGTTTTAAAATAATAAGAAGAAGATTTTCCACCCAAGACTCTGTCCGCACTCTAGTAATATTTGAGTACTAAACTCTCATTTGATATCAAAATTTAGTAATTATAATTTACAAAATACAGAATCAAATATATAATAAATATTAGTTGCTGTGATTTTAAAATTAAGTTAATTTGATTAATAATTTTTTTAATAAAAAACTTATAATATTTTTATTAAAATTATTATTTAAAATTTATATTTATTATATATATTATTAATTTTTTTCTTTTTTATTTTTCACAGACCGTAGTGGTCATCAAATAGGGTTTGAGTTGAGCATCATCCAAGAATAAAATGCATAAAAAAAAAAAAAAAAAGTTATTATGCCTTTGTGTAAACGGACTGCTGTAAATTAAAGATCTGATATGGATATGCTGCTGATGCTTTGATTTAATAGGGACCTATTACCCACTGGGGTCCAGAAACTTTGCCTGTATTTGCAATTCATGTCTGCGCCCTCTGTAAGCAATATTGCAAAATCATCGAGAACAAGCAGGCTGAAGGCTGAAGGCAGCAGCGAGCAGCCCACTATGCAGATGCATGTCTTGGCATTCACTCAAAGGCAAAGCTGCTCAAATTTCATGCTTTTTTGTTCTCACTTTTGGCTGCACAATGAGTTACGAAAACACGCGCACTTTATTTCTTCACCTTTATTCTGTAGCAGTAGCAACTTGAATGAAATTCCTAATACGTTAAATACCACGTTAGTGGATTCTGTTTCTTTCTGTGGGCAGTTCAATTTTTGAGCTATAGCATAGGCCATAAGTATTTTAAACAGCACAAATCAACCATACCCACTATGAATTGCTTTCAATTCTTTAATTTGCTTTGCAATCTCCTTTTTCGTTTTATTGTGACTTAAGATTTTACTTATTAGCTTGCACGGTGCCCCGTCTTTTATTTATGGTCCACAAAACTGCAAGAGTTTCCAGACTATGAAGCGAGTTTGGTGAATTTCAGTTAATCCAAATCAATGCAGATGGTACTTGCCGAAGCCGAAACATAGATAAAATTAAGCAGAAAGAAACTTTTTTCATTGATAATATTGAAATATAAACAAATATATATATATAAAACTCGGTTTTGAATTTTGATTCCTTTTATATCTTACACCAATAACATACTTTTATCAAAAGCAGACCAGAATTATTTAATTTTCCATAATTAAATACTACTGATCAAATCACAAATATCATAAATTGGCATTTAAAAAATTACATCTTAATAAAAAGATCAAAATGGGACAATTATTTTAATTAAATATATTTTGATGCCTTAAAAAATAGAATTTAACTAAAATTTTATGAGCATGACAATATAACCATTAGTTTTATTTTATTTATCATAAGTTTTGAAATGACAAATTAAATGATCAAATAATTTTAATATTATATTATTAGGTCTTCAAAAGCTAACAAACCATCTAAAATCGGAAACTAAAATTTCAAATCCCTCTTTCTCAGTAACAATAATTAACATGGTTAAGAAAAGCATGCAATTCTTTTTTCAAAAAAAAAAAAAATTGGAAGAAAGCAAAAGTGAAGCATGCAATTAAACAGAACCAAAACAATAATTAAATGCTTAATAAATATCTCGCCTCTCAATCCGCAAATGTCCAACTCATGTCATTCTCGAAGATCCAGTGGCAGACCTCAATTTGTCCGGGCCCCGATCCAAGTGCCACGAATGCTCCATGTCCTGGGCTCCACGATGACGTGTCAACATGACAGATGGCAACCCCATGATTAATCTGGACATTGCTCTCCACATCAAGAATATCAGCCTCGTAAACCCTAACTCTAGGCACTGAGTGACAATAGTATAGAAGGTAAGGGTACAAACTCTGATGACACGACACTGATTTAGTCACCTTTCCACCGTTGATTCCACTGACTGAACCGATTGTCACTCTTTGCTTTGACCCATTCACATTTTGCGTCGTCCTAGCCACCACATTACGACCCAACACTGAGGTTGCAAAGTCGATCATGTCCTCGACCGAACCCACGCACCGCTTGGTTTCACCCTGGCTCGGTGCTCTCTCGCACTCGGTCAGCGCGTTAACAATCACGCGCTCCATGCTCGAGTTGTCTTGTACACGAAAAATTTCCTTCAGCTGGGACAACCGTGAGGTTGCAAACGGTAATTTAGACGAAATTGACCGGGGCAAGAATGACCTTCTGGGCATTTTATCCCTAATGTCGGGCATAACCATAACATTCCCTGGCTTTAACATGGACTCCCTGAAGAATTTACCCGGTTCCACCCACCTATTTACAGAACTAGCATCACTACTTAAGTTTGTGTAACCAGCAAATGTGACAGTGACACCCTTAGTATATTCTTTGAACGAACGACCCATGTCATAACTCTTAAACCCGATCGAGGTCCGACCCACGGATCCTTTCCCATATTCTTTGAACGTGTCGTTTCCTAAATTAAACGTTTTGCCATAATTAGCAAAATTAACTTTACCCGAATTTGCGTCCTTGGCATAAGATTGAAACGAATCATCACCAACATTGGCTCCATTTCTGTAGCTTGTAAACCCAGCAACGGCCGAGTTAGCACCAATGCCGTAGCTTTTGAAGTTGTTGTGTGGGTTGTTACCAGAAACCCCATAAGCTTTGAACGAGTCATTTGCAGCATTCCCGGACTCAGCATAGCCCGTAAAACTCGAGCCAACAGTATTGGCACTGTCAGCGTAGCTAGTGAACTCATTGGCGCCAGCATTGCCATTCTTGCCATAGCTTATAAACCCTTCAGCGCCCGAATTTGTGTCATCGCTGTAGCTTGTGAAACTGAGATTGTGATTGTTACCCTCGGAGACGTAGCTGGCGAAGCGGAGATTAGGCACGTTGACTCGTTCACCGTAGTTGTTGAAGCCACCTGAGCCCCCATTAGCATTGTCTGCATAGCTGGTGAAGTTTTCATTAGCAACATTGCCATCTTTGGCATAGCTGGTGAAGTCCTCAGTGTGGCCGGTAGATCCTCTGCTGTATTTCTTGAAGGAATCATTGGGGGCGTTGAGGGCTTGTGAGTAGTTCTTGAAGGAGTCGATTCCGCCGAGTTTCGAGTCGCCGTAGTTTGCGAAGTTCTTGTTAGAGTAAACAGCAAAGCTGGCGTCTCCGATGGATGAGGAGGAGTGGTCGTCGATCTCGAATGTGCATATCAAGTTGGCCAGGGAACAGAAGGCGGGGAGGTGCGAAGAGAGAGTGTTTTGGGTGGCGAGTTTGGTGAGTTTTGCCAAGTGAATGGCGTTTAGTGGGGAGGCTTTTGAGAGAATAAATTCTGGCTTTGGGAGATTGTTAGAGATGTGATTGTTCCAGTATCGAATTAATGAAGCTTTCGCTGTATAGGGGTTCCCTCCAGTACTAGTACTTGAAACGCGACTGGCAACTCTTTCACAAGAAACCTGCAATATCAAACAATGTCTATATATAATTAATCGACAACAAGAACAATTGACCATACTGTATGTGTATATTAATTTAAATGATCGGGAAAAACAAGATGAGATGCTTACGTTGAAAGGTGAGGTCCATAAGAACAAGAAGATGAAGAAGAGAATAGTACTCATGGTAATGTCTGGTGTGTTTATCAGAGAAACAAAGAGAGAGAGGATTCGATAGCTGGCCTCTTTGAGGACCAAATAAGCAGGCAGGGCCGACCTTGCTTTTTGAACTTTTTCTTGCCCTTTCAGCGAAAACCACGCCTTAATAAAGAAAGGTTGTAAGAGGTTGAGAGACAATTTTTTTTTTTTTTTCGAAAACAAATTTAAAAGCAAGAAAATTAATTTAATAAACAATTTTTTTTTATAAATAAAATTATATTCATAAACATCGAGAATTTATTTAATTTATAGAAGTTAATTTAATAATTTTTATCATTAATTGTCAAACAATTGATTTTCGAGAATGTATTAAATTTATGGGAATTAATTCAAATATCAATCTTATTATTGATTGATAATCAATTGATTTTTGAATTGATTGTCATACATTAAGCTCTTAATAAAAATGAGGTGATTTTCAGCTAATGGGTAGTTTTTTTAAATTTTCATATACATAAATAGAAATCCTAAAAATGAAGATGATGCTAAATTTAAGGTCAATATCAGATCTTAGCGTTAACCTTTAGCATAATAAAAGCAAAAATAAAAATAGAAGAGGAAAAATAAAAAAGAAAAAAGTAAAAAACCATGCATTTTAAGAAGCATACTCAAAATATCGCTGGGTACCGTCTGACTGTTTCTAGGAAAATGGTGGCTCAGTCTAGGGTTGTGAAACCTAGATCATAAACTAGTTACTTGGCCTCGTGGGAGGAGGGTGGTGGTTCTTTTAAACAGGGAACCACTACCAGAACATGGTTTCTCAAATCAAATTTGGGAAGTGGTGGAGTTTGGCCTTATTTGAACCGGACCGCGAATATCGAAACACTGAACAATTAGTGAGAGTAAGTGAGCGAGATAATTTATAAATTGGATGATATGTCTGTTGGATTTGAGGGAAAAGCCAAAATCATGCGCAAAATTCATTGTTTTTCATGGGATCTAGAATTTTTTAATTTATAATAATTTTTTTTAATAATACTACCAACACAAGGATGCTTCTCTTTTGACTTGAAAGGCTTATGTAGAACTAGCGTTGTGTACAGCTCAGTAACCCCTCTCTATCCCTATTATCTAGGAGGTCCACTCCACGTGTAGGTCAACATCAATTTGACCAAAATTTGAATTATTAAATAAAATTAATTATATTAGCTATGACTTAAAAATTATTTTATAAATACTCTAAGATGTAGTTTAGAAATTAAATCAATCTTTCTTTCAACTAATATGTTTAATAAAAATTATATAATATTTTTATTTTATAATAATTATTTTTTTAAATAATAATTCCGACTTTTAATCCATCGTACCTCATACGAAACGATTAGGTTCTGCAATCAATTTGATGGTTGCTGTCAAAAAGCGTTGCCATAAATGAACGTGGGGGCCAAAGCAGCCGTAGAAATTAAATTGAAGTTTGAATAATACCATACCATACCATACCATTGTTAGTTTATCTATAATAAGTGCATGCCCACAACTCAGGAGGATACATAATTAGGGCAAAATACACATAATTTCATGTGTATTGGGGACAGATGGCTTAATAAACTTCAGTGGGCCCAAAATAAGCGGTCCATCAAAACGTCATAATTAATTAGGAAGGGAGTTGGATTATTGGCACCCTCAAAATGTGTTACAGCCCCTCTAATGCATGTACAGTTCTACCTTCAATAATATTACATTAAAGAGACGCAACCATGTTTAATGAAAAACACGCATAATTTTGCTTTTGTTAAAACTCCTTTACACACTGACCCTGATGAAAGTATTACCCGCTATTCTTACATAAATTTTAACGTACACACTTCTTTTATGAGAAATGATATATATTTTAAATAATTAACTTAAATAATATAATATTTATTAATTAATTAATTAAATAATATAATTAATTTATTTTAATTTTATAACTAATTAATAAATATTATATTATTTACAATAAAAAATTTAAAATACTTGGCATTATTATTATTATCTTATTCTAAAACTTTTTAACTTAAAAAAAAAAATTGAAATCAAATTTTCAGCATCCTCTATCTCTCCGCCGTGACATGGCATAGATAGAACACATGGTGCATTGACCAATGCAGGCATGAAACTGGGCGAGGAACCCAACAATGGCATAAGGCTTAAAAAAAGAAAAAAATTACTTTTTGAGCTACTTGCTTTTTCAGCTACCAAAATAATTAACTGGTGGAGCCGTTTGTCAATTCTTGGTCTTGTTTAGTTTTTTAACAGTCAATTTGATCTCATTCGCAAATTTCATTAAGGAACCACTAATTCAGTTTTTTTTTGTCCTTTTTTTTTTCTCCCTCAATGAAATGTGTCCTAGAAATTTTACAATTAAATTGGTTTAAAATTGTAAGTTGTATATCAATAGAAAAACAGTTAGAATTGTGTGCCAATATGCAAAAAACGTGCGCAATTTAAGAAAAATAACAAAGATAAATAAAAACACCAACCAACTTAAATTCAAATTGGAACATAAATTTCATGTTAAACTCGGAAAAGTTTTGTAGAGTGAGGAGATGTTTACTGGGGCTTGAGTTGTTGGTATTGGAAGGTCATTGCGAGGGGGTGTAGTTAATGTAAATACTAAATAGCCTCATTATTCTGCGCTCAGGGAAGTGACAGGTGACTGCTTAGTGACTAAGCTAATTTCTGCCCAAGTTAGGAGCTCTCAGTTCTTACCACGAATGAACTGCTAGAATATTCCATAATTTTGCTGCAGCTTTCTGAGCAATGCACATGAAGCTGTTTCATATTCTTCGTCTTATGTTATTTCTTTTGCTCTAAACCTTGTATACACATTCACATGTGTTGTTAGATGGATCGACCACAACCAGACTGCAAAACCATCGTTTATATATATATATATGAATGTATTAATGTATAAAAACTCTTTCTCTAGTGAGTATATTTTTATTTTGTTAAAATAAATTTATATATTAAAATATAAAAAAATAATTTTATCTGTTAGTGTATTAAAATTTATATTTTTTTATTTATTATTAATATTATCACTTTGTTAAAATAAAAATATTTTTTTAAGAGAATTATTATTATTATTATTTTATTTAGTGAATGTATCATCACTTTGTCAGAGTAAAAATATTATTAAAATAAAGTAAAAAATATAAATTTGAATATGTTAAAAATTATATTTTTTATATTTTAATATATTAAAAAATCTATGTTATTATTATTATTATTATATGATTGCTTATGCTTAATTAGGCTTAAAGTTCAACCATCTTTTTCAATTGGCTAGAATGAAATGGAAAGCAATATCAAATTGACCCCGTCAATGTCAAAGATTGTTTCGTCTTCCAAGTGCAGGATAACTTCAAGGGGTTGTGGGTCTTTTTCTACCAATCGGAGTCCTTTCTTCAACTGTTCTGGTCCATTTATAGTTATTGCTTCTGTGAACATAGTAGCTAAATAATCCCAACGGGTTACGTAAGGCAGATATTGTATAATTGTTCAGTTTTTCACAATTTTTTCAATCCCTCTGTGTAAATAACCCAATATTGGTTCAAGCGATAATTAAGCATGCCATAATGTTGTTAAAATCTCATATAATCCTTTATGGCCTTGACCTGTAAATGGACCTTTGCATACCCATTAACATTAATTCAACTCAAAATTACCCTATTTTATACATTTTAAGTCCCAGTCCAATCAATTAACATATCCTACAAAAGAAAATACTTTCAATGATACCGAGACCAAATTTCATAGATTAAGCCAACATGATACTCACACTATATACATAGGAGTAATTATTCATTATACAATTTGCTATATAATAGTAGTATATATAAATATTTGCACTTGGGTCTTCTAGTTGTTGTACCCATCCATCAACAATAATTCTTCCTTTATTTTATTAAATTTATTTATAATAAATTATAATACAATAAATATTACTAATATGACATCATACTATAACTAACGATTTACTATTAGATTACAACTGGAGCTAATTTATATTAATTTTATAAAGTATTATATAAATTTTAACCCTCACTAATATATTATAAAATAATATATATTATATAATGAATATTAAAATAAATTGTAATATAATGAATATTATTAATATAATATCATATTATAACTGATATTTACAATCAAATTACAACTAAAATTAATTTATATTAATTTTATACAATATTATATAAATTTTAAAACTCATTGATATTAAAAAAATGCCTATTCCTCTCACATTTATAAAAAAAAAATACTTCATTTTATCAATTATTCCTTTATTCTTAAAACAGCTTTCAAATTCTTTCTTTTTCTTTTTTTTTTTCATTTTTTGGGAATAAAATTTAACAAAAGTTAATCCAATAAAACAAGGTTGAGTGAATTTAACAAATCCGTATCAAACACGTCAGCAATATTTACACGTGGCAACTATTAGCCGTCCTGCAAATCTCATCCGTCCGTCCATACACAAATCAAATACAACGAGCATGGACGACTATGGCATAAGCACACTTTCTCCGTAAAAGGCGTAAAACACGTCACCAAATCGGCGTAAACTCCCGTCTACTCGTCTGTTTCTTACAAGTCCCTCCTCTCTCTCTCTTTCTCTCTCACACTACCAGTTCAGTTCACTTGATTGATTCTTCTCAAAAAAGTTCAATTTAATGAACCGAATCCTACAAGATTTCTTTATTTTCAACTCTGCCCTTCGAATTTTGTTAAAACAATAAATTTTTTTGTGTTGTCAAATGAGGATTGGCTCTCAAAAATTGATGATCCCATTCTACTTTTAGGGTTTCAGTTTGGTTAAGCATGGCCATAAGAGGCGTTGATTTCAAGTGGTCAGTTTTAATCTTTCCTTAATTAATTAATCAATTTGAAATTTAATTTCTTTCTTTTTATTCCATTTTATTTTTTTTGAAAAAGAAGAAGAAGATGAAATATGAATGTTTGTGATTGCAGGTACGATGGATTTTTCTTGTCGATGCTTGCGACAAGTGTGTATCCTTTTTTATGTGTTTTTTAAATTCATTATAGCTCTGTTTGGCTGCCAAAAAAAAAAAATGCAGGGAAATGAAAGTTATAAAGTTTTAAGTGGGTGTTTCTTTCCTTTACTAGTATGGTTGCTAATAGAATAATTGTTGCGATCAATTGGAAGCGTTATCATCTTTGTACATATCCATTGCACATATGGATCGTGGTGGGTCTTTGAAACTTTGAAGAATTTTTATCAATTCTATTCTGCTTTTTCAATGTTTTAGATTCTTAATGAGAATGTTTTGTAATAATTGATGGGTTACTGTTGTTTTTTCAGGTTGACTATACGACTGTGTTTGTTTTCCGCTTGTTGATGTTTGTAGATAATGGACTGGCTTCTGGAATGGGATTGTAAGTGTTCTATCATTACTTGTTTTATGATTAGTATATTTTGCTTATTGAAACACACTTCTGCCAATGATATAAATAGAATTTGAAACTTTTAAGCAAGGTATTTGTAACACCACATTACTTCAAATGAGATGCAAAATTTACGCCTGTACCACCTTTACTGTATCATTGAAGGATTTCAGCTGTTTATTAGAGACATTTTGTTATTACAATGAGTAAGGTATGTCTCTTGGCGATTAATGCCTGGATTCAATCAGTTTTCATTCAGTTTCTTATTTAAATATTAATGTTTACTACCATTTTATACAATTTACAAACATTTTTTTTATTCTCTTCTCCATTGGAAGTGCAGTTGTTTCACATAGCGAAATTTTTACAGAATCAGTGATCTTTTCTTTTTTTGATATGCTTTTAGGGATTTTGGCTGGCAGCAGAGGTATGCTCGTTTTTGTGGAAGAGTAGTGGTTCTTTCAATTCTATCACTGCTACTTTATCCATTTCTTTGGGCTTGGACTATAATCGGCACCTTGTGGTTCACAAGTGCGAGAGATTGTGTAAGTGTTTCATTTTCCTTTTTTTTTTTTTGGGGGTACATTCATTTGCCAACTGTTCTATTGCTTGAAACAATGATTTTGATGCTTGCAGTTGCCTGAAGAGGGTCAGAAATGGGGTTTCCTTATTTGGTTGCTTTTCAGCTACTGTGGACTGCTTTGCATTGCCTGCATGTCTATGGGAAAGGTTAGTTAAGACTCTGCAATTTGTGTGTGATTGTCATTACACTCTGCTGTAACCTACTTCACTTTTTGTTTTTCGGTATTTCCCGATCTCACTTCCTCTGCTTACCTTATGTGACACCGTAGGTATACAAAATAGACTGGTCATTGTTATATTTGCAAATATATGTTTTCATCCTTTTTCTTTGACTTCCAATTTGCAGTGGTTGACACGAAGGCAGGCTCACTTATTACGTGCTCAGCAGGGGATTCCTGTATCAGAATATGGGGTAAGTTTGAATATTTCTTGCATACTGGGTTTTGAAGCGCATGCTCTTCAGGTTTGGCTATCATTGATTAGTGTGTTGAACTGGTCCTTAAATAAGTTAAATTAGATGTAAATGCAACAGTCACACCTCTTTTTGCTTCATGTAAAAATAAAATAAAATAAAATAAAAATGCTACGTTAGTTATTATTTTGTCCCTTTTCTTTTTTTTGTTGGGGAGTTTTAGCAGTAACAAAATTATTTCACCATCTTCCACACACGTGGCTGATCAGTGCAAACAAAGTTCTGGATTTGACCTTAGTTTTGTTTGGAAGTCCTTGAATTTTTCTTGATTTAGTTCAACTGCAAATACCTCTTAGGGTGGTGCAAGAGGTCTGGAGTTCTGATCTTGTGAGCATGGGTGGGAAGTTTTCATTCATGCAATACCTAATTTTTATTTTTTTTAAAAAAAAGCTTGAATTAAACCAGTTACTATTTATTCAGGTTTTGGTTGACATGATCCGAGTACCAGAGTGGGCATTTGAAGCTGCAGGTCAAGAGATGAGAGTTATTGGCCAAGATGCAGCTGCATATCATCCTGGACTTTATCTGACTGCAGCTCAGGTGAATACCACATCACCAAGAATATGAACTGGGTTTTCTGTATATTTTGGGGTTGTATTGGCCGTATTTTTTTCTTTTTGCATACAGTTCTCCCATTTCAGAGGTATTGTTGCTATTTATCTCTTCTTTTTTTTATCTGTTTTGGGTTCTGATGGTTTGGGATATTGTTTTGTTATTCACAGAGAGAAGCTGTGGAGGCACTCATTCAGGAACTTCCAAAGTTTAGGTTAAAGGCTGTACCAACTGATTGTAGTGAATGTCCCATCTGCTTGGAAGAGTTCCATGTGGGAAATGAGGTAAAAGTTTCTTTTTCCCATTTTTTATTCTTCATGTGGTATAAGTGATTTTACATATCTTAAATGTGCATCAAACATTAGAGTTTTTGCTCTTTAGGAAGCAATATTTCTCATCAACTAAATGGATTATAGATTCCATATATTCTGGGAAACAGCACAAAGCAGATGTAAAATTTTACTCTTATGGATTCACACGTCACAAGCCTCTATTCAAACTTCTACACACACTGATGTTTTTGAAAGAGCACATGAGCACAAGTCTTTTCTTGGAAGTGTTGCAGGTTCGTGGCTTGCCTTGTGCTCACAATTTTCACATAGAATGCATTGATGAATGGCTTCGACTGAACGTGAAGTGTCCTAGGTGCCGATGCTCAGTCTTCCCAAACCTTGACCTCAGTGCTTTATCCAATCTCCGCACTGCTGATTCCGAAAGGTCATCTGCCAGCAGTGTGGTGACAACCACTCGGTATGTAAGAACCCAGCCTTCGAGCCAGAGCTATTTGGTGAGAATGCAGGGTCTGCTCAGCCCAGTCCATACAGGAAATACAAGGTTACCCAGTGGCACAGATATCGCTCTTGAAACTGTTGAGAATGGAGGAGTGTTCTCTGCAACTCAAAATCGGATTGCCATGGGGCCATTTTCTTCAACTGGGCGAGTGTTTGTTGATCATTCAACCCCGCCTCAACACTGAACTGTCAAGTCAGATTCTTGCTGACAATTTTTGCTACATATTCTTCTAACCTAGAGCTGTGAGAAGCTACGTGGTCTCTGCCCATGGCTATTGCGGTGATGATTGTAATTGCTACCCGATGGTGAGAAAAGATTTATCAGTGAAACCATTGGTACGAGGAGTTATTAACTAGACAATTGTTGATGATACCAGCATCAGTTCTGATGATAAGCCTTGGACGTTAGATTTTTTTGTTTGCGAGACTTATGGCTCAGCCTCACAATGACTTATCCTTCTTCATATTGTAAAGATTAATTGTTTATTTTCTTTTGGTCATTTATCCATTGACCAGCAGATGTTTTTAAAAATACACCAAAAAAAAAAAATTATTTGTAGAATTTTACTTGTCCTTCTCGCATTAACACAGTTAAGAGAATTAACAAAATATTAGTTAAATGATTATTTTTATCTTCAAACATAAAATAACGATTTTTTTCCTAAATAATTATTTTACCTGTAAATATTAAATAATTATCGTACCCTATTTCAATGCCAAAAAAAATCATATTTTTATTTTTTTCTATAAAAAATAAACATTTCCTAGTCTTCTTTTCTTTTCCTTCCTTCTTCTCAGGATCTTTTCTTCATCTTCTTTGCCGCTGGTTCTTTAATGCTTCTTCGTTCTTCTCTTCTTCTGCTTGAAAAGAAATGATTTTGTTTTATATATGTCGGTTAATGTTTAATGCTTCTAATTTTACGGCCAAAAGCTAAACTTTGTGAATAAGTTCGAAAATTAGGATATAGGAGCAGAAATTGGGATTTTTGACAGCAAGAAGCTGAACTTAGCGAAGAAATTTGGTTGTTTGATTGAATGGAGAATGGATTTCTTACTTTCTCAGTTCACGGCTGTCCAAGATGATCATAGATGAGGTTGAGGATTTTTGTATTCTGGAAGTAGTAATAATTTTTTTTTTTTAGTAAAGAGAAAAATAAAAATAAAATCTTTTAGAATCAATGAATTGACATATATACCCTTTTCATTATTAACTTAAACGAGGGAGCGCCATGGTTTTTGGCTATTCAGGCAAAACGAGGGAGCGTCAGTAAGATTTTAAGAGAGTTAAAATAACAGCGGAGGGGTGATGTGATGCATCTTATAAACCCCTTTATCTGGTCTAACAGAAGATTTTGGATCTCATCTTATCGAAGAAAGATCAGATCGGTTCTGCTGCAGCAAAGAGTGGGGGAAACATTTTCATGACTCAACGACAACCAATCTGATAACATGGACCTCAGATCACTCTCCAATTATGTTGGAAGTGAAAGGGAGAAGTAATATGTTGAAATATACTAGAAGAAGAGTGAACTATGAGGATTTGTGGAGTGCTTATGAGGCATGTAAGGATATAGCGAGGGATGAACAACTAGTATACAAGGACTGGCGTGCTGGGAATCCAGTACAACAATTTCACAAAATGGCCAAAAATATCTTTGGCTAATCTGAAGCTGTGGAACAATGAGGAGTTTGGAGGTAGGCAAAAAAAAGTGGAGAAGTTAATAAAACAGTCAAAAGAGGTCAAGTAGAGCGGCAAGCTTTATGAGGATGGAGAGAAAATCAGAAGACTTGAAAAAAGACTCAGGACAGATTGGCTAAAAGGAGGGGACAAAAATACTAAATTATTTCATTCCAAAGCTTCAGATGGGAAAAGAAGGAATAAAATCTGGGGTATAGAGAATAGAGAGGGCAAATGAACTGAGGAGATGGATGATGTTGAGAAGGAGTTCTATGAGTATTTCCAGGAGTTGTTCTCATCAACTAATCCAAGCAAAGCTCAAATGGGTGTTGCTTTTGAACGAATGAAGGCCAAGGTGACAAAGGAGATGAATGATCAATTGATGTAACCGTTTACGGCTGAAGATGTCTCAGAAGCCTTAGCACAGATGTGCCCAACAAAAGCCCCAGAACCAGATGGACTGCCAGCTGCCTTCTTTTAAAAGGAATGAGTGCTCTCGACAATCTTGCATATCCTTAATGACCAAGGTAACCTAGCTCCCTTAAATCACACTTATATAGCCTTAATTCCTAAGTTAGCTAAGCCTATAGAAGTCGCAGAATTCAGATCCATTAGCCTTTGTAACATGATATTCGTAATTGTAGCAAAAACCATTGCAAATAGATTAAAGCCTATCCTTTTTCAAATTATCACCCCCCACACAGAGTGCATTTATATCTAATAAGCTCATTACTAATAATATTATTATATGTTATAAATGCCTCCACAAAATTAGGCATTGTAAAGGAAAGAAAAATGAGAATGTTGCTCTGAAACTCGACATAAGCAAAACTTATGACAGAGTTGAATGGGAGATTGGGCTTTTCAGATAGGTAGGTATTTTTTATTTTGAAATTTATTATTTTTGCATCATTTTCTGTGCTCATTAATGGAACTGGAAAGGGGATAATTCAACCTCAGAAGGGGCTAAGATAGGACTGTCCGTTATCCCTATATCTATTCATCATATGTGCAGAAGCTTTTTCTAACCTATTGATGCAGACAGAAAAAGAAAATGGCAAACACAAGGATTAAAGGTTAACAAGGGCGTAACTATATCTCATTTACTCGTTGCTGACGACAGCTTGATCTTTGTTAAGGCATCAGTTGAAAGTTGCAAGCACCTTAAAGCTATCTGTGAATATTATGCCTCAGCTTCATGATAAGTTTTCAATTATGTCAAGTCCTCCATGTTTTTTAGCATCAAGATCCCAGAAAGACAAGTAGCAGTAATAAAGGGCATTTTTCAACTTAAAGTGGTGTCTAGGCATGAAGAGTATCTTGTCATTTCATCAATGATAGGGAAAAAAAAAAGGGCGGAATTTTTCCATGAAGTGAAGCTTAGAGTTGTCAGTAAGGTCTTAAATTGCCAACACAAGCTTTTTCCAGTGGGGTTAAGGAGGTGCTTATCAAAGCAGTGGCACAAGCTATTCCAACCTATGCCATGAGTGTTTTCAGGATTCCTATATTCAGAGAGTAATTGCTCGGTTTTGGTGGGGCTCAAAGGAAGATAAAAGGGGTATCCATTTGGCAAGATGGGAGAGGCTAAGTTATGCAAAGAGCAAAGGGGCTCTAGGCTGCAGAGATATCACCAGCTTTAACCAGGCTCTGGTAGCCAAGCAAAGATGCAGGTTAATACAGTCCCCAAACTCATTAGTAGTGAAAGTTCTGCAAGTAAGATACTACAAACAATCGGATTTTCGAAATGCTAAGGCTGGATGAAACCCTTCTTTTGTTTGGAGGAGCATATTATGGGGAAGGCAGATTTTACAAAAATCTATTAGATGGAGGATTGGCAATGGAGGAAAAGTACAAATTTACAAAGATAACTAGATCCTCAGGCCAGTGAATTTTAAACCAATCTCACCACCATTTTTACAGCCAGATGCTACAATTACTGAAGTGATTAACTCTAATACGACAACATTTTTTGTAAGAAGATGCAAATGTAATTCTCAAAATTTCATTGACTGGAGGATCAAAGAATGATAAAGTGCTCCAGCATTTTGAAAAAAAAGATATTATTCTATCAAAAATGGATATGAAATTGCCCTGCAGCTGAAGCACTCCAACTTGGGTCATGTAACTAAATACTCGAAAGACTTGTGGACTCTTAATTTGCCAGAGAAAATCAAAATCTTCATGTGGAGGGCTGCGCTAGAAATTTGCTCCCAACAGCAGAAAACCTCTGGATAAAGAAGATTTTGCCAATCCCAACTTGTTAGATCTGCAAGCAAGGTGTGGAAACCATAGCTCATGCGTTATTACATTGCAAAGGCTTATAAAGGATATGGAGACAAGCCTCTTGTACAGTAGAATTCCCTGATGCCACAAAGCGAGACATACTATGTATAATGCAGGAACTATAGAAGAAGCTCACAAAGACATAGATGAAGCTATTGGTAGCGTACTGCTCGGAATGCACGAAACAAAAGGATTTTTGAAGCAAAAAAGGTGAACCCCCTGATATCTATAGCTAAAGCAGAAGCAGCTGTAGGAGCCTTCAAATAGATTAAAGAGGTTGGGAAAACATCATTTACTACAAAGCCTGCTGAAACCAAAAAAAATGGAAACCTTCCCCCAATGGAATGTACAAAATTAATGTTGAAGCAGCTATACAAGTAGAAATACAGATAGCTGCACTGGGGGCTGTTGTGAGAGACTGTAATGGCAAAATATGATAGCAACTGTCAAAACTGTGGCATTTCGAGGGGAAATTAGATTTTCAAAAGCAGAAGCAGTGGAATGGGGTTTAAAGGTTGTAATAGACGCAAAGACGCTCTCTGTGATTGTAGAAATGGATTGTCAAGAAGTGGCCAACCTAATCAATAAAAAACAAAGTAGTAGAACAATTTTTTTTTATTTTTTATTTTTTTGTGTAGTTATGGAAATTCAAAGCATGTGTAAGAACTTTGCTTTTGTAAACTTTGTTCATACTACTAGAACATGTAACTTATATACACATTATTTGGCCAAATGCGCCATAGGTTTCAAAGAGCCAACTGTATGGGTGAATGAAATCACAGTTTCCATTATGGATGTATTCACGAAGTTGAAGAAATGAGAGTGTTACTTTCCTTAAAAAAAAAAAGAAAAAAAAAAACACTCCAGCTTGATTGCTACAAAGAAAAAAGTATTTGTGTATTTTTGAAAAAATATGAAAAATCGAATAGTTATAAATAATTGTCCTTTTTTTTCTTAATGTTTTCTTTAATCATAATTTTAATAATAATTTTTATTAGGGATGACAATGGGTCGGGTCAGAACAAGGCCTAGTCAAATTCCAATCCGACAATACAAATATAGATCCGAATCTTATAAAAGCCCGAATGTTCAAAATTAGACTCGGTCTTAATCGGGTTCGGGCCCGACAATTTTTTTTTTAATATTTAAACAATTTCAATTTAAAATATCGTAATATATTAATATTTAAAAACTTTAAAATCTTATTAAAATAACATAAACATAAAAATTATTATAATCAACATCTTTACTATAAATTATATAAATAATTAAACATAAACAAGAATTAGATCTAATTCGAATAAAAACACAATTTAATTCAATAATTCAACTAAAGAGTTCATTAGTTTAACAAACAAATAAAAATACATAATTTGATTACACAATTTAAACAAAGAAGTTCTTTAGTTTAAAAATGACAATTCACAATCCAACGTGAAAAAAAAAATTACTCCAATACTTATGCGCGTACGTTTAATTTTTTTTTTAAAGTCGGTACGAAATGCTATATAAGACCCGAGCCCTGACCCAAATTTAAACGGGCTTGATATGTATAAGCCCAAGCCCGAATTTTGTCCCTTAAATTTGGGCTCAAGCCCTAAAAATAAGGGACAAGTTAATCGGACTAAAATTAGGATCAGACTTTTTTGCCATCCCTAATTTCTATACAATATCTGGTAATAATGGTTTTAATCTCTAAGGCAGTATTATTTGTCATTTGAAACTATTTTCCTACTACGCCTAAAAAAAGAATTATTTGATCACGTGTCACAAAATCAACTATTTGTACGATAAATTAAGTGTATATAAACGGAATATACCAACTATATATTCAAGATGAAAACGATTCCTTTGCATCCTCACCATTCATCTCTACTATTAATACCTACAAAAAAATGAACTACGAAATTTTTTTATTACTTTCTTAATAAAACTAAAAGAAGTTTTATTAATTTAAAATGTTAAATTATATTGAATTGTATACCACATTAACTAGTAAATCAGGGATATTTTGGTTTATAAGTAGGATATGTTACTTCAATTAATAGGCTAGTCTTTTGGGTTGGATGCCTATAATTATAAGTTAAGTTCCCCTAACGATTGGTATTAGAGCTAGACCGTAGTAGTCAGATGTGGTGGTGGAACAACTCAGGTATGTCGGATGAAAGGATCAGGGTTCAGCAGTGATTTTGTCCTAACGATGGGGGATTGTTGAGTTGTATACCATATTAACTAATAAATAAAAGATATTTGAGTTTAGAAGGAGGATATGTCACTCTACTTAATAGGCTAGTCGTTTGAATTAGATACCTAAAACTATAAGTCATGCCCCTTTCCCCTCCCCCCAAACAAATTATTTATCAATTATAAATATAATATTGACATAACAATAGTCTAGAGATCACTTTATTCATTATTACGTATATACAAATAAGAATGAAAATGCCTCATTTTATAGTGAAAAAATCACAATGAAGTAATAAAAATAATTATGAGTTAAGAGATAATGATCCCTAATTTAAGGAGATCGTGAGAGTTATGAAAATATAAAAGGTTGGCAATACGGTTATAAATAATTTGTTTAATGAAAATCCACATAATTCTAATTATTTCATAATACTCCTCCTTCTATGTAATTTTATGAAAAATATGTCTCGTTAAAATATATACTAAAATCCATTGGAAAAAAACACTAGCTTAAAAAAATTATAGTACATTTTTCATTTATATTTTATGGAGGTATAAATTGCCTTATTAAAGCTTTGTTAAGAAAAATTCAATGGGACAAAAGCCAAATGAAGGGGAAAATAGTATATTATGTACAGTCCTCCATAACAATAACTCACCTTATTAAATACACTTGCCCTCAAAATGACATAAGTGTTTTAATGATTAATTATATTTTATTGTAATACTTTGGTGAAACAATTTAAAAGATCAACACCATCTTTTTAAAGTTTGAATACATAAAATAAATTGAAGACAGAATCATTTTAATTGAAAAAAATCACCATGTATATATTATATATTCATAATTTATTGATCCTCTTAAATAAAACCAAACTTTAGCACTCATTAAAGAAAGAATGTGATATATTTTTCATACTATTTTGATATTTTCAAGTTTATGCTATATTTTAATTTGTAATTAAGCAATTTTTCTAATGCCTTTATAGGCACAAGTTAGAATAAAATATGGTACTTAAGGACCAAGGCATATACATTATATTTTAAAATAGAACAATTTTTTAATATGAAATAAGTATTTTTATAGTCTCAGCATTCCATTTGATAAACTTTATTAATCCATAAGTTGAAAGAAATTCTTTCATTTGAAGATATTTTATCTTAAATTTTACTCTTAAAAAAATTAAATTTATAGGATTTTCGAGAGTCCTTTATAATGAAATCATCAACACATTTTACAAAAATTACAATTTTAATTTTTAATAAAACCACATAGCAAATTGGGTAAAAACATATCCCACTTATAATGAATTTGCACTCAAGTGATTATATTTTATAAGTCTAGATTGCTAGAATATACACAGGAATGATTATGAATTTTTTTAAGAATACATAAGGTGCAAGCTAAATAATTTAGTTTTCAAGTATTTTATCCTGCAAGGATAAGTTTATAGATTCTTCTATTTTAATGACATACTTTAGTTCCAATTTACATTTTATTAATAAACTTTATGACTTCAAGCATGTTGATTACAAGTCTGAAATTATTTAATTTTTACTAATTAATTTTACTGGTCCAAATATTTTATAATTTTAGCCAATCATATAATTTTATGATGTTCACATTTTGTAATTCAAAATCCTAAAAATTTTATCATAACAACTAAATTTTTATTGACAATAACCTCGTGTCAATTTCAAATTTTCTTTTGCACCCAGTAGTAATACACTATTGATAAAATATTTTATTTTTAAACGTATACATTTAATGAAATCTTTCGAAGTTTCTAATATATATACCTATGTAAGATCTAACATTATCTCTTTTTAGTATGCACACGTGTCTTTTATAAGATAATTTAAATCTCTTTATTTCACCTCTTCAAAGATAATTGAAATTTATTTACTTATTGGTACACATGGCTCTTCAAAAGCAATATATTCAATAATTTAATTGTGTCAAATGTGTTTGCAATATATTCAAACACAGTGCAATTAATGTACACCGTACACGCAACTACACCTGTAAATTTAGATAGCCTTTCAACTCAATAAAAAATAGATTTGCTTTTCTTATCCCACAACGAGCGGTGAGGCATAAATTGTACGTATCATATCATAAGATTATATTCACTTCACTTCAGAGAATTCCAATTTCCAAACAATGAGTTAATTTGACAATTTGTTCTCAAAATTCATTATTAGAAAACACGACGTCCCGTTAATTATGCATTTGAATTGGCATAATTATCAATTTGCTACTTCAAGAACATCTTGAACCATACAATATTCTTTACAATTTCTTTTTATGATTTAGAACAAGAAAACAATACGAGCTTTCAAAAATATTATAACAATTCTTGAATATAATATTTTTCCTTGACATTGTTTTATGAAACAAATTCATAATCATATTTTCATAAATTATTTATCAATTAGAAATATTATATTGTAATAAAAAGAGAGAGAGTAAATAAGATATACAAAAATAATCTAAAAATCACTTTATTTATTTTTAAGTGTATATAAATAAAAAATAAATATTTTATTTTATAGTGATATAATTACAGTAAAATAATGAAATAGATTATAGTGTAACAGACAATAATCTTTAATTTAGGAAGATCAAGAGAGTTATGAAAAATAAAAAGTTAATAGAGTGGAACGATAAATAGTATGGTTAGTAAATATCCACTTAATTACATAATTATTTTAAAAAGATTTAAACCACTTTTTTTTTTTTTAAGTCAAGGAAAACATACCTCTATAGTGTGTGTATATATATATACGGAGATTAAAAAAAATTAAGTGTTGTTAAATTAATAATATTATATATTTTAAAATTTTTATTTTAGATAATTATTTTAAATAATGTATTATTAATTAATTAATTAATTAAATTAAAATAAATAAATTATATTATATTATATTATTTAAAATAATTATTTAAGATAAATAATTTTAGTAGATATAGTTAGATTTATTACGTGAGCATTATCTGTGAAGTGACCGAGATGCGTGAATGTTGGTGAACAGGGGATCACAGAAATGGGTCAAGTTATTTGTTCTAATAATCGGAAGGGAAACTCTCCAAAAATAATCGAGCGAGGAGGATTCTATCCATTGGCATAAAACAAGCGAACAGGAAATTGAAACACTCGCGCTTCATTCTCTAATCTGTATATTCATTCCCATTTCTTTCCCACAAAACAAAGAGAGTCGAAGAGAGTAGATAGAGAGAGAGATGATAATAACAAATAATGGGTGGGGCATAACGCCAGCGCCTCAAACTCAATTGAGGAGGCCGCCGCCGCCGTCCGCCTTTCACAGTGTTGATGTATCCGCCAAGAAATCATCCACTCCCACCAGTAGTTTGAGCTTCGTATTGGGTTGTTACGGTTTCCCGTCTTCTTCCAAATACAAGAAAATCAAGCACCCGCGTCCACAACCCTTTTGTTGTCTTTGTAGCGACAATACTCCCAATACCAACACTAACGACACCTCTTCTCCTTCTTGTCTGGATTGGGATTGGAATCGATGGACTCGCCACTTCTCTGAAATTGAACAAGCTGAGAGCTACGCCTCTCTTCTCAAGGTACCCCTACCCCTACACCTACCCCATGTCTTTTCTTGATTGCTATTATATTTTCCTCAATTTTTATCTGTTTCTTATTATTATTATTATTGTTTTTAGAAAAAAAAATTACTTATTGTTTGAATATAATAAACTTAAAACTTTAAATTTGAAACTTGTTTTTGCTCTGTAGTTTCAACTGGAAGATGCTATTGAGAGGGAAGACTTTGAAGAAGCTGCTAACTTGAAAAACGCTATTGCAGAAGCTGCTTCTAAGGATATTGTGGCAGAAGTAATGGCTCAGCTGAAGGTTTGATATTATTATATGAGGTCCTTGATGTATTACATATATGTACCTGCATGCATAATCTCTCGATTTTTCATCTGATTTCTTGCTTTTTTTTTTCTGCAGAATGCTATTGATGAAGAGCGATATCATGATGCTTCAAGGTTGTGTAGATACACAGGAAGTGGGCTGGTAATCTTTCCAGCCTCTATTGCCTATTATCAAAACCATGCTTATGCGGTCTTTCAGAATTTTGTTAAATGGATTCTCTCCCCATGCATCTAGCATGTTGGCATACTTTGTTGTGATGGCTGCTGAGGGATTTCATTAGCTGTTTGTTGTGGCTCTGGACCTTCCCAAACCAGACCTAAAGATGAAGCTATTATTAATGTTAATTATTGTTGTTTTCATGTCTTGGAAGGTTGGCTGGTGGGTGGGCTACTCTAAGGACTCTGACGACCCCTTTGGCAGACTAATACAAATAAAACCTGGCGTTGGCAGATTTGTTGCCCGGAATTACAGTCCAAGGTATCAATATTTCTTGCTTTGGATAATATATTCTATATTCCAGTGATTGTTAGTAACTATCGTTTGCTACAGACAGCTGGTGACTGCATCTCCAGGAACTCCACTGTTTGAAATTTTCGTGGTCAAAGATAATGAGGAATCATATGTGATGCAGGTGAAGTAATAATGTTCCTTTAGATGATAGCAAATTTACGATACTGTTTATGTTCAAATTCACATGTTGTAGACAAACCACCGGTTAGATTTCTTGCTAGTTTAATTGATGGAGCCATGTTGTGCATTTGCCTAGTTTAACATGAATTAATATAGAATAATGAGACTCGAGATGGTGGTTCTTACTTCATTTATGTTCATTTGCATCTGTCATTCACCATTAGACAAGTTTAAAAAGCCCCATTATGCATCCCAGACTGTATATGCTATACCACTAGGATGCCAGGTTTTCCTACTTAAAAAACTGATCTTTATTATGTTTTTAAATGTTTTCTCATTATCAAATTCAAATAGAGTATACCATTAACATAGCTACAATATGTAAAACTGTAAAAACTTGGCAGTTGTAGAATAGTTGTGAGGATTTGCAATAATTCACAGGGCCACATCACGAAAGCCTTAAGTTATTGTGCATACATTATACATTTGGCTGTCATTTAGCATCCACGATGTGGTCTGATGTACACTTGGGTCCTGAATATTGAGCTTCAGCAATTTGACTCTTTGGGATTTGACCTGGCTAATTTTGTCTGGGACATTTAAGCACAGCTCTAGACTTAATATATGTTTAGTAGTTTTTCAATGTCAAAAATTCATATTTAATGTTTGGACACTAATGCTGTATATGTTGGCAGGTAGTGCATTTGAAGCAAGCCAAGGGAAATTCAACAAACTCTGCAAGTTCTACTTCGAAGTCCACTAAAAGTCCATCCACTTCCGAAGTTGAAAATGCATCAGTAGTAGATGTTCAAGGAACTAAAGTTAAGGAAGAGAGAAGTGATGAGAAAGGCATCAATATTGAGGGAGCAACTGAGGAAGGAATAAAAAGTGTAATAAATTTTCTTAAAGAAAAAATTCCAGGATTGAAAGTAAAAGTTATGAACATCGATATTACTGCAGAAGTGACAGATGATGCCGATTCCCTGAAGCAGTTAATGCAAGATGGTGAGAAGGCAGAGTCTAGTGATTCTGAAGGTGAGGCTGATGATATAGAAGAGATTCAGCCTGATAAGGTTGCTCTTGAAGGAGCCAACGAGGCCTCAGAAGATGAAAAGGACTTGGATGCAAAGGTTTTTATTGGTGGGGTTGTACATAATAATGGGGATGCTCCCACCAAGGATGAGTATGTGCGTATGCCAGCTGATGTTAAAGATTTGGAGAGAGATTCTTTCGTGCTACTTGTTCCTCGAAAAAGTCTTGATTGTGACACTGGAGAAAGTAAAATGTCTAAGCTGAAAGTGGCTGCCTTAGCAGCGCAAGGTGTTTCAGAGCTTATGCCTTTTGATGTTGCAAAGGCATTTTGGAGTTCTGAGAAGGCCTCTTCGAAGGTGAGATAGAGATTTACTTGTTAAATTTAGGAAGCTGTCATGGACTGATGGCATCTTTCACTGCTAATTGCTATTATTGATAAGGTTTCTAAATGGATACAGTAAAAAAGAGGCTTAATTTGAAGCATAGGAGATTTTTGAATTATTCTCATAATTTCATTCTTTTGGCACATATAAATGTAAAAGACTACCTTATGTTTATGCTATTTATTGATCTTTTGTCAAAGTTTTGATAAACTGTTTCAACACCAGAATGGTTCTACTCTGAAATATATTGGAAAGTGAAATACTATAATATCTTTTAATAAACCTTGGATGCTAGTGATATCTTATTTTTTCTTAAATTTTGGATTCTGGATGGAAAACTAAAAAAATATCTTGATGTGCTGATATTCAATTGAGAGTTATGTCTGGAGTCTGAAAAGTGTTAGATCATGTTTATGATCAAGCTGATTATCTGTTAACATTATCTTAGGTTTCTAGAGATGTACGTGAAGTCTTGAAACTTGCAGTCAGTCAGGCACAGAAGCAGAGCAGACTATCTGAGTATACAACCTTTAGTCGAATCAACACTTCTGAAGGAAATTTAGATTTGTTTGATGGTGAGTATTCTTGCTTGGATTTATGTGTTTATAGATGTGTATTCTCTTCCAATTCGTAAAATTGAGATCTTGTGGTTGACTGCAGGACTGTATGTAGGAGCGTTCGGCCCTTATGGCACTGAAGTTGTACAATTGAGGCGAAAATATGGTCAATGGATTGGTGAGGGTGATAAGTCTTCAGATGTGGAGTTTTTTGAATATGTGGAGGCTGTAAAACTAACTGGGGACCTTAATGTTCCTGCTGGACAGGTTTGTATCTTTTAGCTGGGGACCTATTTGTATGTAAAGTGTGTGTTAGATGCTCACATAATGGAAGGTTTTTTTCTGATCATTAAACCTTTGGGATGCTTAGGTGACATTTCGGGCTAAAATTGGGAAAGGGAGTCGCTTTTCTAACCGTGGGAAGTTTCCAGATGAGTTGGGCGTGGTAACTCTCTCTCTCACTCGCTGATGTGTGTGTGCGTATAATTTCTGTTGACTATTCTGTTGCTTTGTGCAAGAAAATAGTTATGTGTTGGTATTTCCAGTCTTATTTTATCAAAAAAGTGTGGTTGATATGTATTGTTATCTGATGTGTCCTTTACCCAGCCCATTCATGGGCATGACCAGCACGTACAATTTCAACATGTCAAGTTTATGGAATCACTGGGTTGCGTATCTTTTCTTTTTCTTTCGTGAGGAATTGAAATTTTGTTTTTGGACTCACATGTTTATGAACTCCCTTGTAAGTTTCAAGATTTCAGTTTATTTATTTTCCTTTCCACATGTATATGTAGCGAATATGAGGCTTTGTTGTTTACAAATTGGACCCCGTTTTTGGTCGTACATGTAACATGTTATGAATTATGAAATACAAATGCAGTGAAAATATCTTAGAATTTTGTAATACTCAGTAGCTTCAATTATGGTTGGTTTAGATTACAGCATGCAACTAATTGTAAGCTATTTTGTCCAGGTTGCTAGTTACAGTGGTCAAGGAAGAATAGCAGACTTTGGGTTCCGAAATCCTAAATGGGTTGATGGTGAACTTCTTCAACTCAATGGCAAGGTAGTTTAACAAGATTTTTGATATTGTCTAGTTGCCTTTATTCCTTATGCAAATCTGATAATGGCTAACAAAACTGCTTGTTTCAGTATTTGGATGCATCTGTAGGATGTCTTGTCTTTTATTGATCTTAGATAAATCTGTGTTTATGCTTTTCTGTAGGGTATGGGACCATACGTCAAAGGCGCAGATCTTGGTTTCCTTTATGTTGTCCCTGAGCAAAGTTTCCTTGTGTTGTTTAACCGTTTAAAGCTGCCAGACTAAGCCATCCAGTTAATATATCGTTAACTCAAAATCACCTTTGATACGGCTAATATTAGATGTGAGTACTGAAAATGAGAGTTTGTTTCTATTGACTTTTGATATTTATGGTTTCTCTTTGGTTCCCTATTTACCACTTTTTTCAAGGTTCTGTATATCAATTTTGTTACCCGACCAAAATATGTAGACCGTTTATAATTCAATACCCCGATGCCCTTTCTCCTAGTAATTATTCATTGCTTTTGGAGGTTCTCTTAGGATCTTGCGTAGCATTTTTTTTCCTGTGGTTCTTGTGATTATTTTATCAATACTTTCTGTGTATCAGTAATCTATAAGATATTTCTGAGGATGCTCGTGCATTTGCATCTTCCGATTGCTTGGAAGCATTAGTGAATCATTGATGAACATAAGCGTGTGAACTGGACCATGCAAGCTTAAAGAGATCAACTTTAGAATGAAAAAGCAGAGTTAAATTTTTAGTGGATCCATAAAGTAGAAAAAGCAAAACATAATGGTGATTTCTTTTTGTTATTCAAGGCATTAAAGTATGATATCTTAGTCTTTTACTTATTTCTTTTAAGTATATACTTAGTTTTGACACTTAAATACCCTATGAGAGATATCAGGTGGGCTCTGCGATCTCCATTATTTCACATAAATTTCTTCTTATAGTTGTTTTCTATATATAAATATTATTGATGGTATTTAAATAAAAAAAAAAGGAGAAGAATTTCTGGAAGAATTTGTGAAAGGAAATGATAGCCCACTCTTAAAGAAATGTAAAAGAACTTTTTTAAGTGTTGGGTTTGTTCGCCACATGTTAAAGTTCCCCACATCAAATCCAACTTTATTCCTTTTTGTGATTTTATTTTGGTTTTGCTTCGGTGCATCAGCTGCACCATGCTTCCATAATGGAATTTTTTTTCCTATAAATTTCCCGTTGATAATCACCGTATTAGAAAAATTATCAATAACGAAAAAATAGGACAGACATATCATACAACTAACTATACACATTTTATTTAAAATCACATCCACTTTTATAATATATAAATAAATTATTACCATCGGTTTTGGCAAATAAATTAACATTTTCTAAAAGATTTTTCAGTTCACCGTTGAGGATTGCCATTTCATTTTTCCTTTTTTTTTTTTAATTTTTTTTATGTACAGAATAATAATTACGTAGAATCTCGGATTTCTTCCTCGGTTCGCGCTTCTTAGATTCGGTATTTAAATCCACTGAAACTGAAGGTCAAATCACTCGAATAGCTGGCTGCCACGTCATCTTAATTGTGAAATGGCGAGTAATGATTGGGGTTGTAATAACAATTTGCATTTGTTTATTAAAGTAACAATATTAATTTTATTCTTAAAAAAAATATTAATTTCGGTATACGAATTAAAATATATATATATATATATATATATATTTAAAATGCTGTAATTTTTTTTGGTATTAATAATATAAGGAATATGTACTTTTAAATTTAAATGTACACATTATTTTTATAAGTAAAAAAAATTAATTATTTTTAATAAAATATAATCTATTAATAAACTGAATAAAAGAGTAATTTAAATAAAAATAAAAAGATATGATGAAATTTAATATCTCAAGTTTTGTTTTATTTAAAATTGAATTATTAACCAATATTATTTATTGACAAGTTTTTGGTCTCTTCTAATATGCACTATTATTCACAAAATCATTACTGCAATTCTTGTTAAGAATTGAATTTCGAGACTAAGAATCATATACAATACTAAAGTGCAAGTCACTGCGTTGGTCGTAAATAAAATTTTTGGTATATCACAATGATACGAAAAAGTAGATCAATTCACCATATCCAAATTAGATATCCATTTCACAACATATTAGTCAATACTTAATTTGGAAAAACTATTATATTCTTGACAGGTAACATCGAAATGCCATGTTATTTATTGGCTACTCTAATACTCATGCCAATCCACACTTTACCAAAAACTATTGCAATCAATCTTCACGACATCAAATTGCTACACCAATGTTCATATTCAGCAACAATATCCCAACAACGAAGGAAAGAATTAAAATCATACAACAAGAACAAGAACAATAATAAAATAAAATAAAATAATTTTAATTAAAGAGTAAAATAATTTATAAATACGCAAATCCTCTTAATATCTTCTATATTTGTACCAACAAAGAACTATATAAAAGATATAATGAAAAAAAAATATTCATTTACTAACAGTGTCAGGACACTGTGCTACCCAAATATCATCATTATGTTTTAATTAATTAATTAATATATTAAATTACTAAAATTAAAATACTTAAATCTAAAACTACACTACAGGACAAATAAAAAATAAGTATCATAGAAAAATCTTTTAAAATAGTGCCACGTCACAGTGGACTGAGTGGGACCACAATCGGAACATTGAAGTTGAAGTTTAAAGGCCCCCACTTTCACTTTAATAAGCTTCTTCTTTTTTTCTCACCTCCCAAACGAACTTTTTCCCTCCCGATAAATTCCCAAGAAACCCAACCCAAGGGAGATAAAATAATGGAAACCAAATCACCAACTCTAAACATACAGCAAAAGACTAACACAAAGAGGGCCAACGGCAACAACATGAAACGGTCTTCATCGTCAAACTCCGACTCCCCTCACTCACCGCACCGTTTCCACTCGCCTCTCCGATCCGACCAGGGCGACCCCGACCCGCCCGACACCTTCGCTTCTCCGGACGCCTCACCGCTGAAATCTCCGAGAAATCATGACGACAAACCGAACTCGAAAGCTATCGTCGCCGTCGCCGACAAGTTCACCCAGAGCTCTCCGATGCTGGCAGAGGTAAAGCCTGCAGTAATGTTTAACAAGGCAGTGAGAGAAGACGGTGCGCCTTCTATGATGAAGACCGAACCCGGTGGAGTAGGAGGAGGGAGGTCGGGGACGGTTCTGAAGAGATCGAGGTCTGAGGAGAGGCTGAAGTTTGCGAATTTAGGGTTTAGGTTAAGCGAAGTCGTTTTGAGTCTGATTTCTTTCTCTGTTATGGCTGCTGATAAGACTCAGGGCTGGAGCGGCGATTCCTTTGATCGTTACAGAGAATACAGGTTTTGATTTAATTCTTTCATTCACTCATAATTTTGTATTTTTGATACTTTTGTTTTTTGTTTTTCTAATTTAGTAGAGTATTAACTGTTTTGCTGTGAATTCAATTTTTTTTTTTTGTGCGTGTGTGTTATTTATTTATTTATTTTTTACTGAAATTAGTATAAATACACTACATTGCATGTTTATCAGTTCTCTTAAAAATTAAAATGGACAGCAAGGACTAGACAAAGATGATTAATTAACTCTTGAACGGTTTGTAGCAGCTTATGTATGTTTTTACCATTAGTATGCAGAAATGCAATCCTGTTCTTCTTGTCATTTTATATTCATGTAATTACTTCTCCAAGAATGTTTGACTGGGGTTGGAACTTGGTGGCAGGTATTGTTTATCTGTGAATGTTATTGCATTTGTGTATGCGGGATTTCAAGCGTATGATCTAGCTTACTATCTGGCCAAGGGAAAACATGTCATCCGGCACCGTCTCAGACGACCCGTTGATTTTTTTATGGACCAGGTTAGTCTTTCAACCTCGGTGTTTTTTTTTTTTTCTCTAATTTATTTAGCTTATCTCCCTTAGTACGATGCTTCCGATGCTAATATTTCTTAAAACAATTTATTAGTTGTTTCCTGGGTTCTGGCCGCGTTTGGGTATGTTGGCATACGATAATTGCACTCAGGCTCAAAATGTTTACACTACACGGTTTCCAATATTGAGCAGTAGGGATCGTTCACCTATATAGTTGGACAAAGCTATTCCAATGGATACACACACACACTCACTTTTACAAGGGGGTTTTCTTGTCTATGTGCTGAATTATGAAGGTAATGCTTCTCCTCTTGTTGGTTCAAATTGCAGATGCTGGCATATCTTCTTATATCTGCATCATCAGCAGCAGCCACTCGGGTTGATGACTGGCAATCAAATTGGGGCAAGGATGAGTTTACAGAGATGGCTAGTGCTTCAGTTGCAATGTCCTTCCTCGCTTTTATTGCCTTTGCCTTAAGCTCCATTATTTCAGGTTACAATCTATTTAATCATGATTCATGAGGCCACGTGAATGCAACACCTGCTGTACATCAATTTTTTTTTAAAAAAATGCAAAAAGGAATTAAGAGGCTCAAATCCAGAATTTTCATGTTGTATGGAGTGCTCCTTCTTAGGATATGTATATTTTTCTCTCAAAAATTTAAAAATAACATACGAGTTTTCATTTTGTGATGAATATGAGATCAATTTACTATTTTAACTGTCATTTTACATAGCTTTGGGGGTGATCAACTGATCCTGTCAGAATAATTAGAGTGAAGATAAAGTATTTTTTTTTCCCTTAAAGTTCTGAAATTTATTATTATATATGTTTCTTTAAATTCCCCACGGAAACCTCGGATGGTCCTTCGAAACAATTTACTTGTTTAAACAAATGCCATTAAATTGTTTTTCATCAGCAAGCCATCTGGGGAGCGCTAAGCTAGACTTAACAGTTAAGTTACTTCACAGTTGGTACTTTGAGCAGAACTGGGCCTCGTACTTTCACAGTACTTTATTGTCACATTTTCCACCATACATTTATCAGGACAACAGGGCCTTTAATCTTTTATGTATTTTAATTTTATTCGCTTTAGAGAGCCTTTGGTAATTTTCTAACATTTATCTTTCAAGTGTTTTCAGTTCTGAAACCTTTGTGCTATCAATACAATCTCGTTAAGAGTTTTCTAGACTGCATGTACATACTGAGTGCAAAAGCTTTCTTAGAATAGCTTTAGGTTATGTCTGGTATAATTTTTTAAATAAAATTTATTTAAGTAGAATTTTTATTAGTAAAACTTTTATAAGTAGATTTTTTATTATAAAATTATTTTAATAGGCAAATTTTTAATATTATCTTATTAAAGAAATGAAATAGCATTGTAAAATATGTAAATGATATTTTTGATAATTTAACATTTTAAAAAAATCTTTCAACCTCTACTACAAGTCCAACATTTGAGCTCTTGTTAGTAGCTATAAAATAATTTATTTTATCTTCAAAAACTCAACTCAAAATACACCCAAACAAGTTAATAATACAAAAAAATTATGAAAATAGTTTTTAAGATTAAATAAGTGTTGTTAGATAAGTCATATCAAACATGCACTTAGGCCTTATTTGGTATAGTTTTTTAAATATAATTTATTTAAATAAAACTTTGTCAGTATGACTTTTTCATTTTTATTAAAAAAAAAATTAGTTATTTGGTTATCAATGAAAGCTTTTATTAAAAATTATAAAATATTTTTATAAACAAGTTTTTTCAAGTTATATTAGGAAAAGAATGAAATAAAATTTTTAAATAAGTAAAATTATCAAATGTTTTAATATTTTTAAAAGGTTTTTCAACTTCTATTTCTGAAAGTCTGAAATTTGAGCTTATTACTATTAGCGGTAAAATAGCTTATTAAATCTTACAAAATTCAATTAAAAAAAAAAAACAACAACAACATTTATGAGTTTAAATAGGTATTTACAACCATTAGATAAGCTATATTATATAAGCATTTAGTGAAAGATTATGTACAAAAACTCTATCCTGTAATACATACTTGATCCCCAACTTTTGTCAAAGCAAAAAATTTATTTATTTATTTATTTATGGGATGTACATAATATTATTAACTATGATTAAGAGTGATGATATTTAAGTTCCTCTATTTATCTCATTGACTCATATTTCTCACTCCCAGCTCAATTTAAAGTTAAAAAACAAGTAGCTGGTAAATTAAAATTGGAATTGGCATAATTCGCAGAATTAGAAGTCTTTGCACAATTTACTTCTGATCTCAAAACCAATTGGCAAGAGGGCAAAATTACATGAGTTGCTCAAACAAGCTGAATACAAATTTTAAAACGAGTTTTTTCTTTTAATCCATTTAGTATAATTCTCAATTTATCTTTATTGTCATATTTTAATTTTATACACCTATCGTTTCCCTTAAAAAAAATTTAATTAAGAACATCGATTATTATTTTAAGCATGGACAATTGTTTTTGAAAGTGTAGTTGTGATCTAACCTATCATCGATTATGATTCAATATTTCTAAATTTTCTAAAGCTTTGATTCTCCGTACTCCCGCGGTTCCATTAAATTAGCGCCTAATTATCGATCCGGCAACAACCGTCAGAGCCCAATGAATGGCCCTATGATTCGTGCAGATGTAGAAACGAAGACATTCATCTCTGTGGCGGCAACTGTGGCTATGGCAAGCAACCCTATCCAAGCCTAATGACATCACCAATTCCGCCAATAATTATTGCAACAATCATACTAGCCACCAAAAACTCCTCTCATCTCCCCTTGAGCTGACATTCACAACGTGTGTGGGTTTACTTAGAACTATACTTGTGAAGGTAAATACCTGTCGAAATGAACACATAGGGCCGGGTGTAGGATTTCATGAAACCAAAGCTAAAGCCCAACAGTCTAGTCAGCAATTCACATCACACTTTGGTTTTAAGTTGTAATCAAACGGCTTATTAAACGAGACCATCCATCGCTGATCCGAAGTTGGTCACTTAAATCTCGCCTTCAAATTACGTGTTAAATCACTAAAAGGAGGATGATAGGGAGGGGCCAGCTGTCCTGTCCATACAATTCGCTTCTCACTCATTGCTCAAAAAATGTTGGGCCATAGTTACGTTTTATAAAATAGAATATAAATTATATATATAATTATAAATAATAAAAAATATATTATAATTTTAATTGTGTAATTATAAAATAATACTGTCGGTTTAGAACCCAAAATATTAATGGAGCTGCCGCCCATGCCAATTGTTACGCTGTCGTGAGGAATTAGCTCGCTTAGTAACCATAAAATCCATTGATTTAATCTTTTTGTTTTCTCCTCATTTGTCTCTGGTGTACTTCTGTGAGAAAAAATTGGCTTATGGCCCTAATTAATTGAATTGTGGTGGGCTCTCGCGTCATCAAAGATTTATACTCAACAGACCAAAGAAAGCAAATGATGATCAAGACTCATCATGTCTCCATCCAACAACCATGATGTTTCTGTTCCTGTTCATGCAGCTTTGTGGGGTTTATCCAACACGTGACTCCATATGACAAGTTGCTACTACGCAAATTCATCATCCATGCTTTGCTTATTCCGGATTAAATCTTTGTTTTAATCACCACTTTCATGCTTAAACGATCCTCTTCTCACTCTCATAATTTCATTGACACAAATTCTACATGTATAATGCCGGTATCAAGATTTTGGTTTTGAAAATTTCATAACCTATTAAAATTTTGATATAAATCCCTAATCTTGCTTTTTCTGTTTTGCCCTCAGTTGTCACCCATAACTTTTAACTCTTGTGATGCACCAAAATTAATTAGATTACAAGCGTCAGAATTTGAAGAAAGTGGGCACTGAAAAAGACAGCTCATCATTCAAGTCCACCTGAAACGAAGTTTGTAAATGATCTCGAGCTATGGCCCGTCTAAAATAATCACAAACCCAAAAAAGGTTCACGTGGTATCCTGAATGAGCCATGTTCAAATCTCAACCAAGTGACAAATATTCTCTATTGTATACCCTCTAGTTTTGTTTATTTATTTATTTAGCTTTTAGAACAGCAAAAAAAAAAAAAGAATTTACGCCAGCCACTGGCCTATATATTTTTCTATCTTATATATTCATTCGTACATAAAAATTTTAGCCGACCGATTGAAAACGAAACCTGTCATATATAGCAAAGTTATATCGTTTCTTCTATCGTTGGGTAAAAAATTAGGTAATATTGTAATAACACCAAAACAATTAGGCTTTATAATATTAGACTTAAGGCAACATGACGCCAACTTACACGAATATAATTAACATATATATTAAACTAAAGCTAATTAATTCGATTGGCATCCACCAACCAAGATTATTAAGTACGGATTAGGGACATATTCTGTACTATGAGTTTTAATTAATCTACTATTTTCTAACTCGCTCATCTAAAGCAGCCGCCTAGGATATTATTGTCCAGTTCATAACGTATCCACCATGCATGTGCGTGTCCCTTGAATTATGGAGAATTGGAATCCCCATATGTTATTTAAAAAAAAAAAACAAAAGTGTATGAAAATTAACAAACGGTTGCATGCCAATTCTGATTTTGTATTTTTCAGATTAAAAAAATGTTATCTCCCGATTAAACTAAGACAAAAAGTAATTGATTATAAATTTATAATAATCCGCTGGATGGTGGCTAGCTAGGGTTTTGACAAGGACCTAACACCTGTAGCGTTATTATCATTGGTGTTATTAAATATATGTGCATTTGTTAACGAATGATATATCCTAATTAACTTTTTAAGAATCCAAAAGAATTTAAAATCTACGGCAGTTGTTATGGCGATATTAACAATCACAAGAAACTGCCATGCTATGCTATTCATCGATCGATCGGCACAACGCTATTGTTACTAACCTTCAAAATTGTGATATTTTCTGTACAATTACGTTAATTGTATTAGAGCTAGATATGCTTTTGATAAAGATTGTCAGCATGTTTATTCTTAACTGGGTTTTTAAAAATTAATTTCTCTCTCTCTCTGTCTGCAATATCATCATAATATATGCTTTAAAGAAGAAAGCTACGACAGCCTATGGCTTCTTTTAATTTATTTTAGTATTGAAAATGATGTCCGCTGACCGATATGACTCATGTCTAAAATACACAGAATGGTGGTCAATCACAGCATTCATAAAAGCTCTTACTCTGTTAGATACGTATTTTATGTGAATATGTATGAGTAACATTGCCAACCTAAAGCCAACGAGTAGTCATGGCCAGATTGGCACGGATGGCACCCACTCCCAAGCAAGTAAGCAGCAAGTGAAGCGGCGGATGACGGAGCGTGTGGCACGCGTTATCCAACAGCGGGTGGACCTGGTTCGTTCGGTTTGCAACTTAAAAGCTATAATGAAAACTCTGTCAATTAATTAATTATTTTGCATGTAAAAGATCAATACGAAGAAGAGATGGGGTTCGGCCTTTTGCTCTGTCTGTGATTAAAATGGGTTACAATTAATTAATAATGGTCGTTGAATCCTCTTGGGGTTGGACTTTGGAGCGAGATTTATTGATATTAGTAAAACCCAAAAGGAAAAAAGGAAGCGACCGTATACGGAAGAGGACCATATCATACGGCTTTGTCCGACACACCCACGGATACCACCTGTTCTTGTGGGCCCCACGTTTGCTCTCTTCCCAACACAACCCCCACCGCACCACCTCCTTCTGTTTCTGTTGTAAGTTGTAAGGCCAACCCCCATCTTTTGTAGAATGACCCATCTGACCTCCGCTCTCGGGAGAACGGACGGGGGCAGAATGGGTAAAGTGCGGGGAGGGGAGAGGGGTCATTATCAGTAGAGGACCCGGATTGTCTCCGCTGAAGTGGATCTTCGCACGTTATGAAGGTCAAAATTTACGAAGAGGGTTTTTGACAGACACGAGAGAAAGGAAGATAAAACGAGGCTATGAGTTAATTTAATTATTACAGCAGCACAAGCACAACTCTACTCAGCAGAGTGAACAAACAAGTTCTCTCTCACCATATGCTTTCACTGCACAAACAGTAGTAACAGCAACAACAACAACAACAACATCATCATCATCCGCCACCCAACCGACTTTCTCAGCTCTTGCTTCTTATTCTCTTTTTGCTGTCATTTTTTTTATTATCAGTTTTATATTATGTGAAAGATTCTTTTTCTTATCAAGTACGTTGTTGGTTTTTTTTTTTCCCCTTTCATTTTGTCTGATTTAAAGCTAAAATTTTAAGATTTGAGATTTGAGATTTCCTTTTCATGTTTTAAAGAAAACGCTGTTCTTGTTCTTAAGTTGCTTCTAAATTACAAGGATTCAACGTGTAGTTGGTTTAGCAAATGATTGAGTTGGTGCTTGGGTGAGGTGTATCTCTCGGCGATTCTATATTACGTGTAAAATTTTTAATTTTTCGAAATGTAGTTGAAAGAGTGAACGTTTTAAAGCAAAAAATCAAGTCGAGTAATTTTTTTCCCCCTGTTTTGGGCCAACAGTTGATGATTTTAATTGTCACAAACCCATGAAGAATTTTCACTGGTTCAAGCAAATCTCTATTAATGCAAAACCTGAGAGGAAGCTCTCTCTTGGTGAATACAGGAGAGCTGTTTCTTGGTCCAAGTATTTGGTCTCTTCAGGTGCAGAGATTAAAGGAGAAGGAGAAGAAGAATGGAGTGCTGACATGTCCCAGTTGTTTTTTGGTTGCAAATTTGCTTCTGGAAGACACAGTAGGATCTACCGAGGAATTTATAAACAGAGAGATGTAGCGATCAAACTTGTAAGCCAGCCAGAGGAGGATGAAAGCTTAGCTTCTATGCTTGAGAAGCAGTTCACTTCAGAGGTGGCTCTCTTGTTTCGGTTAAGCCATGCTAATATCATCACTGTAAGCTTCTCTTGCTTTCTTGATTTCCTTTACTTTTTATTTTCATTCATAAATTTCATCCTGGGTTGAGTTTTGTTAAAGCAAAGAAATGGAGAAATTAAATCGCTTATGAAGTAATTCAAAAGGCACGACTCCTACCAAAAAGCATAAAATTGTTGTAATAGGGGAATTGTACTACTTTTGCTTAAGCAAGGAATATGCCATTTTCAGCTTGACAACTTCTAAAGTTATTTATTTATTTTTTTAATCAGGATTTTTATTCTGTTTTTCATGAATGGTGACATTGATCTTCAAAATGGTGGCAACCTTCCTTCTGTGTAATCCCTTGCTCCATATTTATTGTGGACTAAGGATTTGAGGCTTTATGCATTGAACAACTTCGGTCGGCATTTATTGATCATTGTTTATCATGACTGTCTGATACATATTACCCATGTGCATATTATTGATTACTGCTCTTCTTTGCCTTGCACTTGATAAGGATGGGGATATAAGCCCTGCCAGTGGCATTGAATATACTTCTAACCTTCAGAATTATGGGCCTTCCTAGCATTCTTATATAAAGTACATACAATTTACAAGTACTGTCTTTCACTGAATGTCTTAAGATTTTTTATTTTTTTATTAAAAAAAATTAGGATCATGTTTATAACTAGATATTTATGAGTCACTGGCAAGTCTTTATATTGCTGAACTCTTAATGAGATTAAAGCTGCATTACTTTCTCTCTCTTCTTTTCAGCTTTAATATCTTTGTTAATAATTCATTAGTGGTTGCAATTTAGAGCAGCAGTCAATGTTTCATCAACTCATAGCTCATAGAGAAACTCTTGATGGTAAAAAAAGAGAAGATTTCATAATATCTTATAGCGACAAGTGGTGTTGTAACACCTGCTACTTTAAGTAGAAGGGTTAAAAGAGAGCAGACAATATTAAATATTAGCACTGTGGATTGTCGAAAGATTATGGATGGAGTGTGTTTTTGCATTCAGTTAAATGGACCACAATGCCTAGGCTGGCACTCAATATATTTACTCATTTCTTTTAAGAGCTGCCACAACGGCATAATAATTGGTCCTTTTCCTTGTTTTCAGACTCCTGGCCTAAGTGTAGTTCATTTTCTTTGAAATGGTATCAGGCGTAGAGATAGAGTGGCCTTCTTAATCTTTTTGGTTTGGAAGAGGGATTTATTTGTATATGACACTATTTTGTATCCACAGAGAATAATGATGGAAGCATTTGAAATGTCGTAAATTATAGAAATTTGTTGTTTAAAGCGATTAGTTAGTCTTAATGTTAATAGAACCAATTAGTTCATTATTTGTTGTATGTCTTTTTCACTTTCTTCATGCAGTTTGTTGCAGCCTGTAAAAAACCTCCTGTGTTTTGTATAATCACTGAATATCTTGCCGGCGGCTCACTGAGAAAATACCTCCATCAGCAGGAGCCATATTCAGTTCCACTCAATCTTGTTCTGAAGTTAGCCCTTGACATTGCACGAGGGATGCAATACCTTCATTCCCAGGGGATACTCCATAGGGATCTAAAATCAGAAAATTTGTTGCTTGATGAGGATATGTGTGTGAAGGTAGCAGATTTTGGTATCTCATGCTTAGAATCTCAGTGTGGTAGTGCCAAGGGATTTACGGGTACTTACCGTTGGATGGCACCAGAAATGATCAAAGAAAAGCACCATACAAAAAAAGTCGACGTTTATAGTTTTGGCATAGTTCTTTGGGAGCTTTTAACTGCATTGACACCGTTTGACAACATGACTCCAGAGCAAGCTGCATTTGCAGTCTGCCAGAAGGTAAAGTCACCTGATTCAGTTTGAGAATGATGTTTATTCTTGACATTCCTAATTTTTTGTGAAGCCATAACACTGCATTTGTTATCACATAATAAGTCGCAACGAATAATGCTTACCTGTTTATGAAATCTAGAATGGGTAGCACTTAAAAACAAATTTTTAGTGGAAAAAAGCTAGATTCTATTTTTACATATTCTCATTCTGTTTCAAGTGTGTATTCCATTCCAATGAACTGTAAAGTAAAGTTGCATCTAATACACTTTGAAAAGAGAATATGAAGATGTGATTTTGAACAATTTTTGAAAAATGAGATTTGAACAACTTATTCAATGTCTTTTACTTCAAAAATCATGTTCTAATTTTAGGGGAGATCATGTTATAATATATATCTAGAATTTTATGCTTCTTGTATCTTTAATAAATGGACTTATTTAGGTATCTTATAGAAATAGACTACATAGATGGTGGTTTTGTTATTTGTGAAAATCGTTTGATCAGCGGAGAATACTGAGGGAATATTCTAACTCTTAAACTGGAGTGAAATGTGGGAAGTAAAGGACCCAAACTGAATGAATGATATCAATAAGTGGTAAATGGACATTGCTTATGATAAAAGTTTCAAAATCTACGAATTTGTTTTGTAAATATGTGGGCAGTCAGCAGCAAAAATACCACTATAAAATGAGACAAGGACATCAGATGATAAGTGGAAAATAAAGCAAAATGAAGAAATGCTGAATCTGTTCACAGGGAGTTGGACATAGCATCTATAGATGACAATTGAGAGAAAGCTGAGGTTTGTTGTATCATTAACTGCTTTTATGTCTTCTTTTCTTGATCTTATAGAGATTTATTTGTTCTCATTCTCAATATGGAAACTTATGCCACCATAGTTTAGTAATATCTACTCTAATGCCTCAACTTGCTCGAGGATCTATGCATTGAACTCTTGTGAAATAAAATCCATATTTCAACTCTGACACTATCCCTATATCGATGCAAATGTCATTAGACTTACCATCCTATATCATTTGAATTTTGTGCAGAATGCGAGACCGCCATTACCCCCGACATGCCCTAAGGCATTCAGTCATCTCATAAGCTGTTGCTGGTCAAGAAATCCAGATAAACGACCACATTTTGATGAAATTGTTTCCATTTTGGAAGGCTATTCTGAGTCCCTTGAGCAGGATCCTGAATTTTTCTCATCGTTCATACCTTCCCCAGATCATACTATTTTGCGATGCTTACCAGCATGTATTGCGAGGCATTGATGTGCTCATTCAAAAGACAAGGAGCTCTTCTTAAAGGAAGTGTGATGCTAAATGTATCATATTCTTACATTTAACTGGTTTAGGAAGAATCTTGTAGAATGTCCAAATATAATCCTCTCTTTATGGCTTTTGTTTTCTTTCTTTCTTTCTTTCTTTTTTTTTTAATTTAAATTTCGGCTTTCATTCTCTGTGTTAAATATTTGAGAATGAAAGCAGTTCCTGTTATTGTTTTTTTCTAATTGAAATGGAAAATTAAAGGTTGAAATTTGTGGAAACATTCATGTGTTTAACTTGGAGTTGATTTTCACAACCATTGAATATTACACAAGGGTGGGGTCTGGCATGTTGAAAGTCTTAAGTGAGCTGAGCCTCAAGGCTTTAAAATGCCTTTAGTCTTTATTCTTTAATCAGTTGCTAGCCGGAGACATTGAGCTCTCAATGTAGGCAATTGGGCAGTGCATGCTGATTAAATTGATTAGCAGCACAAATTCACTCAAAATCATTGTGCCCGCACTTCGACCCCAACTTAGGTTGCAGATTATGGTGGCCAGAGACCAGATTTAAAAGAATATATATAAATTCAGTCAGTAAATAGTAGACAGTTTGGCCGAGTGGTCTAAGGCGCCAGATTTAGGCTCTGGTCCGAAAGGGCGTGGGTTCAAATCCCACAGCTGTCAAAGCTTATTTTTACCCGTGAATGAAGAATCATTGTCACTGGATTAGATTACCAAAAAGATAATCAATAGATTCAGTCACCAACAGTTTATTCAAATAATTGAATTGAAAAGGGGCCATATGTGGGGGGCATTATGTTATGTCCTCGCTTGGAGGACCACCAAAGTATTTAATTCTTGAATATCTTTTATTATAAGTCCCATTATCATTGGATACCAAATCCATCCAACCTTGAGCATTGTAAACCTCACTCATTCATTCATTCACTCCAATAATTATTCAAAAAGGTGTGCAGTTTACTATTAATCATCTACCTTTGGCATCTAAAAGCCCTAACGCCACCATGTTATTATGGCATCATAAGTTCTAACACACCCTCAGAATCAAAAAAGAAAAGAAAAATTAATTAAAAACCCATCATGCTCATCAATTTCATGACGTTTGAATGACCAAGAACGAGTTACAGATTTCAATTAATCAAATCTCATTTCCTTGACATGGTATAAAAGGGCCCCATGTCAAAAAAGAAAAGAAAAATAATTAAAAACCCATCATGCTCATCAGTTTCATGACGTTTATATGACCCAGAACGAGTTACAGATTTCAATTAATCAAGTCTCATTTCTTTGACGTGGTATATATAAAGGGCCCCATGTCATTTTGTATCAACAAATGAGGCAATGCAATTGCAGGCTACTTATTGCTTCATGTGCTTGCTCCTCCTCCAGCCTTTTAGTTAATTAATGCAACATCCAAAATTACAGCAGCACTTGAAGAGTTATTTGGTCTGTCTGACAATCTTAGAAAAAGTCACATAAACTTTCTGTGAAGTTTTGTTGTAATTCCACAAACCCCCACAGTGCAACTATATATATATATATATATATATATATATATAATAAAACCGAAATGCTCTATTGCTTATTTGCTCTTCAATTGGACAACCAATGGAGAGAGTGAAGTATTAAAAAATATATCACATGGCTTGATGGTACTTGTGCAGTTGTTACTTATTACACTTACACATCTTTTATAATTTGTATCTTTCCCACCTTAGAAACAAAGCATGAAAGAAAGAACTAAGAAGGCAAGTAACCTTCATGACTCTGACCCTCTATCCATTAACTCTTAACATTCCACCCACATTATGCAAAGGTCAAAAGAAACCTCATGTTCACAAATGACCACAATAAACGCATGGTGTAATAATGTCTGAATCCCTATTTCTTTTACATTTTTCTCAAATGAGGACATAATTTGTTGGTCTAACATTAAAGTGGTCATTGGCTCCTACTAAAATGTAAAATAACGCTAAAGGGTAATTCAGTCAGAATCTTAAGTTTACGTACCTATTTGACATAAACAGACAAGCTACATATTTTCTTTGAAAAATTATATGAAATAAGGGATGCAGATGTTATTTAACCCCACTAGCAAATTGACCGAGGGCCAACAAACAAATTCAAACATAAGACATGTCAAAATGCCACGTGGCTAGTTATAATGAAACTGAAAAAACAGACAGAAAACAGATCGGCAGTTGCAGGCCGCGCGCTTGGGTTAGGGGGAAAGTCGCATTCTCTTTTTTTTTTTTTATTGCCCTTTTCTGACATTCCATCGCTGTGCATTTACAATCCTACCCTTCCGCTCTTTTCACAAAATTTTTCTCCTCTTCTGTCTTCATCTTTCTTCTTCTCTGCAAGCTTGTATACTATATATAAAGATATGTATAGCAACAGCTAAAAGGTAAGATTTTTATTTATTATTTATTTTGAATGTGCGTCTATTTATTGACACAACACATATCTCGCCATATCTATAGATATATCGGAATAAGCAGATAATTTCTCTTTCATGGCTGGTTTGTGAGGTAATATTTTTTTTTCCTCTTTTTATAGCTTTCTTGTTATTCTTTTTATCCATTTCTTCTTCTTTTAGTTGAACCCAATAATCTTTTTAGTTTGTTGGAAGATCTCTTTGTGCTATTGGATCAGCTTGGGAGGTCAGCTGCATGTATTTTTTATTTCATATGTTATGATATTGAGTTATTATTTATAAGGTTCTGTTTTGATTTGTTTGATTATTATGCCATTTGTTTGTTGATGAGTTAGTTTCCTTTTTTAAGATCTAATTGTGGAATGATGATTCATGTTTGCTTCTTTCATAAGTTGTCAATCATTAAAAAGTTTCATTAGCATTTCAGTTATCAAGTTAAAATAGAACTTTTGATGGTGTAAGTGCATTATTATATATATATAATAGCATTTCAGTTATCATGTTTGCTTCTTTTTTTTTTTTTTTTGGTTGACTTTTCTAACATGTTGAAGTTATGTTGATCTTTGTAGTTGGTATGTAATTGGATGTTAATTGCAAAATAAAATACACTTGCTTCTCTTGTTTGGATTCGATGTTGCAGTAGTTTGATGCATATGTATTGTAATTGGAATTTTTGTTGCAGGTAAGTTATTGGTTTTAGAGTTTTCGTTGATTTGGCTATTCAAGGATGCCTGGAATTATTATGGATGACATCCATGAAGAAGGGGTAGTTAGTGAATTGAATGGAAACTCTACACCTGTTAAAGAAAATTCAGTTTCAAACAAATCCCCCAAAAGTATTTCTTGTCCGGAAAGCCCTCATGATCAGCCTGTTGGTGAAGTAGTTGACACATCAATTGAGCAGCTTTATGAGAATGTGTGTGATATGCAGAGTTCTGATCAGTCACCTTCTAGGCATAGCTTTGGATCTGATGGTGAAGAGTCTAGAATTGATTCGGAGTTGCGCCATCTTGTGGGAGGAGAAATGAGGGAGGTTGAGATAATGGAAGAAGAAGAGGTGGAAAAACCAGACGATGATTCTCATAGTATTTCTTCTTCAAAGAAAGGTAGTTCATCTGTTAGTAAGAAGTCAGGGAAATTGGAAAAGAGCCAATCTGTTGGTACTAAATCCATTTCTTCAGGTCACTCCAAGAAAGTTTCTCACTCGGGGATGGACTCTGAAATATCATCGAAAACAAGTTCTAAGGGGAAGAGTCCTCGAGAGAAACCCCCTATTGACAAGAGTGCTAAGAAATCAAATGCAGGAGCTACACCCATGAAAAAACGGAAAGGGAAATTGCATAAAGGTGAGGATGCGTCTGAAGCAGGGTTAGACAAGCCAGGTCTTGGACCACTTTTGCTTAAACAAGCTAGGGAGTTGATTTCTTCAGGTGATAATCCACAGAAAGCTCTTGAATTAGCTGTTCGAGCCGCAAAATCATTTGAATTTTGTGCAAATGGGAAGCCCAGTTTAGAACTGGTCATGTGCTTGCATGTTACAGCAGCAATTTACTGCAGCTTAGGTCAGTATAATGAGGCAATTCCAGTTCTTGAACACTCGATTGAGATTCCTGTGATTGAGGAAGGCCAAGAGCATGCCCTTGCCAAATTTGCTGGCCACATGCAGTTGGGTGATACTTATGCAATGCTGGGCCAGCTGGAGAATTCATTAATGTGCTACACGACAGGTTTGGAGGTCCAGAAACAAGTCCTGGGGGAAACAGACCCAAGAGTTGGTGAGACATGTAGGTATTTGGCCGAAGCTCATGTTCAAGCACTACAATTTGGGGAAGCCCAGAGGTTTTGTCAGATGGCTCTTGACATTCATAGGGATAACGGTTCTCCTGCTTCTCTTGAGGAGGCAGCAGATAGGAGGCTCATGGGTCTTATATGTGAAACAAAGGGAGATCATGAAGCTGCTCTTGAGCATCTTGTTTTAGCTAGCATGACCATGATAGCAAATGGCCAGGATGCAGAGGTGGCTTCAGTTGATTGCAGCATTGGAGATACATATTTGTCATTGTCTCGGTATGATGAAGCTGTTTTTGCCTATCAGAAAGCACTCACAGCCTTTAAGACCAACAAAGGAGAGAACCATCCAGCTGTTGCTTCAGTCTTTGTCCGTTTGGCTGATATGTACAACAGGACAGGGAAATTGAGGGAGTCAAAATCATATTGTGAGAATGCCCTTCGAATTTATGAGATGCCTGTACCTGCTGTTCCTCCAGAAGAGATTGCAAGTGGTCTCACTGATGTTTCTTCTATCTATGAATCAATGAATGAGCTTGAGCAGGCAATCAAGTTGCTACAGAAAGCATTGAAGATATACAATGATGCCCCTGGTCAGCAAAGCACAATTGCCGGAATTGAAGCCCAGATGGGAGTCATGTACTACATGCTGGGGAACTATTCTGACTCTTACGACTGCTTAAAAAATGCAATGTCAAAGCTCCGAGCAATTGGCGAGAGAAAATCTGCCTTCTTTGGTGTTGTTCTTAACCAAATGGGGCTTGCTTGTGTGCAGCGTTATTCTATAAACGAGGCTGTAGAATTATTTGAAGAAGCCAGATCCATTTTGGAGCAAGAGTGTGGACCATATCATCCTGACACTCTCGGGGTATACAGCAATCTTGCTGGCACATATGATGCAATTGGCCGGTACTGTTCTCCATCATTCTTGTACCCCTTCCATTAGCATAAAATTTTCAATATGTTATTGTTAATTTATTTCAATATTTTTCCTTTACGTGTAGTGATCTCTTTATTTGTAATTAATTTTTTTATGTTACTGTATTTACTTGGCCATGTTAGGCTGATTACAATTTCAAGCAATACACACTTCTAATTCTTTTCATGCTATGAATAACACAGGTTGGATGAGGCAATTGAAATCTTGGAGTTTGTTGTTGGGATGAGGGAGGAAAAACTTGGGACAGCTAACCCCGATGTAGATGATGAGAAGAGGCGGTTGGCTGAGTTGTTGAAAGAAGCAGGGAGAGTTCGGAGCAGAAAAGCTCAATCATTGGAGACACTTCTTGATGCTAACTCTCGTGTAAACAATGATGGCATTGGGGTAAGACAATGATGTTAATGTGTTTAGAATGAATATCCTGTATTATATAAGAAAGTGAAATGAAAATGGGAAAATGAAAAAGAATAGGTGGTTGGTGTTTTGCTTAGACTTGAGGAGTTGGGGGTGAACTAAATAACTACTAGCTGGGGTTTTGATTGTATTATTGATTTATTCTTGTATGGTTGAAGGTTGCTCAACCTTGTATTACGCCTTTATATTATTTTGGTGAATTATCAATGACGTTGTCTACAGAATCATTGGTATATAACAATTCAAGGAACTATATTTTAACTTAGACCGATGTAACATTCTTTTGAAAATATTTTGTGAAATATGTTACCTGCCCAAGTCTGGAAACTCTGAAATAATCTCAATATGCTGATGTAAGTTTAGCATGACTTTACTAGTCCTCTACTTCTCTTCTGTTAGATGGTGACTGGAGGGAAAAAGAAAAAAAGAAAAAAAGAAAAAGGAACAATCTGGCATTAGTTCTTCTGGACCATTTATTATTGGATGTGCTGGAGCCTGGATGGTATATAATGGTGGTTGATTTGTGATCAAGAGCTGTATATCATTAAATTTCTGTGGTCCCTCTAGCTAACTGTAATGGCATGTCTTTCTAAATGTTGAAATAAGTAATCAATCGTACTACAAAATCACCATCAAACCACGCCAAATGCCAAGCTTTTCCGAAAGATAATAATTCTAAAGGGGATATCGTCCAATTAATTAAAAATAAAAATAGTTTTCTGTTCAGGACAACATTGAAGTTTAATTGGTTCAGAAGTTTTCTCAGAGGCTTGACAATCAGAAACCGTGAAAGCAAGTCAGCTTGCAGAATATAAACCGGTGTTTAACTTTACTCTGCTTTCACTTCTGCTCTAGCTCTGCTGTGGTACATAGCTGCACAAGTGGCCTTCACGTTCTGCTCAGTTTTCCCAGACAAACTGAACACATGCAGGAGCACCAAAGCTTTTGGATTTTGCTATGATTACTGTCCTCTTATCCAGGGTTGTCTTAATGAACTTACCACCTAGAATATCGAAATTCACTCCAACAAGAAATCATCAGAACATGTGCATATGGATATATCCAGGAGTTAATTTCTTCAGAGCTGGCGGCCTTTTACCTTTTTCTTTCCTTTTGTTAAGATGTTGCAGCATAGCTTATTGTAACTGATGATTTGCAGTGCTTATTTATGCTGCAGAGTTATGGCCTGACTAAAAGATAGAACGAATGGGATGTATCATAGATTACATATTTACAAGTAAACCAACACAAAAGACCGTAGAGCTGAGTCATCTTTTGAATTTCTGGCCGAACATCTTTTTAGGTCCTCTGGATGAAAAATGAACAATTTACGCTGCAGGTCTCATATCCAGCCTCTTAAGTGCTTACTGTAGGAGAGCTGCAAAAATTACAACTGAATTCTGTAGGTGATGAAAAGCAATAAGTTTCTGGGCATCTACCTTTTGAATGCCTGCCATCTGGCATTTACCTTTTGAATCAAAATGGTACACAAGTATGGTTGTATTTTCTCATTGCATTGTTACTTCGGGCAACAGTAAGCCATTGTCTTTACTTAAAAAGGAGACTTTATTCTCCTCAGGAATGACCACCGATTGTAATTGAGGAATATACCCTTCTCTTTTCATCTCCAGAGTTAAATTTTCTATTGCAGAATATATCTCATCTGACTGATGGTGTGCGTGATCAGCAGCAACAAATATGTGAATACTGTTATTAACTTCAATCCAACTGCATCCAGGCTGCTTCTTAAGTCCCATGTCCTTAATTTCTGATCTAGCTCTAACACAATCGTTCATTTTCCCAAAATCTTCAAATAAATTTGCAAGGAGGACACGATAACCAGTGCTTGTGGGGTCAAGTTTAAATATGTGATCAGCCACAAGCTCTGCCAGCTTTTTGTTACCATGAGTTCTACATGAACCAAGCAACGAACCCCATATGCGATCATCTGGGATACATGGTATGGCCTTGATCAAATCATATGCTTCATTTAGATGGCCAGCTCGGCCCAGAAGATCAACCATGCAAGTGTAATGTTCAACTTGAGGTTCAAGTTTATAGTTTTCAAACATCCTCTTGAAATATTTCCATCCCATATCTACCCTCCCGGTATGGCTACATGCAGAAAGAAGGGCTGTGAAAGTCGCATGATCAGGCTTCTTGCCCGCTTCTTTCATCTTTTCAAATAAAACAAACATTTCATTTGTATAACCATGCATTCCTAATCCCAGTATGATTGAATTCCATGATACTTCATCTCTTTCCGTCGTTTTATTGAAAATAGTCAAAGAGCTATTTATGTCTCCACATTTTGCATAGGTAGCTATCAGAGAATTACTCACAAGAACATTGGCCTCAAGCCCTTGCCGTAATAAATGACAATGAAACTCCTTACACAGGTTCGTGACTGACAAGAGAGCGCAAACAGAGAGAATAGTTGCAGCTGTTACAGTATTGGGACTAACTTGTTCAGATTGCATATCACGAAACGCCTTTAATGCTTCATCTGCACACTCATTTTGAGCATATCCAGATAGCAGGGCATTCCATAAAATTAAATCTCGGAAAGGTAAGCCAGAAAAAACTTTTTGGGCAGACTCTATGTCTCTGCATTTTCCATACATATCAACTAGGGCACCACCAACATATATATCTGAATCGAATGCCAGTTTTACTACTAAGGTGTGGATCTCCATCCCTTTAGACTTTAGAGCCAAGGACGAACATGCACGCAGCACAGCCAAAAGTATGAGAGAATCTGGATAGCCATGCTCCAACATAAAATCATGCAATAATTCTAGTGCCATATTGGGACGACCGTACTGATTACAGTTGGAGATTACTGAACCCCACATGACCAAGCTGCGATTTTGAGTATGACTGAATATTTTCAAACCAGCTCGAGGATTACCACATTTAAAGTACACTTCTATCAGTGCAGTTTCTATTCTTACATCATTTTGCAAACCATGGCTGAAAACCAATCCATTGATTTGCTCTCCAACCTCTAAATCCAATGACCGAGAGCATAAAACTAAAACAGCCAACATTGTCGAAGAATCTGGTCTTATCCCCAAATTCAACATCTCAATAAACAATTCTAACGCCAAAGAGAAGTAATCATTGGAAACATAGCCCGTAACCATAACATTCCATATCACCGCATTTCCTCTGACCGACTTATCAAGAATATTCTTAAATACATGTTGACTGCTCCTAATATCTGCACATTTCATGTACATGTCAATTAATCCACTAACCAAAAACTCATCAACATCCAATCCACATTTTACAAGGAACCCATGAATCTCTCTCCCATAAATCAAACCATTAATGGATCCGCATGATGAAAGAGCAGAAAGACAGCTAACCCTATTTGGGTACACACCATGTTCATCAATCATTCTTCTAAAGATCATTAACGAACCCAAGTAGTCCCCTAATTGACAAAACCCTGACATCATTGTATTCCAAGAAACCAAATCTCTCCCGAACATTTTCTCAAACAATTTAATTGCATCTCCAACACCCCGACACTTCCAATACATACCCAAAATTGAATTTTGAACATAAACATCATAAAAATATCCCGACTTTAATACGTGCCCATGAATCTGCCTAGCCTTTTCTACATCACAAAGCCCACCAAATGCCTTAATCAAACAAGGAAAGAACCTAAATTGATCAAAAGAAAAACCATATTCAAGCATGTTAACATAAACCCGAATAGCATCTTCAAACAAACCAGAATCCGTAAATTCCTTGATCATGTACCCGACTGATGAAACATCCAAAATAGGCTTATCGCTCAAAAACCCCTTTTCATCTATCAATTTCTGAGAGGGGTTCTGCACAAAATGTAAAGAGGTAAAAGAATTGTTCTGAAGAGTGGAAGAAACAACTGAAGGCTTTCTTGTGCCACGAACATCAAAGTAACTTGAACCCGATTGAGTTACCTTAACCGATGACATCAACAAATTGTGTTGATCCATGCAGCAGTGACTGTACGTCTGAAGTGAATGCGAGTGCAGCAATCCAACCGTTTCCATTTTTTTTTTTTTAACTCTTTGCTTTGAACTTCCTTTCTGATGCAGCTGGAACTTATAACTTTATTAAAATGCCGTTGAGGAAGAGGCAGGTTAGGAAGTGTGCCTCCCTCTCCCTGGCTTTTCCTGTCCCGATAAATGGTTAATAGCCTCTAACCCCCTAACGTTTAAAGTTTTTCCATATTAGGGAATGAATTTCTTTTTTATGTCATGTGGGCCTTCCTTTTTAGGAATGTCATCTCAATCTTGAGTTTTGATCTTGTTGTCATAAATAATGCGTGGATCTCCGTATCTATTTTCATAGCTCAAGTTATTTACCATAATTATCTTTATCTTTGCACATACATTGTTTGCTCTAATGGATGAATAGTAAAATGACATTATCAGATTAGTTATAGTCAAGTAATGAAATTTATGTGGTGAGGTCTATTATACTAATTACATACATATGTGAAAGATCAAGTATAAAAAATAAAGTTATTTAACTTTTAGAATGTGAGTGTTATGGTTATTCCACGTGATAGACTTGACAACATTTGATTAGTTCTTATTAGATTTAAACATCTAGGATGGGTTAATTTAATCCTACGTGAAAGATAAATTTAAATTATGTGACTTATTTAAGATTTTTATAAGATAAAATTAGAGTTTTATCTAGATCATAATAACATAAAGTGTAATTTATTCAAATAACTATAAACATTTTATTTGAATTAAACTATACTTGTTTACTATATAAATGCCACATTGGTGGGTGCAAGTATGTACAATAAAATTCAGAGTAACACCATAAGAAGAGTGAGAGAGAAAGGGAAAAATAAGACAATGAATTTTTGAGATTTTTTAATTATGTGATTATTCTTCAACCATCAGTGACATAATTTTGTGGCAATCTGTTATTTGGAAGGAGTCCATTTTATTCTTGTAGTTTTGTTACAAATTATTTCTACATCAATCAATAGAATATAATTTTTTATTAACAAATAAATTACATGATTATTTTAGACAATCAATAATTTTTTTATATTATAAAAAGATCCATCATTTTATATACAAACTATCTCGAAATTTAGTATTTTTCACTTTATCTTTACTCATGCACCACTTAGTCTAACTGGTCATTAACAAAGTGACACTATGAAATTATTTAAAATCAAGTAAAGAAAATATATCACGCTAGTTACATACATGAGTGGATTATTTCTTTTACACTATAAATATGTTTAATAATTCATCACTTTGTAGAAAATTTACTATAAATATATATAATAATTCATCACTTTATACAAAATTTATCTCAAAATTAAGAGTATTTCTCACTTTCAATAACATCTATCTCCCTTCCTTTACTTTATTTATCTTTCAATTTACTTTCTGCCTAAAATTTTATCAATATTATAACAGATCTTGATTTACTCTCAAAATTTAGATATTATATGTATATATATATATATAAAGAAAATTAGAATTTTGGAGCAACAGAGTCAGCACTGATAAGATTCGGACGTATTTGAATCAAATGAAAAAGATGTGTCATAAGTTGAATATTTTACAATATTTGGGAACCCATGGTTTTCATCCTTCTAATTCCACCGATCAGTGACATACCCTAACAGATACAGAACTAAATTGAATTTCCCTTGCGAAACTCGTGCCGATACTTTTATTTTTCCCTCCAAGTTCAATTTGTCACCATGGAAGCCAAACCGTCAACAGCGAACTTCGTTGATAAGATAGTGGTTTGTATTTTCTTCTTGTATTTCTTCTGTTCTTTTTTATGAGCCAATTTGTTTTTTTTTTAATAAAAAAATTAATTATTTTTAGCTATTTGAACTATTTTAGGTTCCAGGAGATGTGGTGCTTGACCTATCTAGCATGACAAACCAGACCATCAAGCTCGGTGGTGGCCTCCGTCAGGTCTCTTTCTAGTTATAATTTGATTTTCTGGTCATAGTTATATCGTAAAACTTGGCTGAAATCATAACCCTCTGCAAAAGTATTACGAATGCTTTTCTTCTTTATGAATATTCAGTGTATTAGATGTGGTTTATTTAAAGTGATAACACTGGTTTTGAATTGTTAATGTAGCCGAACTCAGTATCCTCTCAACTTGTTTACTCATTTTATGTTAAAGTTTACAAAGAAATCATTTTATATCAAGGAAAAAAATGAAAGAAAAATGCTTAATTTGAGATCGAAATTCATTTCGAATGATATTCAGGAATGTGATTCTGTTTCTGTCATTAAAGCTGGAAAACTGAGGTTCTCAAAGCCGAACAAATACTGGGTTGAAAGCTCTCAGAAAAGGGTGTGTATGTTTTCGTATAGCTGAGTTGATCTCTGTTATTAGCAGTTTGCTGCTTGTATAATTTACCCATGCCCCCCCTTTGATTTATGATATAGTAATTATCTCCTTTTTGCAGTATGTACCTTGTGTGGAGGATACTGCTCTTGGGATCGTTGTTGACTGTAAAGCCGATGTAAGCACTTTTGACTGACTTTATGAATTATTATTTTTGGTGTCATTCCGCTGTAGCCAGTTTGGAATTTTTTTTTTTTTTTTTGTTTGTTCCTGCTTTGTTGTGTTTTAATTTTGGAGAAGGTTTAGGGAAAATTGTAATAGCAATTTGTTAGCGTGACAGAATATTTCTCTTATATCTTGAGGGAGTGGCTAGTAAGGACATGGAAAATCACAACTGCATACCCTTTTATTCATGCATAGTGTAGTTATCCGCGTCTTTAATAAGTGATTGCAATCTAGAGTGGCAAAATTGCATAAATGAGAAACAAAGACGAGATTTGAGGTTGAAGCATCTCATAGGTGTTATAGCCTTTGTACCTGACAGTTTTTAGGAAAGGATTCATGAGTCCAATCCCAACTTGTTTGTCATTGAGAAAACCTCTAGTATCATTATATCAAAGATGCCTTATTTTTCTTCTTTTTTTTTTTTCTCACTGTTTACTTCCAGAAAGCAAAAGAACATTCTACAAAATGGTAGCTTTGGTTTTTAGCTGGATTGTGCTCTGCATTTTGTTACTTGTGGTTGCTGTTTTTCAATATCTGTTAGCTGCCATAGTGAACTAAATTAATCTATTGGGAAATTGTCTATCATGTATGTTAAAATTTTTCAAAGATAGGAAGAAAGATCTAGAAATTTAAAAAGCTGCTGAATCGGTCTCTGTTTAGATAGCAACTGATGCAAATGCTCAACTGTGATATGTTCTGATGAAGATGAGAAATCATGATATCCTGGGTTTATATTCTTTTTCTTTTTTCTGATGTTCAACTTGAAAGCACAAAAATGTAGGGAAGTTTACTGCTTTGTCAGTGGTTTAGACTATGGTCTAGTTTAAATTTCAGCTAGTAATGAAGATATTTGTTAGTGAAACAAGGGCTGATGAAATTATGCTGTGTAAGTTGTATTAGTCGACTCCTTGCTTTCCAAATAATACACTGCCTGCAGCAACATATTGCTAGTTTCACATTTAGTATCAATGTTTCCATCCCTTTTTCCTTTCTGTAAAAAATTATAAAATCCATGTGAACTTTTGTCAACTTAAAGGAATACCTTTTGCCTGGTTTACTAAATATTTTTACGTACAGAACTTCTTTGTGGACATTAAAGGACCTACAATAGCATTTTTACCTGTGCTTGCATTTGAAGGAGGAACCAGGAGAAACATACCAAAATTTGAGGTGCGTAAAATTCAAATATTAGGTATATTCATTAATTGTGAAGAGGATGTGGTGCATACTTGTGTCAATATTTTCAGCTGAGAATTGTCTGTTATTGCTTTGTTAACTTCTGCACTAAATTGGGGACTGTTTCTAGTACTGTGCATCATCTCAATTCATTGGTTTGGACTTTGGATCATATGCTGCATGAAATTAAGCAATATTCACATAATTACAAAGGAAAATTAAGAATTTAAGAAACTATCTTTGATAGGAGGAAGTTAGTCATGCTTATCTTTGAAACATAAGATCTTACCTAGATATGCACAGTAATACTGATTTTAAATGCATGGTTGATTATATTTTTGGTTAAGATGGCATGATTAAAACATGTTGAAGCTCCCTTCCAATTAAATGCTTTCTACTTAGTCTCCCAACCCCCTCCTTCTTCTGTTAATGTTTATTGAAGGGAATTACACATTTTAACCTCCATGTTGCAGATAGGTTCTCTGCTTTATGTTCGGGTGGTGAAGGCAAACCCTGGCATGAATCCCGAGCTGTCATGCACTGATGGTTAGTGCTGGAAGTGCCTTTCACTTTTTTCATCTGGAGGGTTTGGTTATCAATTTTTTCGAAATTTTTGTTTTGTCTGCCAATGGACTATGTCTTGACCTTTTTGTAGATTTGTCTTGTGATTTATAGCCAGCGGAAAAGCAGCAGAATTTGGCCTCCTTAAAGATGGCTACATGTTTGAAACTTCAACTGGTCTATCAAGAATGTAAAGTTTTTCTTTTCCTTACTATTCTAACTAATTAGAGATGCTTGAGAATATTTCAACACAAACTATACTTGGTGTCACCGTAACAGTAATTATTAGCTTTTAGTTTTTTCATTATGCTACTCTGAATATGATGAACCTGACTTTTCTTAGGTTGCTAAGCTCTCCTGCATGTCCGGTTCTGGACGAACTTGGGAAGCAACTCTCCTTTGAGATAGCTGTTGGCTTGAATGGCCGGGTTTGGGTATATTCTTAAGATCCTTTATTAGGCTGAGTACATATTTTGTTGAGAAGTTACCTACTTGCAACTCTTGGAACTTGGTGGCCATTCTATTTAGAGAAACGACTCCTAGTAATACTAATTCTTCTGGATTTCTTATTTCATCTAGGTGAATGCTGAGTCTCCATCCACGGTGGTGGTTGTTAGCAATGCAATTGTGAACTCAGAATCTTTAAGTGCAGTGCAGCAGAAAATAATGGTGGATAAACTGCTTCAGAGAATTAAGTGATCAAGTTTTTGGTCTGCATTTAATCCTCCACACTAATTTTCTAGTAAGTCTTGAACATTTTCGGCTGGCTTTTATTTTATGAACGTCGACTAAAGTTTCAATGGTTTTATGCAGATTGTGACTTAAAACGAAGAACGAAGACACTTTGTGGGGGTTCATTGCCTTGGAAGAGAAGACGTACCAAAATCCATGACCGCAAACTTATGCTCTTGTGAGAACCAAGTACAAATCTCTCTGAATCAAGTTTGCCCTTCTGTCATAAAACCACATTGGATAGGAGTTATTCCGCTGGAAATTCTTATAAATTATGGTTTGAAATGTCTTTTTTTTTTTTTTTTTAATCAGATGTTTGATGTTGTGCAGCAAATCTTTGAGCTTTTGAGTTGTATCAACTGCTTTGTAAATCTAACCTATTTGCAGTTATTATCGGGTAAAAAACACCCTATTTGCTTTTCTACTTGGTAATTGATTGAACTTATTCGATTGATCACATTGCCTGTATTGAAAATAGTTCTTGCTCTCTTATTTTTATTCTTAATTCTGATGGCACAAATCAAGTTAGAAAACAAGATTACACGCATTTAAAAAAAAAAAAATGTCTACAAATCTTGTTGATAAATGTTAGGGTGGGTAAAAAAATCTAAGCGACCCAGTCCAAACAAGGTCTCGGTCCAGCCCTCCACATGAAGGCATGGACAAGGGTTTGAAAAAAAGAGTTCGGACTATCTCTAATTTGCTTATATTTTAAAAAATTAATTTATAATTAGAATGATAAATTAAAATTTAAAAGAATAATAGAAAAATAAAAAAATAAAACTTAAACCCCTAATTTATATATTAATAATAACTCAAAAATTTAAAATTATAATATTATACTCTTTTTTAAGTGTTAATTAATTAAGATGGTTTTTTTATTAGAGAATTCAGTATTAAAATATTAAAATTTTAATTGTTTTATTTATTATTTTATTTAAAAATATTAATATTCTTTTATTAATTGTTAATTATAATAATTTGTTAATTATTAATTTATTTTAAATTTATAATAAATATTTTTTTTTAAATTAACAAAAGTCCAAGCTCAGCTCAGGCTCGGTCCCTTACATATTCTCTCTAATGAGTTTGGGGCTCGGCTTAAAAAAGCTTAGCCCAAGTTCGGACTCTACTTACCCTAATAAAAGTTGAAAATAAAATCGTTATGGTCTGATTTAACTGTATTTCTTTAACTCTCTTGACCAGCAAAAGTAGAAAAGGTTTATGTTGAAAGTCCTATTAAGTTATAATAAATATCATCTATAGTATGTACAAAAATATATGAGAATAATATATATATATATATATAAGGAATTGAGGACGAAGATAAAGGTTGGCCTCCTGGTCTTCTATTGAAGCTCGAAGAGTAGAGGAGAAGGAATCAAATAAGGGCACTCCTTAGGACTAGTATGAGGTTCACTATTCTATTTAGTGACTGCTTTCTAGGCTCAAGGAATAAAGACAAAGACAGCTATTCGAAAAAAAAACCTACTCACTCCTGCTTATTCAAAAAGAATTGAGAAAAATTCTAATTCATATTTTCATCCTCAACCACAACAAATTCTATAAATGAGAAAACAGCCAAAGACTTATTGAGCAATCTCTGCCTATTCCTGTTGATTTACCCTCCTCGGACAGTAAGGCAGTTATACACACACACACACATATATATATAGTTCTAAATTTACAAAGAATTGAAAACTAATTTCAAAATAGTTTTATAAAGAAAAAAATTTCAGATTTCAAAATCCTCGTTGAAAAAGAACTATGTACTAATTTATCAATTATTTTTTATTCTAGAAAATAATATTTGATAAATTTATCTTATGAAACTTCTTTTGATATATATATATATATATATATGTATGTATGTATATATGTATGTATGGGATGTAGGTTATATTTATTATAACTTAGTAAAAGAATCGTAACATAATCAAGTAATAAAGAATCGTTAACTGTCACCATCACCAGTATTAACCATGCTTTAAACAACTACAATGGACAAGCCACAAATCTCTTGTTCTCTTCTCTCCAATCACACACTTGAACAACCTGTCAAGAAAAGACACTCTATATAACTTTTCTCATTCAATGCATTTAATGATGCTATGTTCACACGTGCAACCTATAAGCCTTTATTTCGTTATACGACCAGAAGGACTTAACAAGTCAAATTACCAACAAGCGCACGTAGAGCAATGGACATCTACGAGTGCGTAAATTAACTCACATGTAATTATTGTAATTTAATTAAAATTTTTATTTCGAGATTTAAGAATGTAATTGTATTAAATATTTATTAAAAAAATTTTACTATTGCTTTACCGTTTTGATGATCTTACCCTATTCGAATTTGAATTACTTAAACATATAATGTGATATTCCGATACTATAAACACCAATTGACTCGTGAGCAATTTAATACAGTAGCCGCGCTGCGGGGGGCCTGGTGGTAATATTTGAGTAAAAGAAATAGAGTTTACACAGTATTAACAGGTATTTAACATAAGCAGCTTAAACTGCAGTTTGGCTTATTTGGTTGGTCTACCAAACCTGCAGTTCAATCTGCGTTATATTCAATAATGTCTAAGGTATATCGAATTCGCACGGAAGTTTTTTTCTATTTTTACAGAACTATGAAATAAGTTTGAACTGTACTATAAAAGTTTGAGTCTAAATTCATAATAAACTTCAAATTCTAATATATACATAGATTATAACCATTAAATTTACAAAGAAAACTGCAGTTTGATCAAACTTAAGCCTATTTTTTTCAGATGGCCTTGTTTACAGCAAATTTTGTTATATATGTTGATTTCATAGTTATAAGTACAACTTAGGTGGTAAAATTTAACATAGGATTAGAATTCTCTACAGATCTAAACTCTTCTAAAAATCTTGTAGTTATTTATCTTTTAATAATAGTATATAAATATGGTTGGAGTCCAATTCTGCAGCAGCTCCACATTGCATTAATGCTGGAGCTGTAGGCCAGGAAGTTGCTGAAAGTGGCACTGATCAAAGCGTGGCGGCTACAAGAGCTGAAGATTGATGATGATAATTATGAGAAATATTTTTGGTGCTCTTATATATGATGATCCAGATTTGCAATTTCCTCTTGCGGTCTTACAACAACAATATTCTCTGCTTCAGCGGTTCTCTCAACTAACACAAATATATACGCGTGCCTGGGTGCCTGTTCTGACAATCCAAGTTGACATAAAATTTGTGAGAATTTAAATGAATACGATACAAAGAGTTGTTAAAAGTTAAATATTTATTTAAAATTCTTTTGTATAGAAGATGGTTGATCGCATGTTTGTTAAGAAGTGCAAATATCCGCATTAAATAAAGACTACCCACTTGTTTGATTATAATTAGTAATTTATATTAATTTTATTAAAGAAAAAACAAAATAGTAATTTATACATAAATTGATGGATGATGGGTTTTATTTATTTATACATAAATGGATGGTGGACAAGTAGAAAACTGGTACGGAAAAGCAAGACTACAAGGGCCCTGCTCTGCCTTTATTTATTGGCAAATCATTTTTCAATAAGCCAATTAATTATTACAGCATACATATTGAATTTATAGCATGATGATGACCAACGTATACATTGACATTGGTCATGTGACTATCGGTGGAGTAATGTCTGTCTTGAGCTCCCACAGCTCAAATTTTCCATCGACAAAATCATAGTGTCCACCTCTCAATGCTAGAGTCCCGTTTTGCACAGCCCTCCGAACATATGGATAAGTCAAAAGATTTACCAGTGAAAAATTCACCGATTCCTGCCGCACATTAGAATTTACCAGTGATCATTGGCTTAATATATATATATATATACACACACACAAAGAAATTGTCTTGGTTAAAATTTGTAATTGGTGTTTACGTACCCTTTCACATACTGCAGTTTGTTGTTCAACTGATAATTCTGGGTGCTCCTTTTTGACCTTGGCCTTCGCAAGTAACCCAATTTTGACCCAATCATCAATAAAATCACTGCATGTCTCAAATAGATTGAAGAAAAATCAGAAATATTAAATTTACAGATTTAGATTCATTGTTGCCTAGCTAGTTAGCAAGTATTGGTTGAACAAATGTTATGTGTTTACGTAATCGCTCAAGTTTACCACTAAAGATGGTTAATTTGTATTTGCGGGTTTATTTAGTATAGGTACACTTAATGACGAGATGTACTTAGAAGTGAGTTGCGCTCAGAAATAGATAACCCCACTCAACTAGCCAACCATGGTGCTCTCAGTACGGATGCACTAAGTAATCGGGCTGTCATAAAGCGTGTGCACTTAGCGAGTCTGACCTATTATCTAGAAGACTCTACCATCTTCTATATCTTGAATCCACCGTGCTTATCTTTATCACCATCTTATCTTTATCTATATATTTATCTTTATCCTTATCTAGATAGTTACTTGTATAAATTGCATTGTATAACTTGTATGGACATTTTTAGAACTAGGAAAGCTACACTATAAATAGAGGGTTAGCACCCATCATCTTAGGTATCTCTAATTCTCCAAACACCCACACACACATCATACAAATATATGTAAAGCTCTCTTGTACCCTCCATTATGAATAATAAAAATCACATTTGACCATATTGCTCTTTTCTTCTCTCTAATATTCTCATAAGTCTCAAAGTTCATTAGACTTACTTAACAATTTGTAACTTTGTAATAGAAGTTATTTAAGTGCCACACGGATTACTGCACAAACACTCATCCCATGACAACACGATATTAATATGCACATATTAATATGCATGGCGTGCATAAGGCCTTACTAGTAATTAGAACCATCGTCTGGAAGAGACATTAGCCTCTTTATGCCACCACAGCGACTATGCCCAATGACCAATATGTTCTCAACCTATAAAATTGAATTAACAAATCAAAGTTGCTATTTAGATATATAATATTGGACGGGAGAATGATTAGTTTTAGGAAAATTGAGAACAAAATCTGAGTTTTATGTCTAATTAATCTACATCTACCTGAAGATTTACAACAGCGTGTTCAATGGTTGCGCCAACACACGAGTACCTCAACTGTGCAGCAAAATCAACAATGTTGTCAAACTATTTAATATATAAATATGAATAATTAATACAGTATAATTAAAGAATGCTCTTGTCTATTTGATTGATCAAGCACACAAGCAACCTGGTTAAATGCAGGAACCATGTTAGCGATGTTGCGGACCATGAAGGCTTCCCCAGGTTGGAAATCTAAGACATGAGAGGGGCTGACTCGGGAATCTGAGCAAGCAAATACTAGAAACTGCAAGCGCAGCAACTCAACAAAAAATTAATATATTAACCTAGAAAAGCAATCAAATATAAAACTAAAATTTAAGAGTATATATATATATATATATATATATATATGTATGTATGTATGTATGTATGTGTGTACCCTAGGATGCTGTCCTTCGGCTAGTTCACGGAAATATTCTGGATATTTGCTGCAAAATGGCAATAAATAAGGTTTAATTATATGATAAACTAATAGCAACTAAAGATTAATCAACAAAACCTTAGCAAGCTAGGTTGGTCCTTGAATTGAATTTTTCATATCATACTCAAATTTGTTGGTCTTGAAATGAAAGAACCCTTTTATAATTCTTTCTACAGGGTCACGACAATCGTGGCCATCTACTTCTTTGTCAGCCTCTCCCTTCTTTCTGCAATTAAACCAAGCAAGTTGATATTAGTTCATTATCACGGTGCAACAAGTTAGTTTTGACCATGCATACCATGATTTTTTTTTTCCTTTAATTGAAAAAATTTTGACCAACATTTGCCCACCCCGAGAAGTGGTCGATGAATTGGTGAGTCAAGAGTTCTTAATTTTCGCATTTGATGAATACAGAAGTTTGATGCATGTTTATGAATCATACATATTCAAAGGTATCAGCCATGCATCATACTTAATTAAGCAAAATTAAAGCCTACTTGACATCAAATATGCCTCATCATCTGTACAAGCTTGATTGGTTTACAAGTCTTTAGTCTTCGCTGTTAGTGTACATAAATATGATATGATATGAATAGAGTAATTGAGCTGAGCACTAAAAATGGAACCTGAGAAGCTTCTCCATTCCTGGACTAAGCACTTCCAGTGATGACTGCATAGCCATGAATACGTATGCCTTTCGTTCTGCAAATTCAAGAAAACTTATATTAATTATTTGAATCTATTAATAAACCCCCTCTTCACTTAATTGTTATCAGTCTCCACTACACATAAAGTTGAAGCAGATTTTCCTGAAGTGAACCAACCGTTTTCCTGAGGATATATTAGGCTTGAAGTTTGATGAGAATCAAGCTGCAAGCATTCCAATTTATAGCTGCAGGCTGAGTTTTTAGTCTCAACTTTTATGAGAGAAAATCTTTTTCACGTGCTTACATATGTATATAATTCACAAGAAACATGCCTGAACAAACGAGAGAACAGCAAAATCAAATACGTCTCTTAATTCATAATTTATTGCCAAGAAATCTGAAAGAATAATTCCTCTCTCTAGATCAGATAATCATTCTTCAGAAGAAATATCTGATCTCCAACAGATTTAAGTAGGTAATTATTCAAATATAATATGTTTACTTGGTTGACAATAAACGAGTAATAATAATTAAGAATTTTGAATTATTGCACTTTCATTTTTGTATTAAATAAATATCTCCTTGAACAAGCTAATCTCTCCCAATTATATAATTGTTAAGTCAAATGAAGAAATAAAAATTCCATATCCTTTCTCCAAAAAAGGGGAAAAAATTATTTGTTACAATGACATTAAATATTTGTTCCAAGAAATTAAATATTTTATAATTGCTTGGTTGACAAGTAATGGGTGTTACACATAATGTAGGAATTTTGAAGAATAGAAATTTTAGTTGCAATTAACGGACATAAAAAGGTAAAAATAATAAGGGACAGCACTGCATTGGATATGATGTGATATGATTGAATTGAACTATATTTAGGACTTGTTTGGATTTGTGTTTAGATGTTTAAAATTGATTTTGAAAAGTTAGCTAAAAGCTAATTTTGGTGTTTGCTAAATTTACTTAGAAATTATTTTTGGTAAAATCATCCCATCTTATAGTAGATTTGAAAGTAGAAAGGTTAACTTTTCAAAATTTGATTTTGAAAATTAATGTTACACTTAATATAATTTCATACATATTCTCATATATGTTATAAAAATCTAAAATTATCCTTATTAATTAGGAAATAACATCATTAATTATAAAGAAATTATTATTATTATATAAAAAATAAAAATAATAATATAAGTTTTTTATTTAAGTTATCAATTATTACATATAAATAATAAAAAATATTTTATATACATGCATGTTTATAAATATGTAAGTAAAGAATATTCAACATTACATTCATTTACATTTTTATAGTAGTTTAACAATAAGATTTATTGAACGTATACGATTGTTCTTAAAATTCATAATACTTTTAAAAATAAATTTTATCAAACGTTAAATTGATTATCTTCACAGCTAATTATTTTTACAACATAGTTAACAATAATTATTTTAAAATCTATAACATTATTAAGTTGATCCTTAATACTATCTTCAATTTTGTATAGTACATATATGATTGAAGTGGACTACTGAATTAATGAATAGAAAAATTAAATATACTAAAATTAATTTATTAGTTACTATATGTTTAAAATTACTTTTATTAATGATATTAAGTTAATAAAAAAAATTTATATAATTAATGTATTATATGTCGTTTATAATTTATCACATGGGTGAAATGCTGTATATATTAATTAATTGTTTATGGCAGGTCAATTATGGACCACTTTTACTCTGGACAATATATATGGCATGTTGTTTACTACAAAGTCATATACATGGTATCTTGTACAATTTATGAGAAATACATAATTGGTATTTTATAAAACTTTTACTCCCGAGTATAAGTTGTACCATATGTTGTTTATAATTTTATTATATAAATGACATTACAAAAATGTTTAATGCATAGATGACTTTGTTATATTATTAATTGATTATAATATTAAGTAAATCAATTAGTATTATAAATATTATAAAGTATTTAATGTACAATAACAAATTAGTAGTGACCATTAAAATAATTTTTCATCTAAGTAAATATTAATTTAATATTTATTGATAAAAATAACAAATTACTAAATTAATATGTTTATGTTACCAATTAAATATAAGTGTTATTACTTAAATTAAATTATTAGCCCCAAAAACAATAATTAAATCTCTAGATTTTAATTTAAAATAAAAATATCAATATTATAATGTATTTTGATTAACCCCATTTTTTTAAAAATGTTACCTTTAATCTTAATATTCTAATTTATTCGAAGGGTTCCACGGTTATTTATTTCCTTTTATGAACATGAGATATGCGATGTGACATTAATGTAACAAAATAGTTCAGATCAGTACTCCGTAGGAGAATTTTGCTTAAAATTAACTTTGAAATCTCATTCCTTGATTGTTTCATTCTCTTTGTCTTGAAGCAAGGAAACAAAACACTGCATCTATTCAATAAAGTTGTTTGACTTATTCGCAAGCTAACATTCTCCGATTTTTTTGATAGTCGACAATTAAAAAGGAGATATTTTTTTAATTTTTGTTATAGCTATGGCAGCCGCTGAAGCAGGACCATCTATTCTATTCAATAAAGTTGTTTGACTTATTCGCAAGTTAACATTTTCCGATTTTTTTGATATTCGACAATTAAAAAGGAGATATTTTTTTAATTTTTGTTATAACTATTGTAGCCGCTGAAGTAGCTATTGGATCAATTATTGTTTCGTCAATTTATCGTAACAGAAAATCGATGCATATCAATCAATATACCGATGAATGAATTTAGTTGTGAACACAACTGTTGTCAGCTATTGATTATAGATCGAGATATTGATTGCCACCCGAAAATAATGTATAAATTGATGGGTTGGACTAAACGTAAATATAAAATACATATTAAAAAGGCATGTACTGGATCATAATTATTATTTGTTAGTATGCTACCATGAGCTGTGTGTAAAATATTATAAGGGTAGGTGTTAGGGATGGCAATTACATTTGGATCCGCCCTCCATTCACATGGATCCGAAAAAATTTAGATCCGTATTTAAAAAAGTACAGATTCGGATAAAGAAAATGAGGATTCGCACATATACGAATGTAGATCCGGATATAAGTATATCCAAAAATCTAGATTTCCGGATCCGTATTTTATTTTATATTAATAAAAAATTAATTGAAAAATATATATTAAATTAAAAAAATCCCTAACCCTAATTTACTCGCAAACACACTCAACACATTACACATTTACGCACTTCACCAGAGCACATCAGCTGCAACAAGCCAACAACCCACAATTCTGAATTCCCGATTACCACCGTCGTATTCCATCATCGTCTGCCTCGTCTGTTTTCGATCACAGTCACTGCACGGTTGTTGCTGCTCGCTTCACGCCTCTTGCTTCGCGTTGCACTGCTGCTGCTGCACACTGCTTGCTTCCCATCACTATCATTGCACGCTGTCTGGTCTCTGCTCACTGCACGCTGCCCTAATCCGTGCTCCCTGTACGCCGCTCACTACTCTATAGCTAACTTGCTAACCTTTATAGCTAACTTGCTACTCGTTACACGCCACTGTCCCTACATAATTGTTGCCTGCTTGGATTGGCAAAGTGAGTTTGATTTTCTCTTTTATTTTATCTTTTATTTAAGTTTTTATAGTATTATTAATTACATGGCATATTTTTTTTGTTAATAATTTATGTTTTGGTTGATTGTTTAATTGATTTAAGGAGTTTATTTTAGCTGATGCATGTTAAATTAAATTAGATAAAAAAAACAATTTATTCCTGATTCAATTAATTATTTTAATTATATGCATTAATTTTTAATATAATGTAAATTCTTATTCTTATTTTTTTCACATATGCTCACTCATTTTACAAATTATTTTAATTAGGTTTTGGGATTATTTGAATATGGCTTAAGAGAAACAAGAAAATAATTTTACATCATCTGTGAATAGTGTTAATAATGTGGTTGTTAGACTAGAAAATGACGGCAAACCAGAAAATGATAATGTTGTTGGAGTTGAACCAGATTTAATAGTTGTGGAAAGTGGTTGTGGCCATGGTATTCATGGTCGTAGTAGTCGTGGCTGAGGCTGTGCGCGTGGTGTTAAACAAAAAAGAGGTAATGATAGTGGAGGTGTAGTAGAAAGTGATTCTACATCAACAAAATCTAGTAGTGATAGGCTAATTTATGATATATGGAATTATTTTAAGAAATTCAAATATGTGGATGGAGTGAATCAAGCAGTTTGCAACTATTATAATAAAGTATTGACAGGACATTATTCTAGTGGGACTATACACTTAAAATAGATGTTTAAGAAGGAATTTCAAGAATGTCGGTCAAATGCTTCTTGCCAAGAAACATGATGGATCTATTGCAGTTGAAATTTGTTTCGAAGTAAAATGCGATATGGCGACGGTGAAGATTACTATTGCAAGAATGATCATCTTGCACGAGCTTCCACTTTCATTTGTTGAATATGAAGGGTTTCGTGGTTTGATGAAGTTAGTTCAACACACTTGATACAATAAGTTGAAACACCATCAAGAATAAAATTTTGAAGCTTTATGATGTTGAGAGGTCGAAGACAATGAACTTGTTGGATGCTTGTGAGAGCATAATTGCAATTACTATAGACTTGTGGACAGCTAGTAACAAAAAAAAGGTTATATGTTTATCACTGCACATTACATTGATAACCTATGGGTGTTACGAAGTCGCATTATGAGGTAACACTTTCAATATTTATATTATGTTTATTTCAATTTTAACGCATTTTAATGATATTAATTACATTATTCTTTTCTATTATTAGGTTTATATATGTGCCAGCTCCACATAGTGGTGAAGTAATATGTGATGTTCTGTATGATTGTTTGATGGATTGGAATATTGATAGGAAAGTATCAACTGTGACTGTAGATAATTGTGCTGTTAATGATGCGATGATTAATATATTGTTGGATAAATTTTCTCCAAGTTTATTGATTTTAGGCAGGAAAATTTTTCACATGCGTTATTGTGCTCATAACTTGAATTTGATTGTGAGTGATGGGATGTTTGTGATGAATAAAGGTATTGAAAATATTTGAGACAGTGTCAGTTATTGGACTACCACACCTGGAAGAGTAGAAAAATTTGAGGCTGCTGTGCGTTAAATAGGTATTAAAGAGACCAAACATTTAGTTCTTGATTGTAAGACTCGATGGAATTCAACTTACTTAATGCTCACTACTGTTTTGTTGTATAAAGATGCATTTGTTCAGTTGAGTAAGCTGGATAAACAGTATAAATGTTTGCCTAATGAGTCGGAGTGGGATTTGGCAAAGGCTTTGTGTGCCTATTTGGATTTGTTTTATATGTTGATAGAAATAGTTTATGGATCTCGATATCCCACTTCTAACTTATTTTTTTCCTAAAATTTGTGAGATTAATTGTCAATAAATTTATGGAAGATGTCACCCAATGTAGATATTAGGAGAATGGCTGAAAATATGATTGCCAAATATGAGAAGTATTAGAATGTTATTCATGGAGTGTTGGTTATAGGGAATATCTTAGATCTTAGGCTTAAAAAGATGATGATTCACTTCTTTTTTCTTAAGATTTATGGAAATGACACTGCCAATCAAATTGAAAGTGTATTTAATCTTTTTAATGAAGTGGTGAAAGAGTATGAATCAAAGCATGCTGCAAGTGAAGATAGAAGAGATTTTGAGGTGGAGAGTTCTTTTCAAGGTATTGCACAAACTCCTATTTTTAAGGATTCAAGTATGGCTGGTGAATGGGATTCATTTGTTTCCAAAGAAGTGAACTATAAGTAAGCTAAGTCTGAGTTAGAAACCTACTTAGATGAGGGAGTTTTGCCTACTACTAGCAATTTTAATATTTTGTCTTGGTGAAAGAATAATAAAGGTAAATATCGGATACTTGTTGAAGTTGTTAGAGATTTCTTGATCATTCCTGTATCTACTGTTGCTTCTGAGTCTGCTTTCAGCACCGGAGGTAGGCATTTGAGTACTCATTGTAATAGACTTCATCAAAATACTATAGAGGCATTAATGTGTACTCAAAATTGGTATTGGACTGAAATCAATGGTAAAATCACTTATTTCATTTACATATTTTTATATTATTTCACTATGAGAGCACTTAATAATTATTTTTTGTGTTTTCATTGCTAGATCGTGAGCCGTTTAATCGATTTGCAAAACAAATTATGAATGCGAAAAGAGTGAATGATTATGATGATTGACAATATAGTGGCATGACGTGTTGAATTTTATGTTGGATTTATGGATTTGTAGTATTTTTATTTGTTATTTTTATGTTTGATTTATTGATTTGTAGTGCTTTTATTTGTTATTTTTTGTTTGATTTAGGTTATTTTTATTTGTGATTTTATAATGTTATTGTATGTTATATTGAATTGTTAATTATTTAATTTTTGAATTTTGATTGAATTTTTTTTTATTTTTAATTAAATTTTATTTGTTAAATTTAATTTCTTTGCTGATTCGAAATATTCGTCCGTAATCCGTGCGGATATTATTCTGCATCTAAATCCGTGCAAAAAAATACGAATCCAAATATAAAAATATTAAGCCGGATCCGAATTTTGCCATCCCTAGTGGGTACAATCCACTTTGAATTAATTTCAAATCAAACTGAGCTGAATAATTTTTTTACAATATATAATCTAAACCATATTGAATTGAATCGATTCGATTAGTGGTTCGATTTATTTTTTATTTGAAATCATAAATTTTTTATATTTGATAATGCGAAGTTAGTCTGTCAATAAAAAACAGTTCCAAGAAACTGCAGCGTTCCAGACTTGGCTAAACTCATAATGCAAATAATAAAAAACAGATTACTCGAAAGGATGACATTAACATGCCTTTTGATCTTAAACTTAAGTAGCTCACGTGACGCACGTGCTGCAGCTGAAAACCAAGTTAGTTAAAGTTTGTGAACCATGTGTCAATAAACTGCACATTCTGGAAATGAATCTGTTATGCAAAACAGAGAATATGAGCTGGTTTTGGAGGCTAATTCACTGGTGGTTCCAGAGCTTTTAAGAGAGAAAGTAACAACTTATTATCTGTATTTTCTTGTATGAGGCTCTGTAATTTTCTCCATAGTTGAATCAATAAAGCTCATCTATAAGTTTCTCCCGTGGATGTAGACTGCACAATTTGCTCAGTTGAACCACGTTAAATCTTTGGTGTTATTACTTGTTTTGATTCATTGTTTAATGGTTCTTGATGGATTCTTGTTAGGTTCTAGTTAGTGAATTGATCTGTTCATCACTCAAGGTTGTGCAACTTGTGTTGATTTGTTTTGAGGTATCTTGAAAGTGGTCAATTTTGTTAGTTTAAGAACAGGGTGATCTCTACAGATAATTTTTTAATTTTTATTTATAAACTAATCATTTTTTTTTTTTAATTTTTGAAACCAAACTACTGATCCAGTTTGATTTTTCGAGGGCTGCAAATTTTTTTAACTACCTCTAGGGCTATATAGGCTTGAAGCCCTGAAGCCATCGTCGTTTATGCTGGCCAAAGCCCAAATCCGCATTGCCAGTGTAGTTTTTTTTTTTTTTTATCATTGTAGTTAAAATATATTTAATTATAAAATGTTATTATCCTGAAAAAAAAAGAAACAAAAATCGGAATTCCAATTATTATCTCCTTAAAATAGTGAAAATTGGAGAAAAATAGATTTTTTGGCGTCACCGTCTAGTAACTAGTAAGGCTATCAGAAAAGGAGCAGTCTTGTTTCCAGATGAGCAAAAACGTGCTGTGTCTTCACTGACGTCATAATCATAATCATAATCATCATCATCATCATCATCATCATCATCATCGTAAGCAACTCCACCGTATCGATTCACTTCTTTTTTCCCTTCAACTTGCCTTTATTTCTTTTAATTGTGTGCCGTTTTGTTTTGCAGGATTTTGAGTTTTAATGGCCACTCAATCTCCGCCTCCTCCCAATTCCACGGCTGGGAATCCCCCAACCTCAGGTTCTTGTCATTTCATTTCATTTTCCCCTTAATTTTGATTGGCTAAAATTGATTTAGTTTATCAATTATTATTTGATACTTGCCGAAATTTGTCAACTTTAATTGGTGTTTGTTAATTCATGTTTAATTATTGTCAATGAGAAGCTCCGAAGAAAGTATAATCGAGTAGAAATGGTAAATTATGGAGCTTTGTTACTTGCAATTTATTGAGAGAGCGAAAAAACTTGGCTGAGGATAAATGATGTTCCCTCATTTTGTTAATTTTAATTGCAGCTGCAGAGACAGCACAACAAGCAACTGTGGTCCAGCAAGATGCCCCACCGGAGGCTGCTAAACAGCCTATTTCTTCTCCATCTGTGTTTGTGAACTCAGAGCCGATGAGAGAGGAACAAGTGCAGAATGCTGTAAAATTCCTTTCACACCCTAAAGTTAGGGGTTCTCCAGTTATGTATAGGCGATCTTTCCTCGAGAAGAAGGGGCTTACAAAGGAGGAGATAGATGAGGCTTTTCGCCGTGTTCCTGTAAGTAAATTATTTATTTTCGGTTAAATTTTGCTGTTCTATTTAATTGTTTTCTGAAGCATTCATCAGTTCTTTATTTGTCAATTTATTGTTTTTCCCCCGGATTTTTCAGGACCCATCTCCAAGTGCACAGGCAACCAGTGCCAACCAAGGTAATGAGGTTATGTATTAAAGTTAGTTATATCATCTTTTCTGTGATGTTGGCAATTTATGCATTTGAAAGGAGTTCAGCTGAAGCTTTTATCACTGATGCTGTGTAATTAATACAAGCAGATGGGCAGGTGATATCATCATCATCAACTATTCAATCTCAGGGCCCAACACAAGCTTTGCAACCACAGCCAGCAGGGGCCACTCCTAGTGCGGTTTCACCAGTGAGTACCTCAATGATGTCACGGTTTCACTGGTATCATGCTGTTCTTGCTGTAGGATTACTGGCTGCTTCTGGTGCTGGAACTGCTGTTTTTATTAAGGTAACAACAGATAACCTTTGTTTTACATCCTTTGTAAACTGTAGTCAGATGTATTGATGTCTGATTTTCATGTTCTATTGGCATTATTGATATAGTCGCTGCATCTCTGTGCATCTTTTGCCCAACTTTGTATATAGCAGCCTACATTAGACTTCCTATCACCTCATATTTTATGCTTGATACACAGTCAAATAATGTATATCCTTGTTTCAGAAATCTCTTATCCCTAGGTTGAAGTCTTGGATACGGAAAGTTGTACTGGAAGAAGAAGATGATAGTGAAAAGAAAAGTAATGCAAAACCAAGTTTGGCGGAAGAAGTGGCTGCAGCTGCAAAAGCAGCAGCAGCAGCAGCATCTGATGCGGCAAAGACAAGCCAAGAAATGTTAAATTCGAAAAACGAAGGTGTTATTCTACTGGATCCTTAGTTCATATACTCACACAACAGTTTTCTTAAGCTTCATTGCTATTTAGACTGATCCTTTCCTTTTGATGGTTAAAATTGTTTGTCAACTATTAATAATCTTCACGTACCACAACCTTTTTCATTTTTCAGAGAGGAGATATTTTTCGGAATTTATGAATCTGTTAGATGTTCAACTTCAGGAAATGAAGTCGATGAGTAATTCCATCAGGAAGTTAGAAGGTACAGTACATTTGATCTTCCTTCTAATCAAGGAAGCATATAGTCATATTGTTGAGTGTTCTGGTTGTGGGTTGACTGCATGCCAAAGCATGCCCAAGAATGACTTGCCGATTGAACAAAATGAACTCTATTGGCATTACTGAAATCGCATTTTATTTGATCTTGAGTACTAGAGTCGTTTTAAAATGACTTGATCCGCTCACAAAGTGGCCGTAGAATCTATATTTAGTGATGAGGTGAGTCCCGTTGATTTGACTCCTCAGGTTCGTTGTGAGGACCGTTGACTTTGATTCCCCATTTCTCAACTGAACTGCATATTACTGGGTTTTCGGCTCTTCAGCCAATGGACATCAATCCTTGCTTGATTTTCTTTACTTCACACATGAATTTAAAATTTATTGTTGTGTCAGCTAAACTGTGGATTACATATGCACAAGATTGCTTCCTGATCACTCTGTAATGTCTTATTCTCTGTTAGGCCAGTGCCTTGGTAATTAACATCAAGCACTTTAGTTAACATTCTTGAACATGTGAAATCTTGTAAATTGTGGATTAGGATTTGATCAACTTGTTGATTGCATATCCTTTTCTGCTATCTAATTATCAGGTCAATCTAATAATTCTGGGAGAACCTCTCTTGTTAATCAAGAAGATCACAGGGGTTCAGTCACAGGTGTGAAGGTAAGCTGAAAAAGGGTGTAGACTGAGAATGGTTTTCATAATCTTTGACTTTGTAAAGAAAAAATGGCACATAGATGTTCTGATTCAAATTTGAGCTCTAAGCTGACTTTGTACTGAAGCAAAATTCCTTTGCAGCAACTGTATACTAATGGCAAGGCAGACTTTGACATGCGATCAGGTTGCTTATTATTTGTTACTTATTTTTTACTGGATTGAATTTCTACATCAAATAACTAGAATTTTCTATGCAGTGAGATCTGCCTCACCACCTGCACCTGAAGAACCCTCTGTTGCACCTCACCCAAAGTCATATATGGAGGAAAGTACTTTCATTGTGCCTTTTATTTCTCAGAAATTCTTATTCTTTTAACTGGAAATTTATTTGTGTATGCGCTTGTCTGATTCTTGCTGCATATTCACATTTTCTTGATTAACGACTAGTCCTACTTATCTAAAATTCCGTTCTTTTTTTGTTTATGTAATAATGTTGCAGATCATGGCAATGGTCCAGAGAGGGGAGAAACCTCCCAACATCAGGGTAATGAATTCCATTTCTGATGGTTGACATTGACCTGTTTGCTGGTCACTGCTGATTGTCGATCTTTATGGATTTGTGTACAGGACATCAATGATCTACCTCCCAACCCTAATCAGCAACTATCAAATCCACGCTTAGCACCAAAAGCCAAGGTTTGGCTTTTTCGTTAGACTTGTGAATTATGAATTCCTCTTTGAATCCATTGGTTATATGAGCAATTGCATCTCAGAACTAAATAATTAATTTTGTATTTTAGAGTTAGGTTGACTCTTACAGATAGGAATTATAGCTGAACTCTGCATCACAATTTTATAATTCCTGCATCACCATGTGGGGAGATATTGTGTTACTCTCATCTGTAAAAACTGGCACCTGATTTGAAAAATAATTTTTTAAAAAATTATAAATATGACACTTCAAATAGAGAAAAGGTGCTTTCATAAAGATTCAGTGGCGGTTTGATGAACTGCATTAGGATGTCTGACCGTATGAAAATAGTTATGAATTTCCTCAAATTTAACTGACACTGATTATTACTTTTCCTCGTACTGAATAGCCTTGGGAGGTTAGCCCGGCCCAAAATGCATCTGGCCAAGCACTTCAGTCTCAAATAAGTGCTGAAGGCTTGAATTGGAAGGCTCAAGATAATGGGCTGAGCCATCAGTCAGATGATGAGAGTTCAGTTCCTTGGTGGCAGCGGAAAAATGTGAAGATCTCAGAGGTTGATGAAGATGAAATCAAGGCTGGTCCCTATGGTGTGCGAGCCAATGGGACACCAGTACAGCGGACATGGGTTCCTCCCCAGCCACCTCCTGTTGTAATGCCAGAAGCAGCTGAAGCCATCAGAAGGCCAAAACCATTGTTTCCAACAGAACAATCCGCCAGTCAGCAGTCAGCATCTCAAACTTCTGAAGTCACTGATGAGTTGCAGAGGATTACAAAAATATCTGAAGCAGGTGGTTTAGAAGAGATCAAAGGCGAGGGGTCAGTGCAGAACTCAAGTGAGATTCAAGAAGAACAAGAAACAGATGCATGAGAGGAACCTCAGGCACTCAATGTATACTCAGAAGAATGGTAATAATCGTTCTGGAATATTTGATATCTATGTGAAACAATAAGCTTGTTACCACACCAATCATGTACTTTACTCGTGCAATAATGCAGTCTACTGTTTACTTCCCATGAGAGTATAGGGTTTTGAACCACTAATTTATGATGGCGGACCTTTCGTGTGTATCATGGACTAGTATTGCATAAGTCCATAGAGTGCAAGCTATTCTTAATCGTGGTCCACATTCTCACGCGCCGCACGACACTAGTTAGTGTTATTCATTAGTAACTGGGAATTTTGTGTTATTTTTATTTATTTATTTATTTTTGGCATCATCCTACTCTTACAGAGTCTAATTTGCACGCTTGTATTTTATGATAGTTGCTTTCTTCCGTCACTAGCTTTCTCTTTCATGGTTTCACACGTTTCTCATTGACTTGATGAAATTCATATTATATTATATTATATTATATTATCTACGCAGTCTTGTGTTGTTGTTTGAACAATATATTAATTAAAGAATTAATTACCTTTGTTTAAACAGTATATTACGTACCAGCCATTATTTTTAATTTTCACGCTGGGTAGGTGGGGTGAGTCAAGCTGGACACTAAGGACCGGCACTCGAAACCAAGAGTGCCAACGTGCATGTTTCCAGTTTCTCTCTGTACGAATCTTGAAAACGTTTGTAATTATTTTAAAAACCAAATTTGAAAATTTGATTATCTCAGGAAATGTCAAAGGTGGCCTTCTTGGTCCTATTATTATATTAGATTTGCCAGATGCCGGTGCCACAACGAAATCCTTCGTTGGGGATGATGATACCAAGTCAGTGAGTTTAGAGATGCCGTCGATATAAGGGCGGCTGAATCAGAGCAGTCGATTTTGACCCTTTTATTCTACTATGTCTGGTGACAAGACTATATATAATTTATAATATTTCAAAATAAAGTGATTATTTTATACCTGTGTCACCGAAGAGTTATGTTATCAATTATCATCTTCATGGCAAAAATGACAAATAATGTATTTTAATTTCTCAGACGGGTGGTTGAGACTTGAGAGATCAGAAACGGCCAACATGACCGAATACGGATCTCGTTAAAATCTACGAGGATAAGATGCCTCAATCCAAAATGACACTCCAAAAATGAATTTTACTCGATATTATTGGCCATGTACCTAAATTACCAACCATTAGGCATTGAAATTTACTTTGGGTCTGTGTCAGTCTCTGTTTGTGCAAAGTACCATTCAATTCTGTTTTCAAAAGGAAAAAAGAAAAAAAAAATTATTCCACACAATTAAAAAATGACAAAATTTACTTGAAACTTAAAAGACATAAATTTTGGACGCAATGCAGTGGAATCAAATAGGGGTACCACCATATACGAACATTAATTAGTTTATCCTTTTATGCAATAATGCTCATCATGGAAACGACGTCGTAAGAGTGATTAAAGGGCAAGGTCTCTGGTTTATCTTACCAACAATGTGACTTCCCCTCTGGTCTTATCCTCGTGTTGACACGTGCGATTCTCATTATTACCAACTATATACAGCACCACTAATAAAATTTAAAAAATTTGCAGTAAGACGGATAAATAATAAAATGGGAAGCCATAAACAACAATGTTACATTAGCATGTGATGATGTTGATTATGATGAATGTTGGTCAATTTCATGCACCACCACAAAATACATTTTAAATTCACTTTGTCCTCTTCTTCTTTCTTTCACCATTTCTATCTATTTATTGCTGCTCCGAGCCTAAACTTGTAGATAGAGAGAGAGAGAGAGAGAGAGAGAGAGAGAGAGAGAATTAAAAAAACAAAGAAAAAAAAGAAGGTTGTGAAGCTTGATGGCATTGAATTTGCAGTTCCCAGCTGAAATCAGGGCTCTCTCTTTCTTGGACACCACCAGGTCAAATCATCGCCTTCCCAAGCTCTCAGGTTTCAGCTTCGTGACTTATAACCTTTCTTGAATTTAAATTTCATTCAGTAAGAGTACGTGCGTGTGTTTAGAATTGAGATGTTATCGCTTTAATTGGTAAAAATAACATTAATTTGGCCGAGCCTCATAGTAGGCATTCGCTTAGCTGTTGTTGTAACTTTGAAAATTTAAATTAAGCAGAAGAAGCACGACAGTTACCAACAACTCTCTTAAATTCGATATGATATTTGAGTTGATGTATGTAGTATCTCTAATTTCTATCAGCTTTGTTTGCTGGCGATTGTGTTAATTAGTGTCCGAGCTTTCGGCCATTTAAATGAATGAAGTTAAATTAAGGTTTTTGCTGTCGTTTCATTTACCATTAGGTGGGTTTCCTTTGAAGAGGAAGGATAATTCAACGGCGACGTTTGGCAGAATAGTTCAATGTTCTGCTCAGGCACCTCCTCCTGCATGGCCAGGCCGGGCTGTTACAGAGACTTTTCATAAGACTTGGGATGGTCCAAAGCCAATCTCAGTGCTTGGATCAACTGGTTCTATTGGAACTCAGGTACTTCAAATTTAAAACCATCCAGACACCAACCAAAAGTATGGTATAAAAATGCATTTATTAAACTAGCATGTTCTAGTTTACTGATGAGTATGAGTTTCCTCTAAAGATCAAAACCTGTGCTATTTAAATGCCAAAAACAAGCATATATCGTGGGACTAAACCATTTATATATGGCTAAAATTAAAACTCATAAAAGGAATAGGGGCCAAAGGAGGTGAATGGTTATTGTCATGCCCTCTGATATTTCTCCTTTTATTCATACATATTAACCAGAAGTTTTTGTTTTTTCTAAACAAACAAATGCTAAATGCTTTTTTTTTTTTTTTTGTGTCCCATCATCATGCAGACGTTGGACATAGTTGCAGAGCATGAAGATAAATTCAGAGTTGTGGCACTGGCAGCTGGTTCAAATGTAACGCTTCTTGCTGATCAGGTAAGCACTCTGTTTCGTGATGTTCAATAGAACTTGCAAGTTCACTCTTTAGACACAGTGATGATCAAAACTGACCTTCATCACTTTGTTTTGTAAATTTACATGATAATGACTGATGATAAACTATCTCTTATTTATTTATCTTTTACATATAGAAAGTTGTTCCACAGTGTTAGCAACTTTGAATCAGCAACATGTATTTCTGATTATGGTTGAATTTATTTGTTAACATCTAGGATAAAAAAGCGTTGATTTAGTGAACTGTATCAAGCAGATTGAAATTCAGTATTGTAGCTTTATCTCTCTTGAATCTTGATTGATCTTCTAGCATATTACAGGTGAAGAGATTCAAACCTCAACTAGTTGCTGTTAGAAACGAGTCAGTACTTGATGAAATCAAGGAGGCTTTGGCTAATGTTGAAGAAAAGCCAGAGATTATGGCTGGGGAACAGGGAGTCATTGAGGTGGGAATCTGCCAATTCCTCCTTTATTTTAGTTACACTGATGGAAGGAATTCTTATTATTGAGAAGATATTGTCTTGAATTTCTTTTCAGGCTGCCCGACACCCAGATGCTGTCACTGTAGTGACAGGTATAGTAGGCTGTGCAGGATTAAAGGCAAGTCCACAATTTTGTTATCGAATTCCTTTTTTACAAATCCTGGATTGAGTAATAGAGTAGAAGCTAACCAAGATTTCAGTTGTCAGAAAAAATGAATTTGCCATCTGAAAGTTCTCTTGTTATTTTTGTAACAGCCTACTGTTGCTGCAATAGAAGCTGGAAAAGACATCGCTTTGGCCAATAAAGAGACATTGATTGCTGGTGGTCCTTTTGTCCTTCCTCTGGCTCACAAGCATAACATAAAAATTCTTCCAGCTGATTCAGAACATTCTGCCATTTTTCAGGTATGGAAATCTATGTGTTGATTACAGAGTACATCCCAGTAGAATTGTATGTAAATGATAGATTCTTTCAGTGCATTTGTGGTACTTTATTGTCAGTTATGCATTTACATATTTCCTACGGTGAATAGCTTTCTTGCACTTGCATCATTTGACCATAGAACGTGTAAAATCTTCTTTCTGCAGAGTATTCAAGGCTTGCCTGAGGGTGCACTTCGACGCATTATTTTAACTGCATCTGGTGGGGCTTTCAGGTGTGGGATTATAATTCCTATTAGACTCCTTAATCTTATTAGTGAATATCTACATTGGGAACATTATTTTGTTTTACATGAGTAATTCTTACTGCATCCATAAACTTCAGGCACAAGCTTCTGTCTTAATTTTACTTGTGTTGTTTATTATTATTATTTTTCTGCACATTATCCTATCCATTTATTCCTTTTAATTTTTTTTTTTTAAATTTTACATTGAATAATGGAGGATATTTGATATGACTCACCAACATCTTCACGGCCAATTTTGGAATGCCACTTCTGTATTTTGACTCTATCCATTGGCTGCATTACTAAGAAGCTTAACGAACATTTGTTACATTTTATTTCTGACAGGGACTGGCCAGTTGAGAAGCTGAAAGAAGTTAAAGTGGCTGATGCATTGAAGCATCCTAACTGGAGTATGGGAAAAAAGATTACTGTTGATTCTGCTACCCTTTTCAACAAGGTTTTGTTTTTATCTGACATCTCCATTATACAATTTGCAAATAAGTTAAGATCCTCACACTCCAATTATTTAACAGGGTTTAGAAGTAATTGAAGCCCATTACCTATTTGGAGCTGAATATGATGATATTGAGATAGTAATTCATCCACAGTCTATCATACACTCCATGGTCGAGACACAGGTCTTACTCTCTCCAATTGTTGTGTCAGTTTATAGCAGCAGTGCCATTGAGATAACGTAAACTCTCTGTAAATTTTGATAGTTGTTTCTTATCTTCTTATCTCTGTCTTTGCATCCATATCTTTTCAGGATTCTTCAGTTATCGGACAGTTGGGTTGGCCTGATATGCGCTTACCAATCATTTATACAATGTCTTGGCCAGAAAGAATTTACTGCTCTGAATTGACGTGGCCTCGCCTCGATCTTCCCAAGTAACTGGCTTTTTCCTTGTCAAAATATGGTTTTAAAAATTTTGTGTCTGCATTTTAGAAAATAAAAACTGTGTGATTATGTATCAAAAGTAAGTAAGTTCTGCTTACGTACTCAGGCAGTTTTGCTTTCAAATGACCAAATTCGACCGAAGCATATCACAATCTTCTATTTATTGACACTTGTCACCAGAAATGGTGAGAAACAAAACAAAAAGGAATCGAATAGAAGAGGGAAGGAAGCGAGACATGTCGTCAAGGCATCATTCTTTTATTCATTCATGACCTGCCTACAAGAAATACATTTACAAATATATATATATATATATATGTGCTGAAAGATAAAGATAGTCTATTTATTGAGATAAATCTAATTTATAGATAATACAAATCTTATTCCGGTAATGGCCACCTATGCTCGAATCTTGGGGGGCTGGATTAATAAAAAAGAGCATGGGGGTGGGCACTTTGCCTGCCCCCTACCTTTAAGGTTAAAATAGGGGAAAAAATCAATATCCTTACATTTCTAACATAAAATATTCTTAGAAGTGACTGTTGATTCAGCATCAATATTGGTATGCCTTGAAAACATAGATGGATTGGAAAGTGGGCAGCTGTTATGTTACATTAATTGTAACTTATAGCTGACCTAAAATTAATTTTCCACAACCCTTATATTGCTTGAGCAGCAACAACTTAAGAGATAAAAAGAAACTATTTTTGAGTTGTATGTTATGTTACAGCTAATGTAACATAGCAGGACCCTGGAAAGTGATCCTGTGACCAGTACTTTAAATTGTTTCATTTGTATTATTCATGACTGATGAGCATGCAATTAAGGTGAATGCAAGTATTTTTATTTTATTATGCCTCCATTATTTTATCTCTGAAACAAATGTTCTTAGAGAAGACTCTGCTATGGGATTTTTCATGTGTGATGTTTGTCTTTCTATGTATGCTGAGTCATTCTTAGATGCGTAACTAAAATTGAAAGGGATGATGCAGGCTTGGTTCATTAACATTTGTGGCTCCTGACCATGCAAAATATCCATCCGTAAATCTTGCCTATGCTGCTGGACGGGCTGGAGGCACCATGACAGGAGTTCTTAGTGCAGCTAACGAGAAAGCAGTAGAGATGTTCATAGATGAAAAGTATGTATCTTTTGTCTTGATAGAAAATGTTTGCTTTGTTAAGTTTTAAGACATGATGAGTTTGTTTCCTGGGTTTTCCTTAAATCTTGTGTGATTTTATCTTTTGACAAGAAGCATCTAAAGATCACATTAACAATGCTTGTATCCAAGGGGACAACCCAATTGGTTTGTCTCTTGCAATGGAATCAAGAGGCCAAGGTTTCTAATCTCCCACACCTACCTTGAAAGGGGGTTTGATTTGATTTGGGATGATGCATGATAACCGTGATGTTTGTTGTTTTTGGTGGGTGGGGGTTGGGGGGGTGAACAAAAAAAATAAACCTGGATGATCATGAGTTATGCAGCATAACTCCCGAAATTCATAGTTGCTTACCAGTAGGAAATAACTTTTGACACTCATTTTCATATTGACTTAGATTGTCAACTTCATGAACTCCTTAGTTCCTGCCCATGAATAGAAAAGAGGGAAATTTTTTCTTGTACATTAAATGATCAAAAGTTTGAATGCTATCATTGTAGTATTTCCAACTACAGTTCTTCTCTAAGCTTGCTCTAGTATTGCTTCTATAATAAATTTGAGAGCTTAATGTCCTCTCTTGCAAAATATATTAATAATATAATGTCTTCATGTATTCAGGATTGGCTATCTGGATATTTTCAAGGTTGTGGAGTTAACATGTGATAAGCACAGGGCAGACTTGGTGACCTCGCCTTCCTTAGAAGATATAATACATTATGATGCATGGGCAAGACAGTACGCGGCTAGTCTGCAATTTTCATCCGGTAGAAGCCCTGTTCCAGCATGAGTGACTGCTTGCATTGATGCCCCACTTTGAGAACTAGAGAGGTGTGTTTACTTTTGCCAAAAACTGGTATTCTTGCCAATGTTTAAGGAGGCATCCAGCAATTGTACCATAAATAAATATAATGTGGGGATTCAGTATACGTCCCCGATTTTATAGGTGCAAAATGTATGAATGCATTTTTTAACCAATTTGACCGTCGGTGTTTTGTTAGTTTAGAGGAAAAAGGGGTATTTATTATTATTATTAATCACAAGTAAATGGAAGATGAGGAAATTTTTTTTTTTTTTTTTGTAGTACAAAGAACTATCGTTGGTCTAGCGCTAAAGGTCTACATTAATAATGTTTAGGCTAGGCTTGCTTTACGCATCTCTATCGGATGAGGTTTGAAAATGACAAATATTTTTGTTGTTAGTTTCAGCTTTATTTGAACTAACTGAATTGCTGGAGCGTTTTAGATTGTTCATTTTATACAAAAAAAAGTACAACAATTGACATGGCAACTCTAATAGGGAAGGAAGATATAATCCTGTCTTCTTGTTATATAATGTTGGAGTGCGCAATAACATTTGAATTGATATTAAATTGGTCTATTGTCAAAAAAAAAAAAAAATGTTCTCAATCTATATAGTTTTATGAGAAATGCATTGCTGTTCATTCCTACAAAGACTTCACCATTTTTGTTCGTTCCTACAAAAATGCATTGATGTTTTATGAGAAATGCATTGATGTTCATTCCTACAAAAACTGCACCATTTCTTGACTAGTAAGATCAAGAAAGAATTTTTGTTCGTTCCTACAAAAACTTCACCATTTCTTGATTAGTAAGATCAAGAAAAAAGATGAAGTTTGGAGATTTCTGAGTTTTGAGAAAGTTATGAGAAAGACTATAAGTTCAAGCTTCAAAATGCATTGTTTCTTCATTATAAGTTCTAACTTGAGGGTGAGTTTTATTTTAAGAGGAGAGAATGATATAAGATATTACTAGAAAATATTTAGGATATTAATTTTTTTTATAACTTTTTTGATGGTTTCTATTTTAATTAGAGTTACTTATAATATTATTTGTCTAGGTTTTTTATTTTCAGTTTAATTTAATTTTCTTATTTAAGTTAATTTGGGAGGGTATATTTAGCATATTGTAAATAAGAAGGTCTTTTCATTTTTTAAAGAACCAATTGTTTAATAAAAGTTCCTCTTTTATAATTTTTTTTTTAAAATTATCTATTAAAATCTTTGTTATAGAGTCATTTAGAGTAAAGCGTCAAACTCGCTGTAAAATATTATTAAATTTAATTGAATTGTTTGAGTTAGAATCAATCTAATCATGCTCGATTAAAGTATAATATAATTGCATTAGCTTTTCGATCTTATAATGATATCTAGAATTTATCTATCCTATTAATCCGCATTCCCTACCCTGCTGCATTACATCTCCTAAAGAATGCAAAAACATTCCTAAATTCACAGCGGCCTCTATCCGTCTTGAACTTTTTGGCCAATAATTAGTTTCTTAGTCAGCGTATAATTTAAATAATATAGCGTTTTCCATTTGAAACATCCTGTGACATCGATCATCATTTTCTTCAACCGCAGATTTTCCGTTTGCATAGAATTCATTAAAGGTTGTTTATAAATATGTTTGAGATAGCAGTCTTCTATAAGAAAAGAAGTGCAGTCGTGCAGAGGTACATACGATTTTGCCGAACAACTCATTTCTAAAATAAACTGTGAACAATTATTCAAAAGGTACCACTAAGCAGGTAGCAAAATTAAAAAATACAAAAAAAATAAAAATTTGTAGCAAACAATTATAAAAATCATTCATAATTATTATCATAACTAATTCTAATTAAAAGTAGTACGAGGACATTATTATAAAATCAGTTGTTCATGAAAACTAAAATCTAAGCGCCTGAAAGAAAAATCTAACATCATCTAATGAGTTGAGTGCAGTAACATATTTTGAAGATCATAAGTCTGATGATTTCTCATATTAGACTCAATTAAGCATTATCTCTCAATCTTTTATGATAAAAAAAAAATCTCTCTGTTCTCTTTAGATAAAAAGAGTTGGAGTGGTAAATAACCACTAGTCACTTCCAACTTTACTCTAGATAAAGATTCAACCATTTGCATCAACTCTCAGAAATACTACAACCAACGGTATCATTTTTCTTATCCCCAACAACATTTTATTAGGCGTTCCCTGTGTCGTGATAATTTTGTAGCGCCTCCCACCTTTCCCCCTCCTAATCCAATCTTTTTTAACTTTCTTTGTCCTTTTATATGCAATTAATCTCACGTTTTTCAGTTTTCTTTTCATCCACCAGTTTCTCATAATTTTCAATACTTGTGTCAGATTCTAACTGATGGGTGTACTTTCTAATGGAATGGAATGACATTTTTGTATTAACTTTTCATGACTTTTAGAGGGAAAGGCACCGGCTGAAGATGCCCAAGTATGCTCTCCAGTGGCTGCAGTGTTCATGAACATCTTGTCCGATTTCCCTTCTAATTTTTTTTATCAATTCCTCCTTTACGAAACTTGCTCGCTTTAAGATGCATATATATACAGAATGTGTGAAGTTAAATGCTAATTCTGTACAAGATAAAAAATTTACTGTAAATCACAAAATGAGCAACTGAACTTTCCCATCCAACACTAGTAAAATGATTTCCAGGGCCCCGTCCCACCTCTACTTTCATGATAGAGTATGCCCATCCCACTGTGCCTTAATCAGTCGTGCATCACGAAGTTTCGGCAGAGTTGGTATTTTTGTTGCTCTTCATCCATGCATAATGATAAAATGTAAAAACCAAAATTCATTGATGACACTCAGGGCAATCAAAGCATTCAAGCACTCGAGAAGTTGAGCAATCGGATCATTATCACCAGATTATTAATCTAAAGCTACAATATTCACGCAAGCATGGCTATCGTGGCAGACAAACAGTCACAAGTACTAAATAGCAAAATCACAAACATGGCTATCGTGAAAAAATATATACAATATCATTCTCATCAAAATAAGAATTTAGAACAAATATAAATATGTTGGACGTTAAATTAAAGCCATAGTTATGAAATTGTAATTTAAAGTTAACTTTCATGTAAAATTGTTTAGGGGAAAATATAATGTCTAATAGTATATATACTAAGGTTTATAGAAAAAATGAGAGTACACGATCATTTTTTTGTTAAATATTAAAATTATAATAGAAACTTAAAAAAAAATGTGTAGTAATTTATTTAATAAATTTCTTACAAAAAGTAATCTTGTACTAACTTTTATAAGTTGTGTCAAAATGAAAAGAATTACGAGATAATTAGTTTTTATAAAATTTACTAAACATTATTTTTTTAAAAAAAATATGAAATAAGTAAAATTTTGAAGTCAATGACCTCATCTGACTTTAGTTATGAGTATTGATTCATTGACCAATTTTATTTGTATTAAACTCTTTATCACGTTTAAAAAAATTAAAATATTTATATTGACATTATAGTATAACACAATATAAGATAATTGTATGTAATACATGATTCTATAGTGCAGTACAATATATTATCATGTAATACACGGTAGTATCGTATAATATAGACTTTATCGTGTATGACAAATTATACTTTTTAAAATTAAAAGTGAATGAGATTAAAAAAATTATAAGAAAAGTTTATTTTATATCTTTTTATTATAAAAAAAAAATTATAGGTATTTAATTAATTTTGAAATCTAAATTTTATCATGAATTCTAAATCTCATGACTGGGTCATTTAAAAAAAAAAACTCTCATAAAATAAGTTATTTATTGAGTTTTAAATTTTTAATCTCAATTTTAAACGAGAACCTACTAAAATTACAATTTCCTCTAACAAAACATAGGAGTAACGTAACTAACATTGATTCCGCTTTGGGTTGCTCCCGATAACTTATAGAATACGCTGGTAGTACTGTAATCCTAACGGAATAAGCGATGTTGTCAATTATCATGTGATAGCCAAAAATAGAAAGAAAATAAAAATTCCTGAGACGGCCAAGTGGCGCGTCAGTTATGGAATTAGCAAACACAACCGAGTATGGGAAAATGGGATCTTCTGAAATCTATGAGGATAAGGCTCAGGGATCGAAAATGACTCTACTGAGAAATCAATTACACTCAAACTCAATATCATTAAGCAACGCAACGCAGTTACCAGCCAATATAATAGGCTTAGAAAAGGCAGATATTACTCCACTTTAGTTTCCAATTTAAGAAGAAAAGATCATGCAAATCTTTTTTTTTTTCCCAATAAAAAGAAATCAAATTACACGACAAAACATCATCTCTGGGGGTGATATTATTATTGAAGCATCTGGCAATGTTTTACTTTTGTTTCTGAATCAAACACGTGTACCAAATAAAAACAAAGATCTGTATTAATTTTGCAATAATGCTCATGTGCGGAAGACTTTGACGTGGCAATATCTAATAAATTTTTCCTTTCCATATTGTTGTGATTTGTGATCTGATTAGCATTTCCGACTCGGGTCTCGTCCTCTTGCTGCCACGTGGCACTAATCTTGTTTATTTCCATCATAGGATCCACAAATAAAACTTAAATTTCTGTAAAGTGGATAATTAACGTAAATCGTACGCCTTAACATTGATATGTGATTCTGAATTCCGGACTATTTCGTACAGCAGAAGCAGTTTTGTCAGCATCTTTCTGTCTTTCCTTTCTTTCTAGCTCTGGTTCAACTTTTTTTTTTTATATATATTCATGACACTCCCAACCGAAGCTCTTGCCTCATTCAAATAGGGAATAATAATAACAAATAAAAATTGTAAGGGTCGATCGATGGCTTTGAATTTGGTGTCTCCAACCGAAATCAAGGCTCTGTCTTTCTTGGATACCACCAGGTCCAATCATCGCCTCCCCAAACTCTCAGGTGAATTACCCACTGCCCAATTGCCCACTGCCCTTTCAAGGCTAATTGCTCGCTTTAGCAAGTAGGAAACCGATCCCCTTGATCCTATGGCGCCTTTTACTTAACAATAGAGTTTATATAACAAAATCTTTTTTATGTTTATTTCTGAATAATAAAATGTAAATAACGTCATGTCTATATATATATATATATATATATATATATATATATACAAACAATCTCTTGTGACCATTTATGGTGATATGAAAATATTAGTTAAAATGTGAAAGAAGTTAGTTATAATAATTATACGATCTTAGGATATTTTTATATAACCAACATCTCTATGTTACATAAAAATAAATTTATATAGCAGTTTATAGAATTTTAATTATTGAATAAAAAGTATACAAAAGTAATTTTGACAATATCTTAAAAATTGGTGAAATAGAAATGGTATTTCAATTATGATTCGCATAAATTTGAATGCGTAAATTATGTAAATGAGAATGTAACGTAACGATATAATTATTTAAATACAATGATTTCCAAAAGAAAAAAAAAAAGGTCAAAAATATATAAAAATTTTTAATTTAAATATATTATTTATTTGCTGGAGGGTAATTTTGGAATTATATAGGCGACTTATGCTGCCTTTAAATTGTAGCACAAGTACGATAGTAGCTCTCAACAATCTGAGAAATGAGAGAATTTTCAGTTAGAAGGATTTGATTTATTTTTTATTTTTAAAACAAATTAGGGGGGATTTGGTTGAAGACGAAGAGGAACAAGGATAATGGAACGGCGACGTTTGGGAGAATAGTGAAATGTTCAGGTGAGGCAAGTCCTCCAGCGTCAGCGTGGCCAGGCAGAGCCGTTGCCGAGTCGCGTCCAAAGACATGGAAAGGTCGAAAGCCGATTACAGTGCTTGGATCAACTGGTTCTATTGGAACTCAGGTACTTAATTAAATATGCATAATTAATTAATAACATGTAGCTGATAATCATCTATATTCGTTCTAATTTTATCGTCATGCAGACCTTGGACATAATTGCAGAGCATGAAGATAAATTCAGAGTTGTGGCACTAGCTGCTGGTTCTAATGTTACTCTTCTAGCTGATCAGGTGGGTAACTAATCACTTTCATTCACGTTCTGCTTTTATTTTATTTTGATACAAACTTGCAATATGTTACACTATTTACTTAACTGAATTATTGTTATTTTTTTTTAACTTGATTTGAAAAATTTTCACGATAATGATTGATTATAAGTTACCCATCAGTATTGTAGCTTTACCTCTCTTGAACCTTGGTTGATCTTTTAGCATATTACAGGTGAAGAGATTCAAACCTCAACTAGTTGCAATCAGAAATGAATCATTACTTGATGAACTCAAAGACGCTTTGGCTAATGTTGAAGAAAAGCCTGAGATTATGACTGGAGAACAGGGAGTTATTGAGGTAGGAATCATCCGTCCATCTTTTCTGCCTTTCTTTTGCTTGACAACTTCTTATCATCCACAACATCATTGTTTTCAGGCTGCCCGCCACCCAGATGCTGTAACTGTAGTTACTGGGATTGTAGGTTGTGCAGGATTAAAGGTAAGTCCCACAGTTTTGTTGATGAATTCCCTTTCTAGGAATCCCGGGTTGAGTAGTAGGGTAGAATTGCTAATTAACCAAGATTTCAGTCCTCAGAAGACATGAATTTGCCAGCTGAAAGTTCTCTCTTTCTCTTTTCCTTTTTTCTGGTTTTCTTTTCTTTTCTTTTCTTTTAACAGCCTACAGTTGCTGCAATAGAAGCTGGGAAAGACATAGCTTTGGCCAATAAGGAGACCATGATTGCTGGTGGTCCGTTTATCCTTCCTCTAGCTCACAAGCATAACATAAAAATTCTTCCAGCTGATTCAGAACATTCTGCTGTATTTCAGGTATGAAAATATGTTTGATGATTACTGATTGCATGTAAATAATAGGTACAAGTGAATTTGTGCTACTTTATTGTCAGTTATGCATTCATCATTTACATATTTCCTATGATTAATATCTTTCTTGCCTTGCATCATCTAACTATATAAAGTTTCAAATCTTCTTTCTGAAGTGTATTCAAGGCTTGCCTGAGGGTGGACTTCGGCGCATTATTTTAACTGCATCTGGTGGGGCCTTCAGGTTTGGCGTTTTGGTTCCTGTTACACTCTTTAATCTTATTGGTTAAGGTTTACGTTGAGAACATTATTTTCCTTTACACAAGTAACTCATATTGCCTAACTTTTAAACATCAGGCATATTTCCTTTATATTGGCATCAATAGGCTTCAGGCTCAAACTTCTGACTTAATTTTACTTGTGTTGTATGGTTATTCTGCACATTATCCATTTTTTTTTTTTTGCACTAAGAAATCCTTATCCATTTACTCCTTAGATTTCTTCTTTTTTTTTTTTTAAAAAAAAAATGTTATGTTCAATATTGGATGGATATTTGATCTCACTCATCAACAATGTCATGATCAAGTCTGGAATGCCACTTCTTCTGGCATTTTAATTCTATCCATTAGGTTCTGAATAAAAAATTAAGAACCTTCTATCCATGGGGTGCATAACTAAGAAGCTTCATGAATATTTGTTCACTTTGTTTCTGGCAGAAACTGGCCAGTTGAGAAACTGAAAGAAATTACAGTAGCTGATGCATTGAAGCATCCTATCTGGTCTTTGGGAAAAAAGATTACAATAGATTCTGCCACGCTTTTCAACAAGGTTTGTTTTCATCTGACATCTCCATTGTAAAATTTGCAACTGAGTTAAGTCCCTCTCACTCTTATTATTTGACAGGGATTAGAAGTAATTGAAGCCCACTACCTATTTGGAGCAGAATATGATAATATTGAGATAGTAATTCATCCACAGTCTATCCTTCATTCAATGATTGAAACACAGGTCTTAGTCTTTCCAGACTTGCTTGTTAGTTTATAGTAGAAGTGCTATCAAGATGATGAGAACTCTCCATATACCTTTGTATAGTTGTTTCTTACTATCTTATCCCTGTTTTTGTATGTATATCTTTTCAGGATTCTTCTGTTATTGGACAGTTGGGGTGGGCTGATATGCGCATACCACTTCTTTATACAATGTCTTGGCCAGAAAGAATTTACTGCTCTGAATTGACATGGCCACCGCTTGATCTTGCCAAGTAACTTGCTTTTTCCCTTGTCAAAATATGGTTTTAAGCATCTTTTGTTTTCTTTGTAGAAAACAATAAAATAAAATAGATAAATCAAAATCCTTGTGATATGTTTCAAAATAAGAAACTTTATGCTTATACTTCTGCCGGTTTTTACTTTCAATAGTGACCCAAATTCAACCCAAGCGTTTCACATTCTTCATTGAAAGTAGATAGGAATGACTGTTTACATTCCATGTTGGAATTTTCTTTGTGTCATATTAAGGTTCTGGCGTCAAGTAAAAATTGCTGATATTTCACTTTATTGCGAGCCAACCATGCCTGTCATCTGGTTAAACATATCAGTATGATATGTTTGAACAGTGATCCAGTGACCAGTATGATTAACTGTTGCACTTATTATTCATGACTAATGAACATACAATCAAGATGGTTGCATGTATTTTTATATTTGTTCTGTCTCCATTATTTTATCTCTGAAACAAATGTTCTTAAAGCAGCCACTCGCTGTGGGAACATTTCATGTGATTTTAAAATAATCTCTCTGCATGTCTTAATATGCCGAGAGTCATTCTTAGATGCACAACTAAAATTGAAAGGGATGATGCAGGCTTGGTTCATTAACATTTATGCCTCCCGACACTGCAAAATTTCCCTCTGTGAATCTTTGCTATGCTGCTGGACGGGCCGGAGGCACCATGACAGGAGTTCTTAGTGCAGCAAACGAGAAAGCTGTAGAGTTGTTTGTCGATGAAAAGTATGTATCTTTCATCCTGATAGAAAATGTTACTTTCTGAACTTTAAAAACATATTGATGAGTTTGTTTCTTGGTTTTTCAATATTGTGTGATCTATCTTTTAACAAGGAACATGCTCCAAAAATGCTTGATGGTCATCAGCTATGCTGCATAAGTCCCAAAAGTTGTAGTTTCTTATTTTGTTATTAGTGGGAAATAACTTTTGAAATTCATTTTTCATATTGATTTTGATTGTCACATCAACTTTGAAATATGTCTCACGTTGTTCAGTTGCATGTATTTTCTTGCAATTGTTCACTGGTACATACATGCCTGTGAAAGGAAAGAGACTAAACATTTTTCTTGGTTGCACAATGATGTGATCAGAAGTTTATTATTTTAGTTACAATTCTTCTCAAAGCTTGCCTAGTATAGGTAGTATAATAAAATTGAGTGTGTAATATCTTCTCTTTGAAAATATATTAACATATAATATCTGCTTTGTATTCAGGATTAGCTATCTGGATATTTTCAAGGTTGTGGAGTTAACCTGTGATAAGCACCGGGCAGACTTGGTGTCCTCGCCTTCCCTAGAAGATATAATACATTATGATGGGTGGGCACGAGAGTATGCAGCTAGTTTGCAACTTTCATCTGGTAGAAACCCTGTTCCAGCATGAGCGATAGCTTTGCATAAATGCCCTATCTGAGAGCTGGCAAGATGTACATGTTTACTTTTTGGGTAAAAACTGGTATTCTTCCCAAGGTTTGTGAAGGCATGGAGCACTTGTAAAATAAAATAAATATAAGGTGGGGATTCAGTTGTGTTCCCCCATTTTTTAGCTGTAAAATGTATGAATGCGTTTGTTCACAAATTGGAGCATTGATGTTATCTTAGTAGTTAATATATATATATATATATATATATATATATATATATATATATATATATATATATATATATAAATGAAGATGCAAAACTTGTGTTTTACAGGCATTGGTTTTAGCCTTTAAATCCTACGACATTAGCAATGTTTCGGCCTGCACACACCTATTGGTAGTGGCAAATGCCAACCCAACTCCAACCGCAGTAATCCAGTGTGGTTTGTGCGGGTTGAGTGGGTTTGGTGCACACACACCTTGGTATTTCTAATTCTAGTCTAAAATGATGAAGACTGTACTCCACAAAATTCAATAATTTGAAAAAGGGCAATCGATTACTTATTGGTTTTGATGCGTTTCTACATTTCCACAAGCAGGACCTAGTTTGTGTATGTATATCAAACTGTATTCCAAAAAGACAAACATATCCTTTAGCGTCGTGCAGCATAGTTCTACTGGGGATTGTCGTTTCCGATAGTGCTTATGCAAAAAGATATATCCCTATTTGCAAAAAGTTGCCGGACGTATATATTATTACCCCATTTTGGAAGGGGCCTCGGACAAGAGCAATTTCTTCTACTAATTATTGAGCATGCAACGAGCCGACGATAAATCTTATAATATATTAAAAATATTATATCAGTTATATAATAAATAAATAATATTATAATATATATTTATTTATTTTTAAATAACATAATATAAATAATAATTACATTAAATTTAATTATATATATCATACATACATTAATTAACTATATTACCTGTAATATATTATAAAATTTTTTGAAGACGAGAGCATTAATAAAAGACCATATACACTTTGGTATTAATTAAACACGTGGTGTTATTTAGTAATAGACCGCCATGAATTACTTTAACTTATAGACCATTTTCGTTTATGTAACACAAACATCCTGCTGCATTAATTAAGTTCATCAGAATTTAGAACAGAAATTTATCTGTTTGATGTTTAAGATGCATTGATATTGTCGGTGCCGACCTCAAATCATTAATTGGAGCTTTTTGAAGCCATTAAAAATTATCATAGACACATTGATAAATTAAAACAATTTAATCACCCTCGACTTTACTCACTAGAAAGCAGAAAGTTCAGTGGGAACAGGTGTACAATTTAGTGCATTGCAGCATTTCCAGGCTTCTTCCCTTTAGCCGTTAAGAGCAATGTTTTTATGGTTCGAGTTCGAGATTCACATCTTGTCTTGGAAGCACATAGGATTAGAGATTTCCAATTATCTCTTCAAGGAATGCAATGTACTATTAATCACCCACTAAACACGGATGATTTTATCAAGACTTGTCTTGTCACATTGTCTCTCTTCATAGAGTCAATAACAATGATTAGTGGAAAATTAATACGTGACCGTATCTTAATTTCTTAGATTGATGAAAAATTAACTTTACCTTTTGTTCTTTTTTTTTTTTTTTTTGGTGGTGGGGGAGGTGGGACAAAGAAAAATTGAACTTCACTTAATTATTAGATTAATATTTGATGCATTTTCAATGTTCCTGGGTCCCAACTGTAGACCAAAAAGAAAAAAAAAAAAACCAAAAGATTGCTTTGAAGGAGTTAATTATACATTCACCACCATCCAATGTTAAGCAAGCATCTAATAATCCTCTTATTTTATGCTCCTTTGTGCGTATGGAAAGCTCATGAGATATGTAAAATGAGGAAAGCAGGCGGCAGCGGGCTCTTTTTCTACCTTTTTCTACTATATAATCTTATGCTTGCTAATGCGTTCATAGTCTTGAAAGAGATTTATCATTTTAATGGAAGAAACATTGGCATTTGGCCATGGATGTAGACATGAAGATAAAATATGGTCCGCCATTTTGAAGAAGATTAAAGAAAAAAAGGGGAAGCATTAAAGTGGAGATCTCCTGTGACTCGTAAACACGGCCAGCTATTAGCTATTCATTAAGGAATCCTCTCTCTCTCTCTCTCTCTCCCCCCGCTCACTTTACCTTATGAATAAAAAGACAATATTGGAAATCGCAAGTTATCCAAATGTATGATGTGATACTTCAAGGAACTTTGCTCTTCATTTGTAAAATGTTGGCAAGTGGCTTACCGACACATGGTATGCACAATGTTTAGGTACATATCATGTAATTCATTGATTCATTTCATCCCAAATCAAGAAAAAACTTGCAAACATTTATAGATCTGGTGTAGATTTCGAAGGCAGAGCCTCAAATTATATATTATAATTGTAAAAAACTTAAATGTAATGGACCCCAAGTTCAAATAAGTTAATTTTTATTTCATTTTTAAAACCAATCAAAGATAAGATGCTGGTTGCTTCAGTGATGTATGGTATTACTTGTGTGAACCATTTTCCTTTGCCTTGAGCCCTTAATAAAGAATAAAAGTGTAGGAAGAGACTAGAGAGGCTGTGCGAAGTACGAATGGTGTGGGAGAGCGTGTCTACGGAGATTTGGTTGAGTACCCAAGAAATTTTTGTAGCTGTGGGCCTGTGGCTGTGAGTGTTTAGAGGATTACAGGGTTTGGCATTGCGTTTGTGTATGCTCTATCCATTTTCTTTTCTTTTCTTTTTTTTTTTTTTTTTAAAAAAATGGGTGTGAAATTTTGAAAATACCTGACAGCTGCTTCCCAGTTTCTCCCTTAGTCTATGGAAATGTGTACTGTACACGAGGCTGCAAGTCTGAAACCACAATGCTCACTTCAGTTATTTTACTGATTATCTTTTTCTTTTTCCCCCCAAGAGCATAGAGTATCACTAATTTTAAATTACAATTACAGTGTTTCTGATATTTTCTGCTAGCTGGAAAGTAATTAAAAACACTTCATGTTCAGATATTTCCGCAGTTCCCGTTTCCTTCTCAATTGAGACCGACTAGACATATATATAAGATAGAAGGTTAAAGAAGCTACTGTTTTTAACTTCAGCAGAATTTCCCAGTTTTTGTTGGAAGACCAAGATGACAAAATACATACAACTAGACTAAGACCAAGAGACTCATCATATTCGTAGGTCTTCGCCTCTTCGGTCCTCCGGTGTACGGGACATATTTTATTTAATAATAAGATATTGCCAAGCAAGCAGCTATCTCTATCCCTATCTCTACGCGGTAATTGGGATCCATTAATTCATTGTCCTCATGGATCCCACCAGACACAAATTGCCGAACTTCACTCAATTGGAAATTGGATTTACAAAAGATCAAAGGGTTCTTTTAGATGGGACCCTTAACCAAAGGAATTTTGCTGTAAAAGTTTTGGTGGGTGTCTACTCTCTCATTGTTTATTCATTAAATTATCTTTAAATTTAGTTTTATTTTTGAAAATCCTCACCATTCGAAACCCACATGCATCAGCACTACAAAGACAATCTAATGATTTTTGCTTGTAAATATCATATCCCACTTGCTTTTGATTCCAAGCCAAAAGGAGAGGGAGAGAGAGAGAGAGAGAGCAGGGGCGTTGTTTCTCTTAATCTTACCCACTTCAAATTTACGAAGGAAGCAGAGCAACAATAGACTGATTCTCAACTTATGATTATAGAAATGATGTAAACTTTATCTTACACTCCAATAAGGTGCCGCAATTGATGTGATCTTTAATTATCAGGATGATACTGACTTTATTAACAAATTTGTTCTTCTTTTTGGTTTATTTTATGGCTGGTAACACTAAACGTCTAAAAAATTAAAAAAATCGAGGCAAAATTGTCACATTCCACGACTTGGTCGGTATGACTAATCTTCATCGGATTGGTATGGAAGAAGAATTATCCAAACTATTGAGTGAATTACGGCTTCCTCATGGTTACACACAATAGCCAACTAGATATGATTTATATACTTAAATTTTACCAAATTTAAACATTAAAAATTTGGGAAGAAAATGTCAAAGAATTTAAATATTAACAATTAGTTGACATTTTCAGAGTAAATAATAAAAATAAAAAATAAAGAAGAGTTTACAAACGGCCCGATAAAATGAATTTAAAAAGATCATTTCTTTGTTTGCACCGAAATTGGTTGAAAAATACAAAGCAGAGTTTTTTTTTTTTTTTTTTTGTCCCCTCAGAACCGCACTACAATCAAATCTAGAAAAATAAATGCACGTATAATCAAAAGATTAAGAATTTTTCTCAAAACAAACAATCATTTTTAGAACACAGTGTGAAAAAATTTCAAAAGCAAACCAAATCAGAGACTAAATTACTCATTTATTTATATATGTATATATGTGTGTGTATATTTACACACAATTAACAAAAACAAAAAAAAGTTACATCTATTTGAATGAACCGAAGTACCGAACCGAGCTAATTAATTATCATAATATATATAATTTATGTAGCTCCTAAAAGAAAAAGAAAAACTAAATTAAAACTACCATATATAATAATAATAATAATAACAAATAGAAAATGAAGAAATTTTAATTAACACAAACCCATCAGCATCATCATCATCATCATCATCATCATCGGCATCATAATCTGTAACGGCGTTCGATGGTGTTGAATCTTGTTCATCGTTCAAAAAGGATGCAAGTTTCTGGTGAAGCCGTTAGACATTAATTAACATTACTAAAGAAACCGACCAAGTCTTGCCTATAAGGCAAAAAGGATCGCTTCTTATCTTCTTCTTTAACGGATCGATTCCTAGCATAGCGCTCTTGAACAGTAGCTTTATTGGCAGCTTTGCCGGTGCCAGTGGCAGAGGCAGAAGAAGATTTATCAGAATCTTTAATGTCTCGATGATGATGATGAGCAGCAGCAGCAGTCGCAGTCTTCTTGTTGTTGTGATTGCTAGAAACGAGAGGCGTGAAGAAGACGAAGGTGTCTTTGCCATCACTGTTGCTCCTGTAAAGCAAGTCTCTGAACTTCCATCTCTTGGAAGATCCAGTTGAGCGGCTCTTCTTGCAGGACCTCCCCAGGGACTGAGATTCCTTCTTCGAAGGCTTGGGCGTCCAGACGCAGTAGGTCCCCGGCGGCAAGTTATCGAGATCGTCAGCTTCAGATGATGAGCAAGAATAAGAAACGGAGGTTTCGCGCTCTTCGCTCATCAGCTTTCCCAGCGGCAGCCTATTACTACTTCTTCCTGTGGTTGTCGTGGATGAAGGAGCAGGAGAAGGAGCAGGAGCAGGAGCAGGAGCAGCGTTGTTTTGATGATCATAATTATGAAACAGCAAGTCTCTGTTGAAGAGGGGGTACAATGGTTTTATTTGACCGTTGAAGAAGATCTCGTCCGCCGTGATGGACGACCACTCTTGCTTCTTATTACAAACAACTGCAAACTCAAATTCTTCTTCTTCTTCTTCTTCTTCTTCTTCTTCTTCTTTGTGTTTTTGTTTTTGCGAGAACAACTCCACATCATCGTCAAAATTGCTTTCCCTCGTGTCGTCCTCCTCCTCCTCCTCCCGCACCCAGTTGATGTTGAATATATCTTCCGAATCCTCCGGCTCTTGCTGTCTGAATTCTTCCACAACTCGTGCTGCAATCTCTGCAAGATTGGCTGACGAGTAGCTGCTGAAGCTCGGAGAGCTTGGCGACAGCGACAGAACCGGGCTTGCACCTGCACCTGCACCCTGCATTTTTCTTTCTACCTTTTGGTTCCTCCTCTATCGATATATCTATTTATCTATAATCTAATCTAATCTAATCTGGGACTTCTCCCAAGCTCTGTCGTGTCCTTTGGTTATATAAAATTAATTACAATACGACAAACAAAGGAAAAATAGATTTTCAAGTTTTTATTAAAACAGAGCGAGAGCGAGAGCGAGACGGAGAGAAAAAAGAAGAAAGAGTTGGTTGAAAATTTATACAAAAAAGTGTGGGAATCCTAATCCTTGAAATATATATATAGTGTGAGTGGTTGTGCAAATGTTTGTAAGGTGACCAATAAATAAATAGAATCGGTTACTTGGCGACTTTTGTTTGTAGTATAGTTGCAACGAAATTTCATTTCAGAAATATGCAAATGTAAAAACAATTTATATATCAAGTTAGTAATTAACATACATATTACATATAAATTAGACTCGGATATTTTGTTTGTTTGTTTGTTTGTTTGTAAATTGTAATTGCATCACGTAACTTGGAAAGTTCTTTTCTTTGTTCACACGTAACCCGAGTTTTGAGTTTAATTTTATATGTGTAATCGCAACAGGATTCACATGTGTTTTTCATCCTTTTGTTTGTCTTTTTTGCCATTTTTGTTTTGGCCAATGTTTTTTCTCGAATCTGGAGACTCTTTCTTATGCTCTGTCTTTTTTTTTCTTTTTTCTAAGTTCTAGAAGCTTGAATATATTTCCAAAAATTATTTTTAAATTTTTACATTGCCTAATGCCTAGTTAGTTTTTGGCACTCTTTAGGGGTTGGCATTTTCCTAGAATTGATGGTGATCTGATTGATAATCAAATTGATAAAACCAAAAAAAAAAAAAAAAAATTTGTCGAAATCTAAAAATGGTGCAAGAAACAACAAGTACGGGGAGGGGGAGGGGGACGGTGCCCATCATCGATAATTCAATGTGGCTGGCCGATAGTCCGATGATCATTCCTTTTCCTTTTCCTCAATAGTTTTTAGAAGATATCAATCATATCACTCACTGTCACCCAACACGTACGTGTGAAGTTCAAAGCACCACACGTGTCTGCAGCTGCAACTCCCACCACTTTCTTGGTAACTCGTGGTTGGTTGCCACCCAATTTCATCACGATGAGGATGACGTTTAGCACCAAAAGGTTAAGAATTTTAATGCTAACAACCCCGACTTAATTAATTTTTGCATTTAGTTTTAGGACTCGCTGCCATCATCCTATTCATATGTACGTTTTAATTGGTATATTTTGCTCTCCACATATTACACCCATACTTTTTCTTGCTTATCTATGACACGTATATGAGCCTCTGCATTTGAAATTTCAATCACTTTATTATATTTCACTTAAATTTTGACGTGGATATGATCCAAAATGGATCCGTTTGTGCGGACTACGTACCTCTAATTTACCTCAGATTCAATCGCTACACTGCACTGGCATCTTGCTTGCTAAGTGTTAGAAATTTGGGAAACCTAATTATTTTTCTTAATATATATATATATATATATATGAGAGAAATTAAACCCATTTGTCAAAAATAAATAGTCTTTATCTAATCCGATATTTTAAAATTCTTAATAGTTTGGGAAAGTGATTAAATTGTAAGATTTAATAGGCTTAAAAATTAAAACGCATAAACTACACAATTTATACGTTTTTCTGAATTTTTCCTCATTTTAAAATCTCAAATTAAAATATTTCTATTTAAAGAAATATTGTTAGACATTCTAAAATTTTATCGTAAATGAAATGACGTAGTATTCATCAAGTGAATGTAAGATAATATAATTAATTCATTTAAAATTTATATATATAAAAAAAAATATCGACCACGTGATGAATAATACATTATTTAAGATAAAATTTTGGGATTACTCTTTACATGGTACTAAATTATTCCAACTTATGGTTAGATTATCAATTTTCCGAATTTTATATACGAGCAGCTTAATACAAGGTTATCATGAATCTTACACGTTAGCATGAATTCTCGCTTACTCATTTGGTCTATTTCGGTTTTCTTTTTCTTCGATTATAATCAGCTGGCAAGCTTTTATAATTCATACATACATTGCACAAATTCACCGTGTATATCCAATTTCTTTGGGCCAATTTGCATATACATATATAACCATAAAGCTCTATTATAAAATGAAGTTTTATCACCATTATCAATTTATTTATATATATAAATCGAATTCTAGAGTTTTGTTTAAGTTATTTTTCACATGGATTAAGTTTTAGGTGACGGATTTTTGTAAGCATCTTGTAAAAGTGTATATTAAAAAATTAATAGTTCTAGTATTGTTAAAGGCGGTTGCCGAAAACAGTTTCTACTTAATTTCTAGTATATCCACGTATATTTATATTTAGCTAAAAAGGGAGTAGGTGAACATTTAAAAAAAAAATATATTAAAAGAGAGAGAAATAGCATTTTCTACTTTTAATGTGTTCATGCTATCTACGGATAACAATACTAGATATCTTAGCATAAAAATCTCAATTTGAATCTTAATTAATTTAATATTTACTCATTGGTTAGTAATTAATAATTTTATTAATTATAAAATTTATTAATAATAACTTCAAGTACAGCAGAGTAAAACCTGTGCACACAGCTTTGACATTTTAGGTGACAACTGTAGGAGAAATCTCACAAAGAAAATAAAAATTGCGTGCGAATGTTATTGCAATTTGCAAGTATATTGTTCACTCATACGTGGGTTTTTGAAAGCCTTGTTCTGTAAGTAAACCAACCAATCTATATGAGACAAATGGGAACAAGACCGTAACCTCCTTATAATTTGATCATTAACTACGACCTTGGAATGATGTTACGTACCCACCAACTAATAGTTTGATAGTATTTGATGGGGTGGTCTGATTATTACGTAATTAATTAAACAATTTAATTCGTTTGGTGTTACCTAAAAAACAATTATATTTCTTAAGGTTTTTAATTTGTGTAAAAATTTGCTGACAATGATTTCATTGAGGATGAGTATGCCGCAAAACATTGCCCTAATTCTTTATTGTTATTATTATCATTATCAATAATTTTATGAATTATGGTTTTCATATGCTTGTATCTTTTTTTTTTTTTTTTTTATGATATGTGATCAATATTTCCCTAGAGACATGTTTGTCGTAGTGAACTATCTTTTTTTTTTCCTTAGTCATTTCTATTACATGGGCTATCATGGTTATATGTCATATTATTTATTATGAAAGAAGCGAATTGCTAGTGCCTCGTATGAGTTGTGTTCAATGCACGTTTTGATGAATAGCCAAATCAGCAGCATATGAAAATAAACTTCGAGATCAAGTTAAGGGCACAAATTTGCCCTTGCAATCAATAATAAGGGGTAGCAGTGCAATCATATACAGAAATAGAATGTTGGTGTCACGTGTGTCAGTCAGCTCTCAAAGAATTTAGATCATATAAATTAGAAATGGCCCGTAGCCTATTGATATTTCTTGGGGACCTATCCTAGAATCACTGTACACCTAAGGTAAAATTATATAATATTGCTTCTGAATAGATGTTATATATTTAACAACTCAAACTAATGTTATTGTATCATATCTAAAATTAAACAACTTGAATAAAATAAATGAATTTTTAACGTATGGATCGGAAGAAGATCCTATTGCTTCTAATCCAATGACTTTGACATAAAGTTAATAAAATTAAAAAATCAACAAAAGCAAGCAAGAATATGCCGAAAAGTCCATGGAAGGACCCGGGAGTAGGAGTTGCTAATTACTTGTTTATGTTTGGTGGGTCATTGTTGGTATCTATCAGCTCAAATTGACTGTTTCACGACAATGCCAGATTTCGAAGCATATCGAGAAAGAACAGTTAAAATCTTATCTCACCAAGTTCAATATATTCAAAAATCCGTGCCGCCTATATTCTTATTATATAAGAATTAAGAGTTGATGTCTTATTATATATATAAACACACACACACACACAATATTACTAGTTCTAGAATATATATTGTTTTTCATGTTTGATTAATTGTTGAGCAAAATGTATACTAGAAGATATCGTTTTCATCGATATTTTGATTTGATTGAAAATTACTTTCTCAGTTGCACGATGTATCTAGAATATATAGCAGGCATATTATTTATATATATATATATAAGGGTCTCTTTAAATTACGTCCCATTCACTAGCCCACCTAGCCCTATGATTCCATCACTTATTTTTATCTTGTTTTACCTAGTTGTAAGTTATAATAAATATAGCATAGGCAAATCCCATTTTTTATAATACAATTGGGATTTTTTTTTTTTTTGAAACTATAATACAATTGGGATTGAGTAGTGAATTCCTAATAAGGTGACAATTAATGCACTAAGAATTCAGAACAGGCGGCTTCATTTAGAGAGAAATTCTTGAGTACTTCTGAAATATTGCTCATTTTCTATTTACATACACAGGTAATAAATAATAAATAGATTAAAGATGGTAAAATATGCGTTTGGGCCGGGCTTTTTTAAACCAAGATCCAAGTCCTTTAGAGTGGAAGTGTAAGGATTGGACTTGAATTGAGCTCATTACAAGTCTGGGCCAAACTTATACCGGACTTGGGATTTCATATATATTTTTTAATTTTTTAAAATTGTTATAAATTTGAAATGAGTTAATAATAATTAAGTTGTTAAAATCAATAGTGAATAAAAAGAAAATAAATATTTTAAAATAAAATAATAAATAAAAAAATGAAGCTGATAAAAGTATAGGAATTTAATTTATGAGTATTGAATTCTCTAATTCAATTAAAACACCCTCTTAATTAATTAATACTTAAAAAATAATTTAACATTATAATTTTAATTTTTTTTTTCATTATTAATATATGAATTAGAAGTTGAAGTTTTTTTTTTTAAATAAAAAGATATAAACCTGATCCAAAAATGACTCTACTTTGGGACAGAGGGATGGTTATGCGTGGTGTAAATTTTTCCTCATTTTGCTTTCCAATTCGTTGATGTTTTTGTGTTTTGTTATCATTATTAGTGTAGACAAAAGTGACAAATATACATCAGGTTTTGATGTCTTACCTGTGGATTTGAAAAGTGAGCCACTTGTTGAAAAAGGAAAGACCACTTGTTGAAAAAGTGACAAATATACATCAGGTTTTTTAATCTAAAGAAAGCCAAATTTACCACTTGCTAGAAGTCAAATCAGGTTTTCATTATTATACCACTTACACAGTTTAGACAGAGCTTGGGCAATACTTCAAACATGGATATGCGTCGGGCTGGCTCATAACTCATTCAAAATCTTGACTCACGACTGTTACTATGTTTTATATTTCTTGATCAATAAAGCCGGACAAATGATGAAAACATATATACGTTCATTTGCACAAGAAGCCGACGGATGACAAGAAAAAGACAACTTTCATTATGCAAAAACTAGAGGTACACAGGCCTACCCTATCACTAAATCTATCATGATCATCTGCAGCATCTTGAATTAGCCGATAAAAAAATGTGTTAGTTCCATGTCCTGTATCCCTGATGTCATCTCGTCTTTGATTACATTACAACTCCACCAAACAAAGCAAAGCACGATTATCTAAATTTGCCAGCATCCTGTTGTATTCCACACCACTTATGATTCCATCTTGAGCCATCATGTGTTTGATGAAATCCAGTTGATGCTCAGAGTTGCTGGAGAACCAAACATAGAAATCTCCAATAAGATCTACTATTATATAAACACTAGGTAAACATAACAAGGCAACAAACTCTTGAGAGAAATAAAACATAAAGCACGTGACAGTACAATCTGGTTCATTCATTGACTAAGACGTAACATCAGATGTAGGGATTAAGATTGTTCAATAATGAGGTAAGTTTACTAATATACCTCCTACTTGGGTGAGGAAATATTCAATCACGGCCAAGAGGAAAAGGCATAAAGCATCGATTTAACTAAGAGAATTTGTCCTCCACTATCTTATTCCCCACTAAGATTCAGAACTTGTTCCACCAAGAGACTTGCTTTCTAGGCCAGAGAGCTCCATGACTACCCACTTAGGAGAACACAGAAGATACGACAATAATATCACTAAAACATTTTCAGCAAAGCAAGATTCTATCCACTTTTGCAAGGAAGACCCATCAATAGTTTCTTGCTTTGCTACTTCTAGCATGATAAAATTTCTAGGAACTTTATTGGAAAAAGTAGATTCTACCCACCTTAGCAAGTAAGAAATGACGAATGACTTTTTCCTTTGAAATTGAATATAATTTGGACTAATTTATTACAGTGATTAAGATGATTATAACAACCATTTGGTTGAACAAAAAGACAAAACATATACCCAACATATTTCTCTATTTTCATATATTGCTATGACAATCAGTTCCATTGACAGCATACAACTAAACTGCCAACTCCACTCTTACATTTTCATCTCATCATAAACCAATCAAATTTGATTCAAATACATATGAGCAGACAGAGGAACGCCATAGTGAGAACAGAAAAAAACTAACAGCTCTATCGAAAACAAGATATCCGGCAAATTACGTGCTAATCCCTCCCACACATATGTAATAGCATCCAAATATGAAAAGAGAAAACTAACTTGGTATTTGCATCCATAATGCTAACCGCGAGGCCTACCAACAGGATTTAAAACACCATGTGATGATTTAGAGTAAATTCTATTAGCTTCAGTTGTATTTGATGTTTATCATCATCGTCCTCATTGTTATCGTCATTGTCGTACACATAAAATTGACCAAGCTGCTAAATAATAAGCATATCAAGCTATATGTACCTTGGCTCTATAAGATTTGATAACTGCAATCAACAGCTGGTCTCCTGCAATTTGTCTCACTCGCTGTATGAGTTCATGACGTGATATCTTCTTTTCCTAAAAAGACAAGTTCAGAACACAAGCTCATAAAAATTAGAACAAAAATAAAAGGCTAGTCTAGCTACGAGCAACAATGCACAAGTACTTACTTTGTGATCTCTGTAATACTTGCGGATCAAAGTAATGGTTGGTGGAGGCAAGAACTTGGATAGTGCAGAAATTAGAATTGGAAATGGCATCCAAGGTGAAGTTGGCATTCTCAATGAATACAGAACCCTCCCAAACCCTACACAATTAAGAAATTAGCTCATTTATTGATAACCAAATTTAACACCCATTCCAAATAATTCATATAAAAATTCCAAAGACACATAGAAACAGATGAGTTGCTAACCCTTCATGGAAGAGGGAGCCTTAAGACTTATAATGTACTCCGGCAAGATATGAGTGTTCATGTTAGTGCTCCACAAAATATACTTCTTCGGCACCGGTAAATTGTCCACACCAGATTCAAACTCTCTAGTACTCGGATGATATTGGTCAGAACCAGGATGCACAACCTCCTGCTTTCCCAATATAACGCGACACAACAACAGATACCGCATCCCTTCTTTATCAATAGCCGAGTTCTTAACACTATTAAGAAGAAATCATCATTAGCAAACGCAAAACACAAAATTCAAACAATGCAAAAGCCAAAAAAGCAAAGCACTTGTTTAATGCATACCATTCCAAAGGGGAATCATCAGGAGAGAGATAGATGCCGCAACCATACATCCCGTCAGTATTAGGCTTCCCACCATACCCAAAACCATGCTCTATAATCTTGCAAATTTCATCTTTTGTGCCAGCATACCAGGCATACTTCACATTTGCATCACCTTCACATTTTTGAGCCACTGCTTTCGCAAAAATCTGAAAAGATTGGATTTTGGCTTGACCCACAACACCACTAAATGAGTTTCTTTGAATAGAAACAATCTTTGCTTGTGCTCCAAGAACACCCAGACCCGAAATCAATCTTCGGTTTATAAGGTCATAAACTTTGTCTCCTTCTTGCAAACTAATCAAACCATTAGAAAACGATGTAGGGGGATGAACGACGACGGGACCAGAAACCGAACTTTCGCAATCGGAAAGTGTTGAGGATGATTCACGTTCGTCATAACGGGTGGTATCTACATCTGAATTGAAGCTAATTTTTTGCTTTGATGGGCTAACAAAAGTATGTTTCGTTAAGTTGTCAGAGGCTAAAATGCTAAACTCATGCGTGATTTCGTTAGTATTTGCCATTTTGAAAAGAATGAAAAGTAAAGAAAATCTACAATATAATTTTTAAAAATTAAGAAATCCTAGACTCATTAAAAAAAAAAAAAGAAAAGAAATTCACATCAAAGTAATCAAAATCGAAAAATAAATATATAGACCTACAAAGAAGAATCGACGAATTAGATTAGAAAAACGAAAGCTATGCTAAAATATACATATATAAGCGAAGCAAAGATAGAAAATTGAAAAAATAAACTGGGAAGGGGATAAGGATGTAGACGCGGAAAAAACACGAATGAAGAAACAATAAACAATAACCTGAATGAAATTGAAAAGCGTGGGCAAAACGTAACGGCTAATGAGGTTACTTGCTTGCAAGTTGCAGTTTGCAGGTTGCAATTGGGGGATTGGAATCAAACTAATATACTTGGAGAGGAAGAAGAAGAGAGACCCAAATCCAATGGAGTATTTATAAGTTGTTATTATTATTATTATTATAACGGAGCCGAACCGCCTATGTTGATGTTGGTTCCTTGGGCGGTGTGGGTGCGGCGCTGGCTGTTTTTGGGGGCCTGCCGTTTTGGTCTAATATATATATAGTCTTCTATCTAAATCTAACAGATGGAGAGAGAGAGAGAGAGAGGCGGTAGTGCAAAAAAGCTACTGGATTTTTGAAGCGGTGTAAAATGACCTTATTGCTTAGGTCTTTTCATAAAATATCTTTGACCCTACTTAGACTAAATGGGCTTATCCATTTTTGTTTTGGTTGTTGGGCAAAAGGGCTAGAGCGCAAGCCTGTGCTGCTGATACGTGTCAATTGGACGGGTGGTGTGGATGGATTACCTAATATATATTTGTTTGATTTGATCCAAAAATGGAAAAGTAGGGTTTCTGATTCTAGGGCTTGAGGAGGACGGTCAATTTTCAGATGATTCTCGGCTAAAGCATACACATTAACTACACCTTATGTACGTTTAATCAAACATAGGCTAGGCTGCCGGCCAGTGCATATACTACTGATAAAGGAAGTAGGGATCTAAATGAGATTGAAAGTGTTAAGCGTTTCTTGCCGTCGTTTTTCGGTCTAATATATTTAGATTTTTTTTTTTAATTTTAAATTTCTTCTTTAAAATTTAGTTAGGTCACGAGAATTCTTTTTGAGTGCACACATACGTGGGATGGGCAACTATCCATATGGACACGGTTTATACTTTCCACTAGCTTGATTCCCAAGGAATGTCAAACTACTAAGGTCAACCTATGGGCTATTGCCAACAGTAACCAAAAAATCTTGAGTAACCGTGCTTGCCACATGCATCAAGCATGTTCTGAAAAATCTTATAAAAAAAATAAGTTTTCTAACATACCTACAAACAAACAAATAAATATGTTTTCTTAAGTTTTATGGATAAGATTTAACAAAAGATCATACCCAACCCCAAATAAAAAAAAAAAAAATCCTATGGTTGCGCATTCGCCTCGGGCCACCTTGCAAGCAAGATGAAACAACAAAAATAACATAATCTTGGCGATTTGTCGAATTACTGAATTCTTTATACAGTAACAATAATTTGTACTTGCCGCACTAACAAACATAAAATTAAAATCAACGTAGTGGCACGGATTCATTGGGCACCAAATCAATCGCAAAAGAATGATAAATGTATAACTAGCAACTCGTTTTTTACACCTGCTCCACACGGCCAATCACACGGCCAAGTCGTAAGCATCTGATAACCAAAAGCTCAAGGCGCGAACAGATTATCAACACCTACTAATCAATTATTGTTTGATGTTTCGAGATCCTCTGTAAAGATTTCCCCTCAAAGGTATTAAATAACATTATCACATTTAAGTTCTAGAATACGAATTGGAATCATTGAAAAAAAAAAAAACGATGTCCTCCATATGCGGCTTGTTACAGCTTTTCCATCAAGGTGAGACATGCACCCTAACGCATTGCTCTAGCTACAGATTATATAAGTTGTCTCATGAAAAATGAAAAGCCGCCTGTACAAGATCAGATGCATGTGGCACACGCTATACCTAAAAATTTGATCATAGCCATGCTCCCCATCCAGGAAACATTAGACATAAGCGCTCGGGATCAATAGCATCTTGTATTAGTTGTTGCACCTGCAAAGATAAAACTATCAGTAGTATAATCAAATAAGATAAAACCATTGTAGTCCTGGAAAATACAGCACAAACTTCCAACGAGCAACTTATGATCGCCAAAAAATTGGGTCCTTAGGACCACAAAAAAAGAAGGAAAAAAAATGCATTGTTTGTTAAGCATGAAAGATAAATTACCCTCTCCCTAACTTACGTCAACAAACTCATGAAAAAAAAAATGAGGAACAACATATGATTAGCCCTTTTTAATACTACCCCGGTTTCTGTAATCGATTTCCCTAACGCTAGACTGAAAAAAAAACTCCTTTATCATCCACATAAGGACTCCCGTGGCCCCTTCCTCTTGTTAGGGTCGATTGTTTGGCCTTGAGCTTGAGTAGGTCGAAGATTGGAGGCTCGGTAAAGGCCTTTTCCCTTAATTATTAGTTATGGGGGAGAGGGCGCGTTTAGCGCTATATAAAGGGCTTTAGCCTTTTCTTTGCCCCCCCTAAAATAGAACCTCTAAGGTAACACGACAGGGTTAAGTTAAAGTTCAATTAAATTCGAGAGTCTATGTGCATACGTTACGCCCTTTTTGAATTATCTTATTTTTATAGATTCCATGTGTAGAAGATCATGTGGCATTAATGGCACTGACAATATCTGACAATTGATTATTTTCCTAATTGCTTGTTTGCCTGTGACACTAAACTGTTATCACAGGCCTATCCTGGGCTTATCCAACAAGAAGAGAAATAAAAAAAAAAAAAAAAAAAGAGGCAGACTAAATCCTGTTTACCAAAGTATGGATGCATGTAAATAGCAGATAGTGAGAATTACCTGTCCATGAACGCTACTCATTTCTCCTCCTTCATATCCATCTAGTTTTTGCTTGACACGAATCAGTGCACGTGCAGCATCCTTGTTCCCTTCGTATTCATCCTCTGAGCCTTCCAAGCTTGTCTCCAAATCATCATCCATTTCCTATCAAGGACCAGTAAAAGTAAATATATACCATGCATCGGAGACCACTTCAAGTATCGTTCTGATACTTCAATTGCAAGTGCAAACTGTTAAGATCATAAAGTTCAAGACTATTAAATTACCTTCTGACGCTGCAAAGCTTTCAATGGGGATAAGGCCCATTTGTACAGGGGATCATGGATAAAAACCTGCAAAGAAATCTCCTTTATCAAGAGAGAAACACTGATGAATTTTAATAATTACTGTGAGAAATAGAGCCAAGATATTTTACTTCAATGATGGTCAGCAGAGCTTCTTTATTTGTCCGCATAACTAAGAGAGTTTCCTCACAGCATCTTCTGAAAACACCTTCTACTCCAGTTACACCCATGCCATCAATAATGTCTCTTGTCAGCCTGAATGGAACCTGGTAAATTAAAGAAAGGCAAAGCATTAAGTGATAACTGTACTGCAAATGATTGAAATAATAGATAAAAGATAATAGAAAGATAACTGCAGACATAAAAACAAACCCGTTCTGGTGTCTTAAGCATCAAGCCTTGTTCAAATGCGACGCCAAGATCTATGTGAACAACTTCTGCAGTGGCTTGGTCAATCAAGATATTCATTGCATGTCGATCTCCAAGACCAACAACATAGCCAACCTGAACAGATGGAAAAGGAAAGACAGAGAATAGAGTTGCCAATGTTAATAACAATGGTTGAAAAAAAAAAAAAGAAGAAAAGATAGAAAACAAAAAAAAGAAGAAAATGGAATTAATTGAATCAAATAGCAAAGATTGTAGATAAAATCTAATGACAGAATGTAGATTGCTGTTTGAAAAATTAAAACAAGTAGAAAAGATAGAAAACAAACAAAAGAGACGTAAAATCCCGGTAAAAATGATATAAAACCTATGGATGGTAAAATAACTAGTATTTGGCCTCCACCCAGATGCTAAGAACAATTTCTGGTCTTCTACTGATTTTACATGCATAGTAGAGAACATATCCAATTTGATTGTGATAACTGATCTGAAATGCCCACATTGGATTCTGTTCTGGTGATGCCATGTTGGAAGAATTGGCAGTCAAATACTTCCAAAAATTTTAAAAAAAAAAATGAAAAAAAGAAAAGGAGGGGCTTGTCCTATCTACATGTGTCAAGCACACCAGGCATAGTGGATAACAAAAATATGGTTAAAAACACTTATTTATTGTATATCATACAGCTTCATAGAAAATAAATCATTGATTAATAAGAGATCTAGATCAATGTTATAGCAAAGAGCAGATTACACCTACCATTGAACTAGCTGCTACACTCCGAGTATACGCAAGTCTCTTTTCAAACCAGTCAGCTGGTTGTAAGAATCTCTCCAAGAAAAAGTAATGCAAGACAGGCCTGCATACGGGTACCAATTAAGTTAATGAGATGAACAAAGATAGCATATTTCACTTTGATTATTATTATTTTTTTTTATACAGGCATCTTCTACTGCAGAGAAAAATAACCTGAAGTTCTCACAAACTTCCTGGAATGCTGTGCGCTTGTCTTTTTCCTATCAACAGAACAAAAATAGATAGCAATACAAGAATCAGGTTTTGGGGGAAACAAATAAAATTGTACAACCAAGGAATCAATAATATTTATATACCCTGTCTACACTCTTCTTATTTCATCTCCAATTGTGATACTCAGGCTTTAGAGGAAATAAACAGAGATGATTGTAAACAGAATGGGAGAAAGTTAAAATTTACCAAACATGGGAAAGTAGGATATAAGAATGTGATTCATATCCTCTTATTCTGATTCAAGTTAAACAAATGTTCCAAAGAAATAGCTAGCAACAAGAGAACATAAAAATGATACTTGCATTTGACATGTGCTCTCGGCATTTGAGAAATGACCAGTCTCCTATCCCATAACATCCATGGGCACCTCCATTTTTCACACTGAAATTCAGAGCCAGAATTTAGACAACAATACTACATAAGACCTATGTGCACCCGTAACAACATCACCACATAAGTCCCTAGTACACCAGTAACAACACATTTATAATGCAGCAAATGGAAACAACTACCTTCCAATAAGATAATCTCCAAGAGGAACGGTGCCATCAACCCATTCAAGTACACCAGCACTCGGAGTGAAAGGAACCACCTATTTCATTATCAATAATGCATTTATCCTCAAGTCATCGTAACATTGATTCCAAAAAGAAGAAAAGAACTAATTTATTCAGATGAATGTATTTTTTCTATTGAAACGGAACCGACTGATATTGAAGTTCTATTTATTATTATTATTATTTTTTCTCATCTTTCAGGAACGAGAAACTTTAAAAATAGAATATGTCAGGAAACAAACTCAAGAATGATTTGAAAAACTCATGATGCAAAAGTCAGCTCTGTGACAAAACCAAAAAATTAATATGAAAAGCAATTTGTATACATTACCTGGTGAAGGAGGCTAATTTATACAAGTTAGAATAAATATAAAATGATGAGAACATAGATATACATGATAATGGCCAGGTAACATGCAATAATTCAAAAGTTAGTCGCTGTTGCTAGGTCTAATGATAAACAAAAATGTTATAATAGAAACTAAATCGTACTACACATACTAAAGTCTTTCATCCTCAATATAAAAAGCAAGCATATTTTCTTTTTCTTTTTTTTTCAAGATAAAATATCATATATCTATCCAGAAAAAGTGATCTGATTTTTGCTATTGTATGAGGAGACAGTACCTTGTATGTACGTACTCCTAATCTTCTCTTCCATGTATCCCGATGATTCCGTAAAAATGTGTTAACCAGACCAAAGAATTGTTCCATTACCTGCATATCTTTCGAAAGTCATAATCAACCAAATAGCTTAAGCTTCTGGGTTTTATTTGTCAGCCAGCATCTTCACCTTAAAAGATATTAGCATATATCCTCTACGATTTACACACAGTTGACTAACATATACTGGATCTGTGCTGGGAACAAATTCCAGCACCTTAGTTGCATAATACTGTAAAGTTTGCAAAGATCCAGAATGCAGGAAATATGACAAGAATGTAAAAATCATCAAGATTGGATATATATAAGCCACTGATTCTTCTCTAGAAACAGATGTTGAAACAAAAAATCATTATTTTTCGCCATTGGGAGTAGTAGAAATCAGCATTTTGAAAACTTGTGCGCCAAACATGCTCATCAGAACTTCATGCACTCAAAATCAGTTTAAATGGAACTGAGTGCAGATTGTTTTATAATATGAATGTCACATGTCAAATAGAAATATAATAAACCTAATATTTATACCTACAGTAGGGTGAGTTTAGAACTGCTGTGCTTCAGTTTTAACTTAATGCACAAAAGCCAGGGTTTTGTAAACATATGTTGGTAGCTAATTCCATCCTGCAGCAGCTGTGAACTAAACGCCACAGCAACTCCATCCCAAACATACCCATAAATGTATAGACAGTTTGACAAATAGAGAGATAGGGAACAAAACAGAGGAATGAAATTCCTACAGCATCTTGTCTTAAGTCATCATTTCCGGATTTTGCTAGCTGCCTATATTTATGACCATCAGAACCAAAGCACTCAACCACCTTCGGAGCATTTATACCGTTCATCACCCTGCAATGTCACAATCACAAAAAATGCTTTAGCACCAGTATTGCTGATGTACTTGAAATAGGATGATCACGAAACTGCTTGATATGGTCAAGACATACTTAACCGAATCAGCTAACCCTTTGAAGTACGGGAAAGAGCCTTCATTATATTGGCAGGTGCGGTCAACTGGAATAGTGGCAGTTACGACAGGCACCTGAATATTGTCAAAATGCAAAAGCTTGAAGGTTTATTATCATTGTCATAAGATGAAAGCAAAAAAGCATGCAAGACTAATGAATAAAGGGTACTGAATTTACAAGTTCCAGCTGCCGAAGACAGCGAATTTCTCTTGGCAGTTGAATCCTTTTATTCATATCCTGCTAAAAAATATTGTAGTTAAATAGTAGTTTGGCAAAACTGCTACTCAGCATGTTCTAGGGGTAAAAATAAGACAGCAGAAATTGGAAACTGTTTGACTAACCTCTCTCCTTGTTTCAAGCTCCGCAAGCTTGATATATACCTCCACCATTTGTTTCATCTACACAACATATGGTAGATGAGACTACATAAATACAAATTTCTGAAATATAAAAAAATTAAATAAATAAATAAAAACAGAAAACTTACCTGTCTGATTATAGCCCCATGATAGGATGATAACTCTTCTAATAGATTTTCTGCTGCAATCTTCTTATCCATATCCACCACAAACAAGTTTCTACTGCACTGTTTATCCTTGATACGATCACCATTAGCCAGAGCTAGAAGCTTTTCCAGAAAGAAATATTAAATTAAAGAAAGGTTCAGAAAAACACACACAAGTACCTATGAAAATTTAAACAGAAACCAATACATTTGGTTTATTAGTTGAATTTCAATTAAACTTGGCCAAACCTTTTACTAAAGGATTGAGCCGAACCCACTCAGCTGACAACAGGTTTTCTATTTGACTCAGAAGCTCAAAACACACAAGAAAATTCCAATTTCTTACGGTAGTGTGTATATGAGTGAAATCTTACAATTTCATCTTCCAGAAAAAAGATCATTCATAACATTAAACTTTTGTACCTGGAAGATTGTATGATACGGATGGTCATGGGCCATTTTCTTCACAAGAGAAACCAAAGCAAACTGCATGCAGGGTCCAATAATCGAGAGTTAAAAATTATCCTTTCAACTTAAAATACCAAACTGATTTTGAAGTACCTGAAAATTATGAAGTCCCAGAGCATCCTTTGAGCTTCCCATTCTTGAAGCAATTTGGTACACTAGTGGAATAAATTTATATGATTGAACCTGAAAACATCATGGAAATGACATGAAGAAGTCCAAACAAGACAACAAATTTATTTTTTGAAACCTGTTGAACCAAACCAAGTAGGATAGTCCAACTGAATCAAATGAGTGGTCTGGACCTGATCGACTGAACACGGTTTATAACAAAAAGACCAGACTGGACAGTTAAACAATCCAAACCTGACAGTTCAATTAGACCAAATCAAACCCGACCAGACCAGACTTACATTTGGTTTGATCTGACCGTTCAACAAGTCCAAACCGTAACTGATCGAATTAATGTAGACAGCTGATGATGAATCAGTAACATCCCAAATCAAACCAGCCAGTTTTATTCAATGGTTCAGTCCAGTTTATTGGTTTTCTGCCCACCCATATGTCGATATAACAAAGCTTCTGACAACACCATACCTCATCAATAGTGTCCAGCATGTTCTTTATGACATTTTGTCTAGAAGAGAGACTGAACCACAAGGATACCAAACGAAATACCTGAAAGCACAAAAAGTCAACTATAAAGTGAACAAAATTTCTACAATAACAAATTTTATAAAACTTCTAGAATTATAATAATAAAGATATGCAGATAATAATCATAGCAGATTAGTTGTCAAAATGATTTCCACTAGCCTTTTAACGGACACTGAAATTTTAACAATGCTTTCCAATTAATTAGCTGAATCATACATGCATGCACAAGATATTCATTTGATTGAACAATTTGTTGCCATGTTTGGTAATATGGAAAATTTAAAAGCATGTAAAAAAATAAAAAATAAAAAATAAAAATGCTCCTTCATTGAAGTACTCAAGCTCAGATGCCTTCGCAAAACCTGATTAAACGGGACTTAAGAAAACTAGAATTACGAAAACTTGTTTGACACTAAATTGCAACAATAGTTTTCACAATTTAAAAATATTGCAGTGCACCAAAATATTGTCTAAATAACATGTCAAACCTTAAAAGACTTCTATAAATCAAAGGACCAAATTCAACCATATTGATCATATTTTCCATTTTAGATTCATATCTAGATTGCAGAAGATTTGGGATCCAGCACTGCTCTACTCAAATTGTGCATAACGTATTCTATTTTAGATTGACAGAGGGCGTGAGCTAAAAGTACATACCACCCTTACATCATATTTGTCACCAATAACCAAACACCGTTTATATCCTTCCAACGCCAGGTCAAGAAAATTGTCTCTGTCATCCTGAGGGGGTGAGCCAATAAAGCGATTAGAATATATAACATACCAGAGATTAGAGACTTTAGATCAACAAACTTATAACACCAAGTAAGCTATAAAGTATTCATGATTAAAAAAATAAAAAGAGAGAGGATATTATTATCAACCACCAATTTATGCATTGCAGTTAAACCAGGAAACAAAAATATGTTGAGCAATAGTAGAACCATTTGTTTTAATACACAAAAATTCTCCATATGTCTATCCATACAGCATACATCAAAAGAATGAGTCAAGAAAACATGCATACCAGCAACTTCTGTGCCTCTTCCCTGTCCATTGCAAGTTGCTTTTGCAGTACTTGTATTTTTACGGTGTAGTCGGTTTTTTCCCCCTAAAATTATCATGAGTGAGCTCTTATACCATAAGGAAAGCAACTTCAGAACACAACTATGTTGAGCAATAGTCAGGAATTACCTTTATTGAACTTCTTAGCCGCTTAATAAGTGCTTCCAACTCAATTGTCTGCAAAATCAACATTCAAATGAAATAGATAATTAATAATATCTCTCCTTCCTCATCTCCCCCTCTCCACACACTCTACCCAGATTTGGTACCTTGTGCTTCCTTAAACGCATTGCTGCTTGCCACTCGTTAGATGCTAGTCTCTCCTCGTAACTCTTAAATAATGCGTCTGCATAGTGCGCAAGATGAAAATGAGTTTGACATCGCCTTTCAATGGACTTCTTGTCTGTAGTCTTCTGATCCTCAGCAAATGAAACGGCAGGTTTCAGATACTTCTCCAAAATAGTCCTTGAGCTGCAATTTAATCAGACAGTACAAGTGAATTAAAATTCACTGGCAACATAATGGCAACAGTAACTATTGGTTAAAGGAAAGATCTGAATTTAACTTGCTAGATCTGCTATCTGCAAGCCACTTTCCAAGCAAGCGATATACATCTGGAGCTTCTTCATTTGACTCGTAATTTTCTGAGATATATTTAGCAAGATTGATAGCCATCTCATGCTGACCCTGGGCACGCAATAGCTTTGCTTCTTCAAGCTGCTGTTATACAAACAGTTAAGAGATGTGGTAATGGAGATTGTTAAATGAATATATGAAATACACTGCACATATTAGATATCAGAACGATGTGCTTAAATATATAAAGGTCAATAATCCAGAAAACCAGAAAAAGCTATTAAACAGAAGCTACTGAATGCCATTAAAAGACTGGCAGCAGGAAGAAAATGAGGGGGCAAAAAAATTGGTTCAAGAATTATAGTGGCTTCAAAGAATCTTAATAGCAAAAGTATAAGGATTTCTTTCATATTTTAGATTTACTGACAAGGGGAAACAATTCAGCTGTACGATGTACTGATGCAGAGTACATCCAACAGAAAGCATACAGTTCTACGGAAATGCAATATGGTTTCTATTGGAAATGCAATATGGTTTCTATTGAGTTGTCCTAAATAACAAATCATTTCACATACTTTACCACATAGTAAAAAAATTTAATTCCAAGAAAAGATAAGGCAATATATGGCCGATGTGATATCAATATGTAAAAAAAAATGATGGCATCTATTTTCCTGAAAGCTGCCAAAAAAAAAATGTTGTGAAATTTATGTTTCCTCCATAAAAATGCTGTGCTATAATGGAAAAAATAAGATAACATTCCCCGAAAATCCAAAAACTTTAAAGATCCTAATTTGTATGCGTGTGAGCACGTGTGTGTAGAAAAAGACAGCTTTCAAATGTACAATGTTTTTCCAAATTTGACAGTCCAAACATTGCACCAAAAGAGTATGGAAACTTTACCCTTCCAAGCCAATACACAGTTGAACATTGATCTCCAGGTCCCGAATATAAGAACTTCAACTCATGCAAAGCAGCAGCTGCTTGAGAAAACCTGGAGCCCTGATTGAAACAAAACAAATGTAAGACAACTGAAATTAAGTGTAGTTTTCCAGACTTCAGAATACAATGATACCTTACGAAGAGTGGATGCAGATTGCAAAAGATGTTGCATGGTGAAATCCTTACAGCCCAAGATTTGAAGTAGGACTCGCCTGAATGCCATAAATGGTTCTAACAAATTCATATGTAACTGCGTTCTTTTCAAAATTGAGCTCCATTCGGTATTCAGCCATGACAACTAAAATGACATTCAAAACCTTCTGTCAGTCAACCAAAATATATTTTCCTTCCACTCAAATATGCACGCAGCTTGAAAATCAAATACAACTTGCCACCAGTATTGGCAAAATAAAAAATCTTGAAAAAATTGCACATTTCTTTTTTTGATGACACCAAATAAAAAAAATTGGATGTTTTCAGGAACTATGGCAGAGAGAAAAAATTTCAACTCACAAAGCAAGGGTGTATAATCAGTATCATGATATGTGGAAAATTTTCTCTCCTCAAAAAAGCACCTGACGTGTTAGTATTCCACCCCATGGACAAGATTGAGGAATTAGAATGACATGAAACTTCAAAAGAAAATATTTATAGAATAAAACATCCTATAACTGGCCTCATGAAAAAGAATTTAAGAACTCATGAATTTTGTGCAAGTACACCATGAACAAACCTAGATCGTAATCCACCATGAAACAATCTCAATTGGCATTCAGTTATTAAAATAAATTACAGCTATTCCAAAATCTGATCTGATAACATTCTGACAAAAAATCTGAAGTACATAATCTCATGAAAGACAAACAACTTAAGATGGCCAAATGTTACAAACAGTAAAAAATTTCAAGTTAAAGATGTTACTTATGACAAGCAGGAGACAACAATGAGGAGAAAAAAAGAAAAGGCACTAGGCTTGTCCCCAATGGTGGGGGAAATTTACAAAAATAACCAGACTCAATTTCTAAATTTCAAAATTAACCCTTCACTTTATTTTCTATCAAGTATAGCCAATCAAAACTCACATTTCCTATTTTACCCTCCCTATTTAATTTTTATTCCCTTACATATAAATTACAAATACCGTTTTCTGCAAACACCGTTCCCTGCAAACACCGTTCCCTACAACGAGCCAGCACACGATACATTCAATATAATTGTATTAAATATTTATATAAGTGTTATGAATTTTTGTGGTGTATCGTTTGCGGAGCTAGGATTTATATTTTGGTGACAGTTGGTGAGGGCAGTGTACTAGTCATCGTCGCACCAATCTTAGTGAGACAGCAAATTTGTGCACAGCAGCAAATTATATTAAATATTTATATAAGTGTTATGAATTTTTGTGGTGTATCGTTTGCGGAGCTAGGGTTTATATTTTGGTGACAGTTGGTGAGACAGGCAGCCTGTCGCACCACAGCCTGTCGCACTAGTATCGCACTGTCTAGCAGTTTCTACATGTCGCACCAACTTCCAGAATCTGGAATTTCTGCGATGGTGCCCGTCGCACCACACACGGTGCGATGGCATGGTGCCCATCGCGCCGATGGCGCGGTGCTGCCATCATGCGGCACCGCGCCTCGGCAGCACCAAATTCAGAAAAAAAAAAAAATTACATCATTTTGGCCAGATCGTTCGTCGTCTCAAAACTCGAAAAACTGTTTGAGAATTTGGCCAGTGACGACACAGGGGCAGTTTTGTCTTGAAACTTGGAGTTTGACTAATTATGATAGCTAAAATATCGAAAGATTATTTGTGAAAAATGTAAAATATTTTGGGTTATTTATGTAAATTTCCCCAATGGTGGACTAGTGCATTCAAAGATGTTGAGGGCACCAATTTGAGTCTCCATGTGGGCTCTTTATCCTCTTTCCAAAAAGAGTGAAACGGGGATCGATAAATCTCACCAATATTAGTGGAATTAGATTTCCAAGCTAGTCTCAGTAGATTTCTAGGCTGTCCTCTAAGCATACGTATTCAAATTCCCAAAAGACCTCAAAGTGTAATATATTTGTAGATTGTAATAATTCACAATGTCACAAAATTACAAAGAATCAGACATGGATTTCACAATTGTATAGGCAAGATGAAGCTTATAGTCCAAGATGATAACCAATGTACAGGCAAGTAGCTATCTAAATACCTGGTCAATAGTAGGAATTGAAGGTTCTGATACTATCTTTTGCTTCTCTGGATAAATGCTTATGCTTTCACCTGAAGACTTCCAGCGCACATCCCAAGCCACACCAAGATGACAAAGAATCTGTACAAGGAAACAATCGTGTTGCACAAAATTGAAACATTTGTCTAGTTTACATAGCCTTTCAAAATTTTCCAACAATTCTCTGTATGTCTATCAATTTGACATTTTTAATACAATGCAATCAATGTATTGGCCTTAAAACAGCATATATGCTTCATGCGGGATTCTGAACATATAATTGCTAGCTTGTAAAATCAAGTACTAACTAGCTGCTAGTCTATTTGCAGGCCCACCACCAAATTTATCATTAATGGAATAAAAGTTGTTCTATTTAACTCATTAGACCTTTTAGAAGTTCAATACCTGCCCAGGTAGAATGAAATCAACCTTAGACCGCCTTTGGGACTGCTGCTCTGCCAAAAGCCCAGCTGATTTTCTTTATTGTTTAATATATTTTCAAAAAATACTTTACAATTTATTTAATTAATTTATAAATTGAATGCATTAGAAATTATACAACTTTAACACAAATTTATTAAATTGTAATAATTACGTTTACAAATTCCAAAAACTCTATCTCACAGCTAGCGATTAACATCCAATAATTATTATTCTAGTTAATACTAGTTTGTTTGCTTCCCATTTAAAAACCCAAAAAAAAAAAAACCAATAATAGCTTTAGCTTTTTTCTGCAGAAAGGTACAGCACCTCAATCCCAAACCCTAAAACATCCAAATAAAGATAAACACAAATTTGGGATTTGGGAATTATGATTTGGGAATTATCTGAAGCTCTAGACAAAAATTTTAATGAATGCTTCAAATCTATGCAACTGTAGTGGACTTCTGCCTAGGAGTTGATAAGAAGCAGTGTATGTTAGATATATTGAGGTACCTGAAGTTTAATTATTGCCGAGTAGATATACTCAGTGCTCTCTTCACTTGCACATGCGACAGATAAAACAAGCTCCTACAAACAATGAAATGTGACAAGACTGCATTACAAGAAGCCACCTGTCACTGAAAATAAATTTCAGGCAGATAATACCTGCTTTGAATGTTTTAATTTTCCATGAAATTCTTCAGAATCTCCCTCCCGCAATGCCGTCAAACAACTAACAATCCAGCAAGAGAAAAACAAAAAATTTCAAAATCAACAAGCCAACAGACAGATAATCTCAAGTTAATCTCTTATTGAAAAACAGTGGCCACATTGATGTTGACATTATGAAATAACTCAACTTCACCATTGTTAACCTCTGGTCTAGTGAATACAGTACAAAACTGAAAATTCAAACTAAGAGACTAAAAAATACGAAGAGATAGAGGGGAAAAGAGGGGCCAGGGGCGGGGGCGCTTGCGCTTTTTCATCCATGTCCACAATAGTAGTAACATCATTTTCTACCAACAAATCTCAATTGGAAAAAGGTAAAAGTTTCATTATAGAAAAAGAACCGGAAATCACTAATAGACTTACCAACTAAAATCTAAACTAAGTCAAGAGTAAGAGTTTAAAACCAAACTGACAATTGGACAAAGTTCCTTTTCTTTTTGGAGGTGGGGGGGAGAGGATAACAACAATTAACAAAGGTTTAAATGATGTTACCTGTGTAAATTTTCATTAAAATGGCCACTTTTTATATTTTGACCTGAAGGAGAATTGGCTCCCAAGTAAGGTAAAGAGAAATCCCAGTTTCCTGTTCGCCAAGCAGCCTCATACTGCAAAAATATTGAGCACATAAATTGCACGGAAGGATAAATAAACCAGTAAATCAGCACAATAGAAAGAAGAAACATAACTTTATTTATCCATCAAACGGAATATATTTATTATATTTATTATTATTATTTTTATCGGGGTGGGGAGTTGGGGTTGACAAACCTGCAATTCGGTGAATTCTAGATCATGCTGAAACTGGCCCTTCCAAGAGGTCAATCCTTGGCAATACATATCCAGTACATGCATACACCCAACTTGCTGCAAAGATCTCATTAGCCCTTTGTATGGCTTCCTCTGCATCATCTCATTTTCTGATGTGGAAGGAGATAAATGAACACTTGGTAGCATATGTGGTGATAATGCTCCAGAATTGCTATCCATTTGCAACATGACATCAGATCGTACTTGTAACTCATAGTACTCAAGGGCCTTGCTCCAATTTCCTTCATGCTCTAATGTAACAATTTGAGAGGACAACTATTGATGTCATCCACAAAATTAAAAGCATGAACCGTGAGTCTACGTCTGATGAGATGTACAGACCTATGAAAATGAACTCTTGAACCATTCATGATATTATTTCTGCTCTACATCAGAATGTATGCATGGATGATATATTTGGGCCACCACCAACCAAGCATCACAAATAGAAGATTAGATGAAAAAGGATAGTAACAAAATAGTTTCAATAATCGTTTGATGGCAAGATCATCAAATCAAGAAAATCACTGCAACTGGTCTAGTTTACGTCTAAATTGGAAACTCGTCTTGATCTTATGTGCAATGATAAATTTTGGGATTATATTTCCTATAATGTAAGCAATCATTAATACAACTTTTCTTCCCCTCTTTCAGCAGACAATACAAAATTGCAAGGCCTAATCAAGAAAGATAATCACTACCTCAAGCCCAATACATCAACGTAGAATTTAAAAGTAGTTACATTGGGTGAAAATAATCTCCAACAAAGCCTTAAAAATACAAGCTAACCTTGTGTGACTGGATGATCCCATATAAGCTGTCAGGCTCATTGATTTGAGTGACTGCCGAGACAAGAATTTCAATATGATGTGGCAGCTGGTGCACCAGAAGACAAAGAAAAGAAAGAAGAAACAGAAAACTTGTTAAACAAGTGGAAAGAATGAATTGTTGTCTGAAGTAAATCAATTGTTGTCTGAAGTAAATCAAAGAGCAAAAGTCACATATTTTCTGACCTAGTTTTAACGGAGAAAGTTCGGGGTAGTTCTCATTTTTAAATAGAGGCTGTTTCCTTGTTTTTGGGTTCTCCTGTTTTTTGTTTACTTTCCCAACTTGTACATTATGTAGCCTACAACCTATATATGTGTTATGTAACCCTATTCTAGAGGATATCAATTAGAAGACAGTTTATTCAATATTTATCAAAAAGAGTACATTGCAAAAGTACATTTATATAGAACACAACATAGAGGTTCCTTGCGAACTGTCTATTACTCTATAAAGGATCAACAAGCTTTCCCAGAAAGCTTTTAAAAAATTCATATTTAGGTACCAAAATGCTTTTGAGAAAAACATAGGGGTTCCTCACGAACTGTCTATTACTCTATAAAGGATCAACAAGCTGTCCCAGAAAGCTTTTGAAAAAATCAGATTTAGGAGAAAGCTTTCAAAAAATTCATATTTAGTTACCAGACTGCTTTTGAGAAAATCATATTTAAGTTCCAGAATGCTTTTAAGAAAACCATATTATGTTTTTGAAAGGAGCAGAACAATTCTTCAAGTTACCATCTCAAGATGAGAAAAATCTGGGCTCCCCAGTGTGAGACTCTTGTAATTTTCTTCACACCAATGCTCCGCATACATTACAGAAGTAAAATATGAGCCACAAGTCTATGAAGTGCAAACACAACAATGTCAGAAAAGCTGAGATGACAGTACAGTAATGTAAAAATAGCACAAAATATACAAAATAATACAAGAGAAGGAGCTAAGCGCAGAAACTTAGATACTCACAACTGCTGATTTAGCAACTTGAAGATAATCAATGGAAAGCCAATAAACCTGGCAAAGTGTTGCTTGTCATAAAAATAAAGGCACAAAACAATTCACACAACTTAAACTGAGATAATACACCTATAAAATCCAATTTACAAAGAATAACGTTTAGAAAAGAGGGAAGCTTTTTTTGGTAGATATACCAAAAAGTACACCTCTATAACCCTTCTTCCTAGAGCTTTATTCTTAGAGAGCTGAGCCAGCTGTAGATTTCATTCCCCACTTCTAAGGAGTGCAGATGGCTTGAGAAATATTATATATTATTTAGTCTAACCAAATACAGAGAAACATTTTAACTTTGTACATATACACGAAACAAGTTTTCATCACAGTCAACAGAAAAAGTATGTAGTGATGTGTAAAGCTGCTATACAATGCACAAACACAAGTACATACGGCAAATCATACCTTGTCCCAAGATGTTGACATCATCGTAGCATTTGATGTAGCTACTACATCTCTAGCCTTTGCAGAGGTGGAACGTGGTTTTGAGCTAGAACTAGAATGCTTAGCATACTGTTTAACCAAATAACAGTTATCATTAGACATTGATATTGAAAAGCATTGTCATATATGTTAAGCCTTATTTGTGAATTAAAATACAGCGAAAAGAGACTGTCGCAAATATGAAACAAGTGCTGTCAAATACGACCATAGAAGCTCATGGCTTAAACAGCTTCAGCACCAAAAATATCAGAGCCAACGGCTGGTTCGCCCTTCCCAGAACCTGGCTCAGAAAAATCAGCACCAAGTAGATTGGCTTTACAAGCCGATTAACATATGATGAAATGATTGCATTATTTGTTGACTATTTTCTGTTTGAACTTGAATTCAATAGGTAAAACCTTAATTAAAAGATATGCTTTTGGGTGAAGCAGTAATTTAACATGGGTATCATTGCAACTTATTTTTAACTAGGTTACTTTTAAGTTATGTTGGCGTTTATTGTTTAGTTGGGGGTGGTTGTGTTTGAATCACATGCAAATGTATGTGAGAGGTAGTATTAGAACTCAACTATTGTTGTTGGACCATATCTAATAAATTAAGATATTTGGCTAAGCAGATCTCAACACTTTCCTTCACAATAACCTGGAATGAAGCGTTGTTATACAAGCCCTATGGTGCAGCCTTGCCCCCCTCAATTTTCAGATACCAAATTGAACAAAAGAATTATACATTGAAGTGATAACAAATGTATTTTTGTGTTGAATAAATGATATAAAATAACCACAGAAGACATGTACTATATATTAGTTTCCAAAGTGGATTTGACTTTTGATTCCTTTTCTGTCTTGGGTCTAAAGGTGTACTTTCACAGAACAAAGTACTGTATATTAGTTTCTAGTGGCTTTTGGAGTTCTATGCAGTAGGGAAGGTTTTAATCTGTGGACCTCTATTTCACCTTTGTAATTCTTTCCCCTTAGTTATTCAATAAAAGTTCATCTGTTTCCATTCAAATATATAAATTGACATTCACTAAGATTATCTAACATTGGATTGCATGACATCAATTGTTCAAAATGTGTCAAAAAAAAAAAATTTAATTAAAATATCCCAATCCTATTTATATATTATATATATTGGTTTCTATTTTAACCGCCAATTCAAGAACAGACAAGCAGAGGCAACAAAAACACCACACAGGGCATCACATGAAATCAGTTAAGAGGTAGTTCAGTATACTAGCCTTGGAACTTTCTCGTTTTGGTAGGACTGAAGAAGATCTTTCCATGACATAACATAATCGAAGTTCATTGAGGGCATTCAAGAAAACTTGAATTGATTTAATCAATTTATTAGACTCGGTGAATATAAATTTCTGCACCTGCACATCAGACAGATTATAAACAAATATTAAGCATGCATCTCTTCACCTTACAGAAAGGAAATAAAAACATGCAAGACTGTTAGCATTTACAGGACTACTTATCACGAAAATCACAACTAAGGTTAACAAATATCTGAATTGCACTTGTTCTAAACCATTCCCCACATGCAACAAGACAGACTCCATTTATATCACACTTTAGTTAAAGTGAAAATGTGAAGAAAACTGGACAAATATGTCTGGAAGCAAAAGAAAGAAACAAGTGCATTACTTAAGCAAAGGGGGTCCAATAAACAGGCAATTTGTTTGACAAAGGAATGTAGAAACTTGAGAATGGCAAAACAAACATCCTTTTTCAGGACATTTATACCGTTATTTTACAATAGTGCTGCATAATTAGATTAAAAGAACTTATAATAAATATAAGTGAAAAAAAAAAAATCTTATGAACAAACATCCTGAATAAAACAAATAAATTGAAAGCACAGGTTCATAGTAGCCCAGTCACATACAATAGTAGTGGAAAGAACAACATCTTTTGATTCTTCTCACCAATTAAGCAAGGGTCAGCAAGCAATTTACAAGAAAGTAATAATTTTTTGCCAAAAACAGCTCTAATACAGGCATTGATAAATGCAGTTAAACTCGTACTCCATTGACAAGGGGCATAATTACATGAGAACGTATTCACCTCACCCCACATTCAGAATTCACTACATCACCTAACATGATTCAGAACCCACAGCATGGTAGCCCTTATTCGCTGTGTAATATTTTCCCTTTGTATAACTTGGTACATGAAAGGCAGAACAATCGCACAATATTCCACTTGGCTTACTGAAAAAGCTTCACTTGGAAATCTATCAATGCAAGTGCAGAGATTGTCTTTCACACAAATATACATTAAGAAGCAATGATACTGAACCAAATAAAAACCTAATCAGAAAACAGAAAGAGGAACTGGTGAAATCCCATTTTCTGATTAGGAACACAAAAATATACATTAAGAAGCAATGATACTCAACCAAATAAAAACCTAAATAGTGAGCTGAAAGAGTAGCTGGTAAAATCCCGTTTTCTAAATTGGGAATATTTTAGTGCATACTTTGATGCAAGCTGCTTAAGAATATAACCTGTGAAGATATTAATTTCTGAAGATCAACATCTATATCCTTGCTTCCAGCTAGATTGACGACAACACTTGACAACAAAAGCTCAGCAACTTCTGATTTCAGCAACACTATATCTTGACATAATCTGAAAGTAGAGTGTCAGGCAAATTAAAAGACACATAATTAAACACCAATAAACATATGAATCAATACATCTTAAGTATAGAAATTGATACCTTAATACCACATCATTGCAGCAGCCAATTAGTGAGTATGCAAGTGGACAAATCCATGTTTCAAATGTTTTACCATCAGTCTCCCATACAGTAGACTTCTCAGGTGAAATCCCATTAGCTGATAATGAAACTCAAATACTCCAATTATAAAGTGAAAAAGACAAAAACCATATATACTAGGAAGATTTCTCATTTCATTCAAAAATATGAAACAGTTAAATGAAAGGCTTCTCATTTCAATCAAGAATACATTACAAAAAGGGAGACATTGATACAAAGGGAGGCATTGATTAAGTGTAATGTTAGATGTCTCATAGCTACTTAAAACCATTATTTTGGAATGTATTATAAATGTTAAACATAAAAAGAATAAGCATCATTAGCTTTTGATAAGACACAAAGGTCATTAAAACCAAAGGGCATCAGCTTCTAAAACTGAGTGGCCTACCTTTAAACTTTCTTTCCAGATCCAACAGAAACTTCTCCACCAGCTCAACATTCACACCCTTAGAGTGAACCTACAGGACAGGAAGATCCACATAAGAAGCGCCAGGATACAAACTATTTGTGCCTCTAAAATCAGGCATACCAAGTATATCACTAGTGATTAAATAGAAAGGAGCCAGCAGTCAGACACAACTGATATAACCAACAATTCAAAATTGCTATTAGCACAGAATGCTGAAAAATCGGATTGATACAGGATTGGATACATTTTAGGAGAACACTGGACAAAATTGCACTGAATGGTACTAGATGATATCTCACAGTTACAATACCACGTCAGAGTCGATTTGAAATTATACCAAACAAATACAAAAGGGGAATAAAATTCTTACCTCAAGAAGAGACGTCTCATAAGAATCGAATGACATTATAGCTCTTTGACCCTTTTCAGTTGAAAGAATTCCCTGGAAGAGAGGGGAATCAAATAAATACTTCTACTCTTAAAGAAGGACAAACGTAACAGGGGTGGGCAAAGTCAAGCAAGAAAAAAAATTATTCCTATGTGTTGTCGCGAGAGTAAACAATGTTGTAAAAAGAAAATGGGGAGTAAATATTTATCAGATAGCAAAACTCAAACTGTGTGTTCGAGAGAGAGCAAAACCATTTTGATCATTCAACTATTTCAAAGGAGTTAGACTGCAGAATTTATTTCCTATTGAAAGGGAATCATCTTTAAATTTAGGGACATATGTCTGTACTCTCAGTTTGCCATTTTACAGGGAACCATGCATATAAACACTATCGAGCAGGCCTACTGCTAGAGCTTGATGAGATGAGAGAAACTGAAGAACAGCTCAATTTCTTCCCAAAAGAATATTTTTGTTTGCTGTTAAGATAAGAGGGGTACTGTTTCTTTCGGAGAAAATGCTCAACAATATATTGTCACCTAGTACGACTAATAAATCTTAGTGACATTACTATAGCCCTTCGCAATATTTTTGGTTTGCAAACTAAAGAGAACGATGACTTTGTGTTGTACCAAGTTGGAAACCTAGTGGTTTTTTTTTTTTTTTTGGCACTAAAAGGATAGCCATCATCGCTAAGTCTTAAACAAAAAATATATGAGATTTGACCTTGATTAGATGGGATTAACAAAATCCAATTTTTTGTAAGCTTATGACTCACCCGAAGAGTTCGTGATGTCATATCAACAATTTGAACAGAATCATCCATCAGATATTTCTTCAAAATTTTTAACACTGCAATCAGAAGTTCTTCAGATATGCCAGCATCCAAGTGAAAATTGAATTCAGTAGCACTGCCACTGCCATGATTTATAGGTCGACATGCATGCACATAACTTGAGTCTCTAGGAAGATGGAAAACAACACAATGTGGGTCCCCAATACCAACCTGTGTACATATTAGAAGAGGGAAGAAAAATGTAGTAGCTGTCACATGTTAAACATCATCTCCTGAACAATAAAAAATTTAAAAAACAAAAATTGTTATGATACCCTAGATATGAAATCAGAAACCCATGCTCTGATACTAGAAGCATCATCTGAGTAACACATGTGGACTAGCGTCCATACTGCATGCACAATGTCATGGTCAGAATGCCAATTTACAACCCCTTCAATATTCACTCCTCTCTGAAAAGTCTCCCTCATCAATAACTTCTTATGCAGCACCTGGAGACTGCAGAAAATAAAAATGATTCAGAGCATTTCAGCAGCAGTTTGGTTGAAAGATTAAATACAAATTTCAAAATGCCAACATAACCATGCTAAATGAATTGTCTTAAAATCAAAGTACCTAAATTCGTAATTGCCAATTTAAAAGTATTCAAAATAAATATTAAAATATCTCTCATTAAATATCTAGAGAAATATCTGTAAACTCTAATTTGAAGAGCAAATGAGCAAAAACAATAGCCTGACTCAGAGTGACAAATCACCTCCAAGGAAGCAATCTCGACGGAAGGTTGCAAGCTCTCTGCACGAACTGATAAAGAACAGAATACAAGAAAACAAGTTAGAAATACAGTGAGAAAATGTTCAAAGCATTAAACAAGTAAATTATCTAAGTATATTAGTTTGAAAGCATTCTACCTTCAATAAGTGGTCTCTTGCAGAATAGGCTCGGCATAGTTCCTCATGGAAATTCCGTATTTCAACAAAGATATCTATTTCAGGGAACGGTTCCAATTCCTACAAGTGAGTAACAACATATAAAGGTTATAAGATAACTGCCAAGAAATTACAAAGAATGGTCAACAATAAAGTCTATCTTGTCAAGCAAAGTATCATAAAGGACAAGACATATAGCATTCATAGAACTCTCAAGCATTCAATTCAATCTAAGCTTGAATTATGAGAGAATCTAAAGCTAAGAAGTCAGAAAAAAATACTCTGATATAATCATGTAGAGATGGATCAGAATCCACAGTTAGCTGGAGGAGCAATGATAAAACTTGAGATGATCTTGACCCAGAAGGTTCATTAGCTTCAGAGGGAATACAGCATGCCACTAACTTTGACACCAGAAACTACATAAAAAATAGAGCCAATGAACAAAGAAATAATAAGCATAGCCAATGATAATAAAGATTTGTGAGATCAGATAAGTACCTGAAGCTGTTCACCTAGCACATTGAAAATTTCTTTGGATGGGTTATCTCTAAAAGCTTTCAGCAATGCAGATACAATACGACAGCATTGGTCTTGCAGAGCATAAAAACCGATGAATTGTCCAATCAAATTGAAAAGATAGCTGCATCAACTCAGATAAATTATTGTAATTAAAATCACATTAGACATCTAAAAACTTTTAAGTGATGATGGACAGCAATTGAATTGCCCAACGATGTGAATAGCTAGCTTGCAGAAATTAGAATAAATCAATCCATTGCAATGTAAAAAAAGAAAAATTGCAAGACATAAAAAAACCGATGAATTGTCTGCTCAAATTGAAAAGTAGCCTACCTCAACTCAGCTAAATTATTGGAATGAAAATCATATTAGACACCTAAAAACTTATGACAATGTCAATTTTCAGTGATGAAGGACAGCAATTGAATTGTCCAACAATGTGAATAGCTAGCTTGCAGAATCAATCCATTGAATTGTACAAAAAGAAAAACCAAATAAATACATTAGAGTAAAAAATTTAAAAAGAAATTGTTTGCACCCAAAAAAAAAAAAAAAAAAAATCTATAAGAAATGTTAATGTAAACTTTTATATGATATGACAGATGTACAAGAGGTCCTGTGAAAACAATCAATTAGATATTTCTGTAGATATTTAATGTGAGAAATCTATAGGCTCCTCTGAAAACAATCAATTAGTACTAACCATATAATCTTAATTAACAAAATTTTCAAGTCTGATTGTAACTCACTTGGAAGTGCTTGAAACAGCAGCTCTATGCCCAAGAACATTTATAAGCACCTCAACGCCAGCCAACCGATGACACTTATGCCGGTGGTGAACTGCAGCAGCAATTTTGTAATGCAATTCCACAATGAACTGCACAATCACAAAAAATCCAATGCCAACGTGTAAAAGAAAATAAAATTAAATGTAAGGGTGAAAAAAATCCTGATAAATGTTGCATCATCACCATGAAAACCCTATCTGGACGAAAAATGTTGATTTTGTCAACAACGCCAGCACTTCTTGGGCAATCTTCCCTACATGAGTCCAATAAGAAAACACTATACATAAAAGACCAGAAATTCACATATCTAATAAAAAGGCAGAGAGACAACAATGCACATTTCCAAAAATCCATCAACAACAGTTCGGACTGCATGCACAATTGTGTCCTGCGAAAAGCAGGGAACTTCAGGGTCCGATGTACAAGAGGCAAGAGATATGATATGGCTGACAATCGACACCTGCAAATACAGTACATGGCAGACCAACTACAATCAGGAAAACCATTTCGCGAAAGAAAAGTCAGTTCTGACAAACAAAACATGACCCACATCTACCTGCCCATTACAATAAAAATAGAAACAAATAATATCTTGGATAAATAGAGCTCAGTATGAAGAGATCCATGAGCAGAATAAAGCAAAAATCATTATTCAAAATAAAGTGCACACCAAATGTTTCTTAATGAGTTTGTCTCTTTCAATCTCGGAGATTTCAGCCAAATGCAAAATAGAGCTCTGAAGAACTACTGCTCCCAATTCACTGCCAGATCTCTCACTGCAATGCAATGCCATACTTATAGAAAAGATAGGCACAAAGTGATTTTTTACCAAATCTGCGAGAGGCTCACATGCAATCTGCCACAAAATAGACGTATCAGTAGCTTGCAACCATTCATATGGTGTTAAAAAGAAAAATCCGATTTGATTAGCATGGAAATCATCTAGAGGACAGGAAAGTATGAGCTATGCTATTTAGCTACATCATTTCTAAATCGATCAAGCTTCATCCTAATTTTTTTTTTTTTTTGAGGTTTAATCAGCATACTTTAAAAAAGATAGATGTTAAGAATGTGCACCCACCTTAGCCACCCAATTCAAGTTGGAGGTGTCCCCATGCAAGACGAGAGCAGGAAGAAGCCAATGGCAACAGTATTGCATAAAATAACAAGGTTCTGCATCTGATACAAAAAGTTGTCGTATCTGCAAAGAATAATTACCACATACAGGAAGAATTACTGGCTGTATTACCACCCAAAATAAAAATTAAAACTATAACTTAAAGTTGACAACAATGGATCAAGTTAAAACAAAAAAATCACATTCAAAACAGTTGGTAGGGGAAAATTCATAGTGAAGCATCTTATAACCTAAGTAACCTAAGCAATTAACAACATAATTTTACGAAATACCATAATGCAAAATAATCAATAATTAATACTGATTAACTCAATCCCTCTTAGTTCCCAGTTAAATCAAGGGGGAAGTGGGTGGGGGAAATAGGTGTCATGGCTGCAGCTATAGGGAATATTACAAATTTCCATAGATGCTATCTAGGCAGTATTTGCCTCTAGTGAATAGGATAACATAGCATATAATTCATAATTGCAACTCTAGCTCCAAGTTGGATTGCCTGCCTGCCATTTTTCGTGGAACCTTTGATTGTTAGCATCATGCATAATTAAGTAATGCTAGACTGTCAGCATCAAACTTATAAGGATTACAAACAATACTAAGGACAAAATATAGAAGACAAAACCACTGAGATTTTTCATATGGGATCTCAACCCAGAACATCATTATATCAGCAACAAATTTAAATAATATTGAGGAAAAAAAAAAAAGATGCATAAGTTGTCACAACAATTACTTCACAAGCCCGCCAAATACAACACTGATAATCGAAGTTTGATTCCACTGCTAATTTTAGCCCAAGGTCAGAACAAAGTTGAACAAAATCCCCACTTATTTATGCTAACCATTCATGTAGAACTAAAAACGCCATGGCTCTTGTAACTACATCTAGATGAGATGCACCTGATTCCATATAATAGAGAAATTTCCCAAATAACACTGTTACACTTGTATGGACTAATCAAATCATCAGATATGACAAGTTTTCATTGTGACACAGTGACCACATTACCTCGACAAGTGCAATTAAGCTAACCCCACAAGCAACCCAGCAAAAAAGAATTGAACCCAGTAGTTCCTCCAAGTACTGAGAAGGGGGAAGATGAAATAGTTAAATTAAGCAAAATGATAACAGCAGAGTGAATGTTCATAAACTTCAAATACGGAGTAGATGGCCACCTTCCACCTAGTCGTATACTGAAGCTGCTGGGATAGATTATCAAGAACAACATTCACCAATTCCCTGAATAAAAAAGAAGTAATACTAATTAAAAAAAAAAACACAACCACAGTTAAGAGAGCAATGCAAAACAAGCAAGAAATTTTTACCTCTGACAAGGATAAAGAGCAGACACAGTGCACATCATGAAAACAGCCTGCAATTGCCAGAAAGAATCACCAAATGAATTAAAAAACATTGCCCCTCAAAGTGAATATGAACAGTCCAATAGAAGTGGCCCCACTAGTTTCAACTGTTCCAGAACAAGACCAAGCAACCAATATAAATACCTCCAACTCTGTGCTCTCACTCTGCAAAGCTAGATGCATAAGAGTAATAACAATTGTTTCCATTTTGGGACGAGGCTGTGGACCAGAAGCTAAGGCCTCCTTTGCAGTAACAATTTTTTCTTTTGAGCAAACAACCAGAACACCACCAAAATTGGAACTGGAAAAATCGACAAAGAATTCCAATATAATTTTAACATTGAAAACACTTCTTGGTAATGAAATAAGACAATTAAAAGAAAAATGAATGCACATGGTATATCATCCCATGCTAGGACATTAATAGGACTGTAGCAGTGGTTATTTAGAAGAGATAAAATAAGGAAACACAAAAACAAAATATCTTGGAACCCCACCAAATATCTTGGAAGAGCTCCCCATGGCCGTCCCACGTCTGGAATAGAACACCAATTCGTCTAGCTAGAAACAACCTAACTCGATAATCAGGATCTTGGAGCATCGAAAGCAATCTCTCAATCAATGTCTGCACAGAGTAACAATACCGCAATGCCAAAGAATATTGAAGGAGGGGGAGACAAAAAGCAATAAATAGTTTATCACATAGAAGCCAAAAAGAGAAAAAAAAAAATGCGTTCTTCCCAATATCCTGGATTTGAACTACAAAACAAATAAAAGAATGACCAAAGAGACCAACAATAGAAATTGCAAAGGTAAGTAAAATAAAAATGAAGGACAGACACTTGTCGAGGTATTGTGGTCATTTGTGTGTTAAGGTGCAACTTCTCCAAAATCTTTTGGGGACACATATCCAGTATGCTAGAACTGTGCAACTTCAACGGAATGATCACTTCTCCATATATGTTCCACTAGTATGCTAGAATTTTGCATTAAAAATCAGTCACACATATACACTGTAATACTAGTGACCCCATCCCATCCTTCAAAATATTTAGACAGCCAAGCTAGCATGCTTATGTATTTATATGTCTGCATGTCTCACAATGAATAACCTAAGAGTTGCATATGCAAGAGGTAAAAACATACATGTAGAAATCAGACAACCGATTCATTAGTTTTTAATGATGACACAAAAAAAAAAAAAATTAACAAGTTTGAAAATTCGCCATGTCATTGAGCCATGTCTGTATCAAAGTTTTGTGAGTGTTCATGTCTATCATGAGGAATCGTTAAGTCCATGTAATAGTAATCACCTGACCAACTTGAGGAGTGACTAAAACAAAATCACATATACAATCAATCAGCTTGACACGACCAGACCAGTCAAGGAGACCGAATTCGGCAATTTTGTTCACAAGAGCCCCAAGATGTCTCAAGCACTGGAAAGCAAAATAAAGCAATGGTTTCAGATAAAGCATAGTGGACAGACTCCAAACAGTTAAACAACACAAATGGGTCTTAAGAGCAGAATCTAAATTTGACATCCATTATCTTAAGACATTTAACCAAAAATCAAACACTTAAGTGGAAATAAAACGTTTACAGCAAAGGCAGCAAATAGAAATATTGCATAGAAATTGCACGGGAACAAACAAATATGGAAACAGTAAAATAAGCAAAATTGTAAGATCCACAGTACAATTAAGGATATGAATATAGAGATGAGGCATATATACAATCTGGATTCATGATTAAAGGCGAGATGCAAGCAAGTATTAATCATAAGCATTTTACATAGTTCTCAACAATTATTTAAATTTAAAAATGCAGACGGGAACCGCAAGAACTGCATAATTTGAATTTATTAATTACTAAAAAAATTAAATAGAAAATGAAAAATTAGTCATGGGAGAAGAAGCATGAAATATGGTTATCTTATCGTCAAAGAGTAGAGAGTTGTTAAATAAAATCACGCAAATTGGGATATAATTGAATGCTTCTTGGGTCAGTTAACTGGGTGAACAGGAAGGTATTGGAGCTATATGTCATGGGATGAGTGTTCGCGCGGCCCGTAACATATAGCTTACTTCACCTGAAGACTGGAAGAAGTTTAATCCCCTCAGCAGAACCCAACCATGGTCTTTCTCATCAGTAGTTGAGTGGTAAGAAATGCAGAATGGAGTATTATGGGAGCAAATACTGTGACCCACATCACAATTTAACAATCATAAAGAGTTAATTTGAGCCATGTCTCACCTACCTAAATGCATCAATCAAGATCAAACTGACATCTTCTGAAATGGCAAAATTTTGCTAAGGTCGACCAAGCTTCACCAACTAATAAATTTAACTTAACATTCCACAGACTCAAATCAGAATTGGACACTGATTGCAAGCTAAATTATAAAAACATAATGGAAAACAATTGATTGTCATTATTTCTTTTTCTCCAAGTGAAGTATATTTTCCCAAAACATGAAGGCAAAAACATATTTTTTGGTTACCTCTTCAGATTCCCATTCATTCAAAGATGAGCCAGCAAGATTATCCTTTTGAGCAGTTTCCAATGACAGAAGAGTATTCAGTATATAATCAATAGCAGTTAGTATATTGAAACAATCCAGCTTAAGACTTCCTTGGATCTCAAGCATGTTATCCATCGAGTTAACCTGTGAAAGAAAGGAGGGAAGAAAGCAGCAAGTATTGAAATAAGAATTATAAAAAACAATCAATTAAAATGGCATAATCAATAAATACATAATAATCTTGGGCAGTGAACAACTAGATGTTATCATACCAAGTCTCTAATTTTTGCAGAAGAGGACAGATGGGGGTGTTGACAAAGACTGTACAAAATCTGCTCCCAAACCTGAGGTAGAAGAGCCAGAACAGTATTACATTGGACTATAGACTTGGGGATATAACAGTATTACTTGCAAATATATATATATACACCTCTTGGCTGCATTCTTTGCCCATGATTTCAAACAGAATATCCCAAGAGACATGTAAAACAGAGGAAAAACTTGAAATTAGTGATATCATGTCCAACTTCCACTTCCCTGCTGAACATGATATCCCTGAGGCAATTTTCCCATTGACAGTTAAAATATCAACATTTTGGGCATCCTCATTCACATCCAGCTCCATGTCCACAATTCTATTGCTGTCAATACTTGGCGGGCAAGAAATTTGTAGTTGTGTACCAGACACAGATTGTTCCGAGAAGATCATTTGCGATTGAGGATTCCTCAGACAATCAGAATAATCTTCATAGAGGCCAGATAGGACCCTCAAAACCCTCTCCATGGACCATGTTACAGCGTCGTAAAGTGCAGGATCCAAAAAATCTTGATCTCTCCATTTGATAAAAATAGGAGAATAAACGAAGTTTCTAAATGAAGTCACAAGGGAGCTTATTTCATTAAAATCATTGTTAGATCCCAAACTCCTAAGAGATTTAAAACTGTTGTGGCTTTCTTGCATTAAACTAATTGCATGATCTAGCAATTCTAACAAGTATTGGCTCACTTTTGAGAGAAATGACGAAGCCTCCTCTCTTTTCCTGAAACAAGTAAAGTACTTACAGTGTAAATTTATTTGAAAAATAAAATTAAGAAAGAAAATCAAGGAAATATAAGTAATACATCACAGTCATAAGAACACTCCAAAATTCTTAAGAGTGGGAAGATAGAACAGAAGCATCATTCGATGCAAGACCAAATTGTCAAAGACTATATAAACGTTACAAGAGTGGAAACCAGACGAACATCCTACAAGCTTATTCAGAACATGAGGCATATGGATATAATCAGTCTACCTCAAAAGCACAAATCCTTCTCAATAAATTATATCATCATGCTAAGCTAAAAGCTACTTCAGGCAGGATTAGACATGTCCAGTTGCAGAAAATAGAAGATTAAACAGATATTTCCAGGTGAAGGGCTTACAAATGCAGCCACAGATAGGATACAAACCTTGTTAAAAACGAGCCATACATAAAATTAGATAATATAGCACACATAAAGATGACATCTGATAGAGGCCGATTTTCAGTATTCCAATTCGAAAAAACTACAAGAATATAGCTCTCCATTTCATGCAGAAGTTGATCTCTCAGCTGTCGGGGAAGACGAACACTTTGATGGTACTGAGAGGAATCCTGAATAGAAACACAAATTAAAAACTTACAAATATGTTAAAAGTCTCCCTTCTCCTCTCCTTCCACAATTCCCCCCACCCCCCAACACAAAACCCCAAAAAAAAAGCATATATAAATACATACACATACATACATACATTCATGTATGCATGCATGTATGGATGGATGTGTAAACAAAAATCTATCACCTTAGAACTACTAGATCCCATATCAATTTTTGCCAGAACTTCCACACAGCATTCAAAAAGTTGAAGCTGCCTTTCATGATCATCTTCGTCTCTCTACAATACGACAAACACCAAATTTCAGATTCTCAATCAAATCATAAATGTCTGAGAACACACACAGAAAGTAGCCAGGAAAAATATACATCACCACAAACCTTAAACCAATCAACTCCTGCCTCAGGAACATTTAGAAAAGAGTGCAACAACAAAGGCCATTTAAAGCAACTAATAAAAGGAGAACAACCAGCACAAAGAGCATAAACAGCTGCTGGTAACAATAATACCATGCGGTCATCCATTTTCGAACAGTCCTGCATAAGAAGCGATTAGCAATTAACAAACAACATTGCAACCTTTAACAAATAGAACAAGCATTAATTTTCTAATGACATAATCTGATTAATTTTCTAATGACATAATCCATCAGAAGCAACATACATCCTTATAAATTGAAAATTTAATATAGAAATTTCAGAAACCTTTCTTAGGCTCAAATTTAAAGTGTATGAACAGCACATGAAATTCCAGATGACACAAACTTGTTTCAAATTTGACACTCCATGCAAATGTAGATTGATGATGTGAATTCAAGTGTGGTCTTATCCCCCTCCTCATTGAATGAATAAGGAGACAATGAAAAAAAGGCCAAAAAGAAAATGAAACAAATAAGACCAATTCAATAGAATATTTTTACTCGGACCTCCAACTTAGCCCTAACACCATAACCTTCCTACAAAATGAAGAGAAACCAAATATCATCGTATTTGAGCATATTACCATGTACCAGCCTAAGCAACGGAATTCAACAGGTTGCCAGCAACATTCCTCTGCCCCCTGATGTTCCCACTTTAATCACAGTCATTAGCCTTAACTTGGAATTGAGTAAATACCCCAAATGTTCCTGATATAAGAAGGACTAGGATTTTATTCTAATATTATTTTTACTTTTCCTAATTTTAGTTGGATTAGGGTTTTTAATGAGGGTTTCCATTTTTCCTAATTTTAGTTGGATTAGGGCTTTTATTAGGATTTATGGCCACTATAAATAGAGCCTTATGTCTTAATTTTGAGACAAAAAAGATGAATATCTGAGATTTTCCTCTCTATTTCCCCTGTTTTCCTTTCCTTTCTGTCTAAATCTCTCCCCTTTCTTATTTTCCCTACTCGTTCTCCATCAATTCCAGTATGCCAGTATCTGATACGACACATGCTTTTGTCCATCATTTTAATTGATGAGTGGTATAGGTAGGACTTGACTGTAACATTACGAAAATGTAAGGCTAAGATTGTTGAGCCAAAAGCATAGGAATACGTTGAACTTAACCTAAACTCTGAGCACCAAAAACTTCAAGATAAAAACAAATACTGTGAAAACAAATCATATGAGTTTACAACTAACAAACCTTCCAGTTAAGACAGCTCAAAGTCGATCTTAAGAGATTTTTCCTGAGATAAAAAATGTCACGATAATCACCCTGCACAGATATAGAGATGATAGACATGATTTATAATGCACATTAGTATTGATTATTTAAATTTTATGAGCAAAACGAAAGAACCGTCAAAATTAAAGAGACAACACTTTAGTATCAGTCCCTTATGCCTGGCAAATAAACTAGCAGGGCCAAGCCAACAGCACTGCAGCTCGATCCCATCCCATCCCATCTCAAAGCTTTTTCCACCATATAAGCCAAGCAACTTCAATATAGCTTAACTCAGGAATAGGATGGCAAGGGTGCTTGACCCATATGACAGTAAATTTTCTTCAACTGATAACACTAAAGTCAGCTGGGAAGTAAAAAACAAGAGTCAATAACAACTTGCACACTGCCTGATGCAAAAGCAGTGGAAAGGAAACAATTTAATATTTTTGTTAAGAGTTTAAATTTTTTTGTCAGTCCCTTTCCTATCAATTCAAGCTTCTGCTAGGATCAAAGGGTCAATGGTTTCTGAGCACGGTAATAGATCACATTTGACCAACAGATCTTCCACTAATCAAATTATAGCACAAAATATCTAAGTTCTTGTATGTTCAAATCCACATATAAATTCATTAACAAATGTTAGCTACGCGTCAGGAGGCATGTTAGAGTTCAAACATTATTCTGGGTTTTTCCCTGTCAGTTTAAGTTCTTGATATTAATGCTTCCTCAAAGGTTAGAACAAAGACAAATGCGTGTTGGGACAACTAGGAGGAAATACCATCAAACACTCAAAATACAACATGAATTGACATCAAGGAGAAGAAAAAACCCAAACGATGCCAACTGAGCCACTTACTTGAGAACCCTTCCGTGAAAAATAACACACAATGAAGTACAAAACAGACCTGGATGAACAACATAGCTAATCATCAAATAAAATTATAAAAAATAATACAAGTAACTAAGCAGATATTTTAAGTACTCCAAATGAGGCAAATAAAATTTCATACAAAAACAGATTTCCCCCGCTCCCTGACCGGCTTACAGAAAGTTTGAGACACTATAACCTTTTCGAATATCAAGATAAACTCTTATGATGTGATCCATCAAACGTTTGAAGGATGATCTTAGCATAAAACCTCAGCATTGTAGTCTAACTTAGCATTCCAGGTTTACATTTTCTCATTTGGTACTTACAAAATGTTCATTTAACCAATGCTACAGCAAACCAGTTGGGTAATAATAATAATGGGCATTGCTATACAAGATTTAGAAACAGATAAATCCAGGAGTGAATTACCAACCACCAGTTCTTCCAACTGGTTCATCTACTTACAGCTCTTTGTTTCTAATAAGAGATTCCATTTATTAGAAACTTTTATTTTTTACATTTTAATCTTCAAGGGTTACTAAAGAATGCTTTAAATCCACAAACATAATTTTGAAGATTAAGCAATCCCCTCCCTTTGCAGCCCTCATAAATTTGCTTTCAAACAGAAACTTAGTATTTCAATTTAAAAATAACATAATATCCGATGGAATTTTGGTTGTCAATCGAAAGGTTCCAGCTAAAACGACTTGAATCGTGATTTTCTTTGAAATATGTAACATTGCAAACAAGGGCTTTATTAAGGCCCATGTGAAAGCTTGCAGTTAACAAAGATTGATAAAAGTTAAGATATATGTTTACTGGAATTTTCATCAGAGGAGAAATATTCTATCCATCCTGTAACTAAGTAAAAAAAAGACACACTTACACTGATGAAATTTGTTTGAATAACTGAAGATCCCAAACATCTTGCGGCACGAGATATGTATTAATCGAATCCTAAAAGGAGGAATTCAGTAATTGCTCAACAAAAGAAAAAAAAAATTGTGCAGGAACAAAAGAAACCATGGAATCTGAAGATAAGAAGCATGAACTCACACATGAAATGATGCTTCCAAGGAGCGAAAAAGCAGCATCCACCTGCATGAATTAGATGAATGAACATGGAAGTAGAAGCTAAGATATAAATGAGCAATGAAGTAGAAGCTCAAAGATCTACATAGAATCATGGATGAACATTGCAATCTTCAAGACATCTGAACTATTAGAACATTCAACAAAAAAGATCATAATAACTACACAGAAAAAGTTCACTTCTGCTTTCTTTTTATGCATAAATGGAACTGAAGAAAGATTCCATCAACATGACAGTAACTTTATCATTTAAATTTCCCAACAATTTGACCAAGAAAGTGTAATAGACCTAGCAAGTGTGATATACTTCAACTTTGGGCAGGTACAACGGCAATTAAGTTTTTGAGAAGAGAGATGATATATTGCCAAAGCAGCAATATGTGAGCAATATATCAATATTGCATCCCAGAAATATCTTCTAGACAGAAAGAACTGATGCTCATTAATTATAAAATATATGCACAGAAAGTACATACATGGAAACTGGAAAGAACAAGCTCCCAACCAATTGAGAATAAATTGTATTTAATAGTCATCAGTAATCATTGACAAAACAGGAGATTATTGTTTATATGAAAACGTACCACTGGGGTTACATTGCTGAATATCGGTAACCCATGCATCAGACAGTTCCATACTAATTGCCAACCACAATCAAACTGCAAAAGTTTGTCCAATCACCAAGTGAAAGCAGTTTCCAATTTGATAGCACCCAAGAGCAAATAACAAAAAAAAAAAAAAGGGCAGAAGAGAATAACAAATTGCTCATTGATAGCATTCACCAAGACAAGTTGAAAAAAGACCTAGCATGAATGCAAATTCAGAAGAACAGAATATCATAAGTCTTCAAAATTTAGGCAGTTTTGAGCCAGCCCCAAAATGAAAAATTAGGATTACAAGGTTTCTATTATGTTTCTCCCCAACATCACTCCTTTTAAAAGCTAAATCCAACTCTAGTATATGCCAAAATGCAAACAAATAAAGAAGAAAGAGGAAAATACATGCCTCATTCCAATTGTAAGATGGCCTAGATGGAATCTCCACTCGTGAAGCTGGAAGCAATAACACACAAGCGAGTCCTTGCAAGCTCCTTTAGATGCAAATATATACGCATATGAGGACACAAAGGGGAAGAGAAAGAAAATATATATATAGTTGCAAAATTATAAATTAGCTTTGTCACTGATATAGCAAACACAATGTTTTAAGAATTATATAGAAAATCCTCATCTAGACTCAGAGACTTCAATAATAAAGTATCAGTAATTATAAATCAGATCAGCATACCGCAAAGTCCATAGCAGTCCATCATAAGTATGCCCCATATTTGCATCATTCAAGATTCTGCATTATATGCATACTCAATAAACCAAAAATGATACTAAGAAGGATTGACATGCATGAAGCGGTAGGACGTAATACTGCCATTACAGATATGTAATAACCCTACCTGTTGGGAAACAAGTAAATTATGTCAATATCTTTCATTAAGTGACTGCTGCATAAATTATTCATAGAATCCTGACAGGTTCTCTGACTAGCAGCAAATGAATGCACGCATACATAGACACTCAGATCAAGGTGTGACCAGGATAGGTAATTGGACACATGTAACTCAACAAAAATAATACCAGAAAAAGCTCTGGGAAAGGAAATAGGAAACAAGACTTAGAAATATGGAGAGAATATCAAAACTCTTTCCTCAACCTAGGTAGAAGTTCCCCCCTTCAAAATAACAAACTGGATCTCATGAAAAGAGAAGAATGCCAAAGAAGTGAATACAATTAGATAAAACTGAAAAAGTCCACAATGAATATTTGCTTAGATATAACTACCTTTCAAAACTTGTGCAAATGCCTTCAAACCAGTACACGAAAAGATCCTTACTCATGCGAGTATAATAATTACGAATGAGATAACAAAATGTGGCATTCCTGTATAAGAATAAAAAAAATTATCAATGTAATACAAAATTTACATATGGAATATGGATGACAAAAGATTGAGAAAATGAAAGAGAGAGTGAGGAAAGGATAACACTACACCAAAATGGAGACAATAACTGAAGCATTGAGAATGAAATTTAAATAATGCAACAAAAATTCAATATAACTACTTGATTTAAAGGATATTATCATTAAGAAAGAACACTTAATTAAAAAGTATCATCATTAACAAACACTCAATTAGAGTATATTATCAGTAACAAACAGCACAGTTAGCACAATTTTACTATGTTACTTTTATATATCACCAAGAAGTTTATTGTGTGTTGGAGAAATAACTAACGTGACTGCAGTTCCACAGGAACAACGTCATAGAATTCAATTAGAACTCAAAAATTAGAAGTCAGCGACACTACCGCTGCCTACCAAAAAGAAATTGTCTGCTATCAGTCATCATCAGCCTACTTATCGATACAAACGCTTTGCTTTTGAGGCAAGAAGTTACTATATGCCAGTCATTAAAAAGGAAAGAGGGAATTGAATACTTAACTAAGTTGATTTTATATGAACTGTCTCAAACCACAGTACACTGAACACAACAATGATGTTATCTCCCACATCCATATCACTATGGAATGAAAAACACTGGAAAATATTGAAAATAGAGATTCATTTCAACCAAAGATGATATAAACTGTGTATTGAATATACTGAAACAATACTTTACCGAACCCAATCTTGTTTCTTTGAGAGACAAGAGCCAAAAAAAAAAAAAAAGTTTGAAAATCTACTACTCTGCAATGAAATTTACCATAACCACTTCCCTTTCATGAGTGCCTCCTTTAGAGAACCAGCAGCATGCTCCCTCCTAACTCGTTTTTCAGTTGATGGTGCTTTGAAAATATTAACACATGTCTGATGAAGTAAATTCAAAATTTTTCTCAGAAACAAGTTTCTTCAATGGTAAATAATTCATAGTTATGATTATAGACAGCATAATACAAACACACACATGATTTTGAAAAGTTCAACAGATTAGGAATCAAGCCATCAAATCTAGTGGAAACACTACAATGTCAGGAAGAGTGTTTTGTCAGGGAATGGGAACATATAATCCAGCACCCTAACAAAATAAATAAACTCGCATATCCCAAAAAATATATATATTGTTGAACTATAATGCAACTGTCAACTAAAAATAAAAAGGAAAAAAAAAAAAAACACAAGTTCCACAATCCATATAAAATAGATTTCTGCACATTCTATCAACTACAAGACTAAGATGGAGCTAAAGTAGACTTAAAAGCATGAAATAACTACCCGATAAAAGATGAGTGCAGCAAGCTCCACTAGACCACATTGAGAGCTACTTAAAGTTATAATTTTATCATCCTTTATTCCATCACTCCTGAATGCATACCACACAAAAATCCATCAGATGGCACCTTGGAACTCCAGTAAAGAGGAGCCCAAAAAATTAAATTAAGAAAAAAGAAGAGAACAAAAATCAAAAACACTCACCTGGAGACACTGGAAACAGATAAATTGCTTTGATCTAGTTCCTTAAATATAACATCCAGAAGTTGTTCTACTAAAGAACTCACATCATCAGCACCTCTAGTTAGATTTAATTGTAACCTTGCATAAAAATAAAGAGCATCCTGAAAAAGAAAGGTAAATAAACACAGTAAGTGTGCTAGTTCAAAACATTCAGGATTAGGAAAAGCTAAGTTGCTCCAACATGAATGGTTTATAAACCTTAAGACCACGATCATGGGTTGTTAACCAACAACGGTAAACAAAATGCCGCATGGCATCATGGATCTCTAAGGACTGACTGCCCAAATTCGGACCATCCTTTAGCAAATACATGTTAACGCACTCAATAAGCTTGCGTGAAATCTTCCCTTCATCACTGAAAATGTCACAGCAAGGAATTAGCACTAAATACCACAAAATAATCAGCAAAATCTAAACAATGAAACAGCTCCTCAGAGGATTGGATACCTCATAAAAGAAAATATCCGAACAAATCCCTTAACTATGTCTTCCCTGAGTGTTTCTGGAAAATCTCCAGGATGATTTTCAAGAAGCGAATGGAGAGTAAGGATATAGCGAAAAACATCCTCTCTATGATTATATTGATTATTATTTTTGTCTTTCAAGCTCAATTCCACCTTCTCCATGAATAGTAGCAAAAGGCCTTGCCAAATCAGATTTTGAAAAAAATAATATAATATAAAATCAGTGAAACAATGGTTAACAGTGACAGTTTCACTTGGAGAAAGGAACTGATACTCACTACAATAAATGTGTTTCCTCATGTGAAAACGATAACCTCTGACAGCCAAAAGATGCCGAAGCATAATCCCATATTCCGACTGAAAACTTTGGACATTGCTTAGCACATCGAATACATGACTAAAAAGCGTTTTAACCACAGATAATAAAGGCAACAACTTTCCTGTCAGACAATGAAAAAAAAAAAAGGCAAAGAATTATAACTCAATCAGATTTAACCGGTAAATAGTTATCCAATCAGATAAATCAGAAATTTAAAACTACAAAACTATATTCCTGATTGTGAACAATTTCCAGCAAAATGCATGTTTTAATGTAATTAACAAAAATTAACTTCTTCAGCACCATATGTGTATAGGCAAAGATTATTTTGATGATAAGACCTCCCATTTTGATCCATGATACAAAATAAAATGTGGCCAGAGAATTCACTCATAAATTCTTGTTAATTCAATTTATTTTGATAGCCAAGAAATTTAAGATAGTTTTCTCCGAAAAGAAAGTTACACAGACAACTGTGTCATACATTGACTGTTGCCCATAACTTTACTTTAATCAGGCTCCTCATAAGGTGGCTCTCATATCCAAATAAAGCAATTCACAACCAAGTTTCAGAAAGTCAGGAGAGAAGACAGTTCTCTAAGTTATCGAGCCCAGTTCATTACTCCACCACCTTAGCCATGCAGCTCGTCAGCTGAACAAATCTACCATTGTCCTACATCAGTCTCCGGCCATTCTTTCCAATTTAACTTCAACTGATTAAGGGCATGATTTCTGCTTAAACATAACTGATAGATGCATGCTTGCTAACAATAGAAACCACTTTTGCTATAGGTTTATCAATTATATAACCATACACTACACAATAACATTCAATTTCTGACCTGAAAACTTATAATATTCAGCCCGTTGAACAGAAATTCGAAGAGCTTTTGCAAAAATGATCTTCGGAGGTCGTCGCTTGCTTCCAGATATTTCCAATGAGATACAGTGAATGAGCAATGTTATAAGAAATGGCCATGTATCAGCTGCAAAAGCAAAAACAAAAAAATAAAAAGATAAAAAAAAAAAAACACCATTCAATTCTCAGATTCACAATTATTCGCCAATGTCTCTTCAAGGCCCGCAGACCCATTGTGAATGCAAATCAATCTTACAGTGAGGAACTTCATTGGGTTTTAACTTTGCAGTGTTCTGTCCAAGAAATTTGCAGAATGCAACGGATCTTTCGCCTTCTAACCATGTACACAATAACTTTATTCCTTCCTAAACACATAAATCAATATCAAATGAATACAAACTTAAGTGAAAGTATGAACCAGTTATTAATAAGATTGAGCAAATGACAGAACTTAAATATCAAATCGTCATCTGAGACCCAAAAAACAGACTCACTCAAGTTCCCAGTTAAGTCCCGTTCTTTTTCATAAAATTGATACTTATTATTGAGGAAATGACAGATGCTGAAAAAATTGCACCAATATTTAAGAAACAAAAAGCAAAGAAATTAATAATAGAAAAAAATAATTCTCTAAGCTGATGCAGCAATTAGCTCAGTAAAGCCAATTCTTATCAATTTTAAAGAAACAAAACCAAAAAGAAATTACCATTTGAATAAAATACTTAAGAAAGAAAAAAGAAAAGAAGTCTTAAAAAATCGCATCGTACAATAAACTTAGAGCATAGTTCTCTCTCCTTTTCTAACAGTTTCTTACAAAATTTCTTATTGCTTCCAATAAATTAGGAAAAAAATAAATCAGCTTTTTTGGCCATTTTAAGTTTTTTCTTTCGTTTTTCCTGAAATTTCTTGCGTTTTAGTGAGTTATCTTACATTTTCTTGGCAAGTTATCTCACATTTTCTTTGCAATCAAGCAGAAAAAGAAAGAGTGTTAGTAAACTGTTACTTCTCTAGCTTTGGCTTTATCAGATGATAGCTTTGATACGATCTCCTGCAAGTCTCTAGAAGTTACCATCGCCAGAGGAGGATTGGACCGATTGGCGGGAAATTAAAGTGAGAATGATGACCGGAAGTCAAGGGTTATAGTGACTTCAAATATATATATACATATGCCAGGACTGAGGGACGATGGCGGTGGAATAATGGAATGACAAATGTACCCCTACAGACTTCAAATTTCACGCAAGTACTTTCGCTACTTGTAATTTATTCTCCTAAACAGAGAAAAAATATTGATCCCATCACACGGATAAAAGATTTTTTTTTTTTTATTTGTTCATTCACTACATTCATCAATTATCGACAATGGTCTGTGAATCACGTTTCCTTTCAAGAAAAAAAATGTATTCTGTCTGTCAAATCAGAAAATAAGGAAAATATATATATACATATATAGGAATTTAGACAACGAATTGAGAATGAAAAATAGAAATTCTCTAGAGCAATCCAAATTGGGCTTAGAAGTTAGAACCTTGTCCGTTGCGGTCACATATGCATGTGGGCTTTGTTCGTTGGACTCAATTGACAGTATCCGTTCCTGTAGGAAGTCCACTGCACCCCATTAATAACAAAATAGACCCACCTCCACTTGTAATCAGACACTGTGTTGGTTCCCAAAGCAAGAAATAAAGACCGAGTCTAATAAGAAGGGTTATCTTACAAGTCTTTCAAGTATTGGGATTAGGTCTCATGGATAGCTTCACCTGGATCAAAATGTAATTATAGGCATAATTTTAGCCAATTTTTTTTCCTCGTGAAAGTAATAAATCAATCAACTGTACAATAAAAACAACAATATGTTAGACATTTCAAAATTCAAACTTTATTAAAAAAAAATCCCGGATATAATTTCATGTGATCTTGAAAGAATAACATAATTAATTTGACTTTTTGCCTTTTGAAACGAGTAGATACTAGATTGAATACTGAAAAAAAAACATAATATCATGCAATGTATCATTCATTAAAAAAGAATAAGAAGAAGAAATTGCTCCTGCCCATTTGTAAACGATCGATGACTATATACAATGTGTAATAAGGAGAAGACAAGACTTCCAAGTCTTTGAATATAATTTCTTATTTCTTTTCCTCCTATTCCGCGTGCTTTATTGACACGATTTGATTCAGTTAATTAGGTCATTACAGCCATTCAATCAAATCAGGCCAACTATGTGACACATGCCATGCACATTTTTGTCACCAAAAAGAAATGGAGTCACATGCAGTGACACAAACCTCAAAGAGTTTTTTTTTTTTTTTTGGCAACCCTTTTTTGGCTTTCCCGGGAAACACTGCTTTTAAACTCCTTTCATGTCTCAAAAACTCCAAAGCACACAGACGAGACGGTTTCTTTATCAATAATAATACAAATGCACAATCACTTACAAAACACACAGACATCAGCATATAAAGATAAATAACTAATAACTACTATATTAAAGCACATTCTTTAGAACCATAAAATAAAAGCACTATTATATATATATGCATCTTCCTCGAAATTACAACAAAATCTAGAGCTTTTGAATGTCTTACTTGGCCAAGACACCAAATTAGACAAAAAGATCATTTAAAAACAAAAACAGAAAAACAAAAATACAAAGCCAACACTAAGGTATGTGCTGAGGCAGTCGTTTTTGGACTCTTGAAATTTCGCGTTCACACTTCTGCATGTCGTCGAAGTGAGTGAAGATCAAAGACCGCATTCACACAGAAATAAATAACATAAAAAAAAAAAAAAATTCCATGAAAGGCATATACGTTACTCGGAAATAACTGGATAATTAATCTAACTGATAATTAATCAATTAAAGCAAATATTTCACAGTCACTGCCTTGGATCAGCACTTTAGACCAAAGAATTTGTAGTGGATGATCCATAGCCGTTCATCATGCCACTCCAGGATGATCCCAAATTGCCTAGGTAACCAACATCAGAACAACTTTGGTCTTGCCAGTCAAGAGATAAGAGCTTGGCGTTAGGCTTCACATCGATTGCATTTTGAACCTCATTTGCATCATACGGAAGCATAAGCCTGTGGCAGCTGTCAATGAAAGTACCACCACTTCCATCAAGAGGCATTCCAAATGGAGAGCAAAGATTATGAACATTTGGTGTTAGTCCATCTGGATGATGATGATGCTGATGATGATGACTCAAATTCCCTAGCCCTCCAACCATACCCATATCACCATTATTCCCCATAAACTCATAATTTCTAGAACTACCAACTATAGCTTCTAACTTACTATCCATGAAATCAATAGGCCTAGGGTTTTCAAGCATGGCATTATATTTATTATCCATAAAATTAGGGTTATTAGCAAGCGTGCCATGAGCCCCAAGTATGTTACCAAGGTGTGAAAATTGCATTTCTGGGAATGAAAGCTGGAGATCAGTGGGATTATGAGATGATGACCCTGGGTTTTGGTTAATGGACTGATCGTTCAATTTTTTAGAAGAAACTTTCTTATTCTTTCTGCAGCCACCACCAACAGGAATGTTCCTCAAGGTGCCACCTTTGGTCCAGTACCTTCTACAAGTCTTGCAAAAGTACCTTGGCTGAGAGAGGCTGTAGTTGTTGTAGTAGCAAAATTTGGTATGCGTTGAGTCACACCTGGGGCATTTGAGAGCCTGATCATGCTGGGGCCTTAGCCTTCTCTCCATCAAAGGCCTTGAGCAAGTGAGCATGTCACAAGATGGTGAAGAAGAATCCAAGCCAGACTCCTCGTGAATCGAACCCTGAAATGGGAAACAAATTAATAATGCAGAATGTATTTTAAATGCTTCCACATAGACATTCTTTTGTCTTTTCTTAGATGTCGAGTACTCCAAGTACTAGACATTCTCTCTTCCCTTTTCAGACATCAAGTAGTGGAATGTCTGAATGGGAATGCCTGAAAAAACAATTGCTAGTTTGCTACACAGAACCCGAAAAGCAAACTACTTTGTAGCTTTGCTGAAATACAAATTCTATTATTAATCACGCATATTTTGAATTCTTGTACCTAAAAATAAGTTCCTCGAAAATATTGGAACACTTTTGAAAAAAAAAAAAAAATGTTGAATCGAAATTGCGCATGAAAATGATCAAATCTTGTATTGCAAATTAGGCAGCTTGAGGAAATTAGAAGTGTCTTCACTTGAAAACGGAGTCCCCAGCCAAGCCAGTTAATTAAAATACAACTGATGGTAGCCTATGTTATTGTGAAAAACAATGATTGAGGCTGATGAAAGACATATAGAGGCAACGAAAGTGTCAGTGCATGGTATATAGTTACCTGAAGCCAATCAGATGAATCCATGCAGACTTGCAATGAAGTAAGACCCATCATACAAATTAAAGCCAGCTGCTATGAAGTAATCCTTCTTTTCCAAAACAAGTCGTTTCAATAAGTGTGAATATGTTCGAGGGAGAAAGAAAGATTACAAGTTTGAGTTGTGAGCAAGAAGAGAAGGTAAGAAGAGAGTGAGCGAGTGAATTGCGAATTGTTGTTTGTCAGGAGTGATTAATATAAAAAGGAAGAGAAAGGCAGCTTGTAGACGTGAAGTAGTAGTAGTGTGTATAGACTGTAGAGCGTAATAGCTGATTATCCGCAGCTACGGTCCACACAGCGTCGGTGGGCAACAATTCGTGGGCCCCTACAGCTACAATGTCCGTCTACTGCTATAACAATGGACCCACACCTTCCTCAGCTTGACTATAACTCCTCCCGGTTAAATAAATGAACGGACTCTGATTGCGTTGCATCGACTAGAGCCGTTGGATTATGAAAGAGATACGTCAGAGATCGCGGCGTAGTCGTCACAACTTGTAGACTATGGGTCCAGTTTTCATTTTTGACGTGACGGAGCTGAGAGGGGACAGGAACAAGGGTAGTAATGAGAGAATAAAATTTTGGGGTTTTCGATAAAGAGAGAGAGCATAACGAAATAGCACTCCACTTGTGGGCTCTTATGAGTGGACCCCACTCGCCCTCCTCCTTCAAGCAAAGGATATATTCCTCTACCACCCCCATATCACGTGCCTCCCCTTCCTAATGCCAATTCAATTGTCCACACTGTATACTGATCCAGTTATCATCGTTAATATTAACACTTTAAGGTTTTATGAATGTGCTCAAAAGTTTGATAATTCCCGACTAATTAAAAAATTAAACTAGAAAAGGTAAATGACAAAGCTATTGGAGAAAATGTTATCGATTTATTATTGGATTTTAGATTTTTAGCTAGAAAGCATTGCTCTTTCCATGTGATTCATCAACATCCTCCTCCTTTTTTTTTTTCGAAATACTTAAAATTCGATTAAAATTCTCCCACCTAGCAGGTTCTTGGATTCAAAAAACAAAGATAAGTTTAGCTCGAATCAAAGGTGGCATGAGATCACGAGGATGGATGCTTTAGGGCTCTAGGCCGATTGCGTGAAGAACACACTAACCTCATGGGGCCCAAAGTACACACTATCAGGTGAATAAAGTGTTTTGTGCCCACGTCTCACCGTACAACTGCCGGTTAATTACTTCGCATAAGGGAGAGACTGAGTGTGTGATCAATCTCTCTCCGTGGTCGCTACTTCGTAGCCCATGCACTTAGTAATCATAGATAATTTCCGAGAATAGACTGACCATCTCTTTGATTTTAGCCGACCAAGTACAGAATTAATGATCATTTCAATCATCAGAATGATGATTTTCGTCCTTTAATCAATTCTAACCATGATACCAATTTGCGTGTATGCATGGTTGTGGGCTTCAACATGTTAATTTGCTTGCATGCATATGTGAATGGAACTTTAGGTTTATTTTGAATTGCGAGGAAGATTGTGATTGAAAACTCAACTCACCAAAGTCACAAGGACTATTTTTTTTTCTCGTATTACAACTCATATTACGTGAAATTATAATATTATATTAATTCTTATGAAATATTACACTGTCTATATTTTAACCTCCACTAATATTTAAAAATGTCTACTCCATTCACACTTATAAGAAATAATGTCAACTCCACTTACAATTAGTAAGGAAAAAAATTATCTCTACTCAATAAGTAAAGAAAAAAATACTTCCATGATACATTTGTGAGAATTCGAATAAGTGTCCTCATATTTAAAGGACAGTAATCCTAACTACTCGGTCAAAGGCGTGTAATCATAAGCACTAGTTGAAACATAGAACTTATTATAATTATTCGTATAAGTTGGACGTTGACATACAAGTGCATGTCTGCCATCGATGATTTTCCACTAATGCACGAGACAAAATGAATTTGAACTAAAGCTCGATATGTCAAGATGTTTTACTTCATGTATAGGCAACCGTTTTTTCTTAACCTATAAGAACTCCAAGCCAATTAATTACCTTTAATTTGGTTTAACGTACGTAATGTAAATCTATTAATTCTTGGCGGGACAAAAAGAAAATAATTCCTCATATTCTTGTGTTTTGAAAGTTTAAATTAAATTAATCTTTAACTGTATAATATATATCTTAATTTCTGCCCTTTATCACATGCATGCATGCATTGCATGCACTCGCTTAGTGATAGTGTGTTTCAAATAATAAAATTAAAGCAACTTTGATCAATTTTGCTGTCAATCACAGCCATTCCTCCTGATCATTAGCAACATATAGTACTTTGAAATTTGAAATTATGTACCTCTTAATCAAGTAACTTTCTTTCAGATATGGAAAATCTTCAGGTTGAAGCTAAGCACTCCATATCATTAATTTACATACGCAAAATGCTGCTTTTACTTTGGAGTTTTTTCCCCCGTCAACTCCTATTTCAGAATTCAGATGAAAGTTTACGAACCATATTTATTCAAAAGTTATATTCATTGTCATCTCTAGTTCTTTATTTTTCCCTTTGTAAGGACATGACACAAATCATTATATAAAAAACAAGAAGAGAGAATATCGATCATAAGAATCATGGAACAGAATGTGTGAGTTCAAAATTTAAATCCAACTTGACTGTGTGTATAGTTAATATCCTTTAAGTTGCAGAACGGTTTCAACTTAGAGGTACCCTGATTCTGAGATGACGTGGTCCTCCTCCTCATCCTGATAATGATGGTCAAATAACCACCAACCTCGTAACCGGTGCAGTCAAACTTATTCTATAGGGCCATAGACTGGACCCCACCATGATGATGAGTCACTTTGATTTGTACCACTAAGCTTTAAGCCCACACCCACACTAGATCATAATTAACCACTACTGCCAGTCTAGGACTCTAAGCAGCATGCATGATTGCTTGTAAAAGTTTGAGATGATGAGATGACGCCGTCTCTTGATCCAATGGCGTCTTTCTTTATTGTCGATATACAATAACAGCTTTGAAACTGTACAAACTAAAGCTGAATCAAAATATAGAATAGAGCAGAATCAAGATTATCGGGCTTAGTGTGGACTGAGTTAACTATATAGTAGTGTTAATAGATACTTTTCGTTTTAGAGATTGTCTTGCATACGACAGATTACGTTAACAAATAAGTTAGTCCTCTAATGGCAAGTAATTTAGTCTTGATATTTGTATCAGACGACTAGTCACCCGGGCAGTGCTAGAGAGCCCAAATCCTGACTCGAGGCGCATGCGCGACATACAACGATTACTGCGGCGCAGGGTGTATGAAATGAAATAAAGTCAGCAGTGAACAGATATTCTATCCTGAGAATTCTGATGAGCGAATCTGATGGGTCGGTGGACAGGATCTTGAACCCCCATCATATTTCAAAGTTTCTAACATCTACTTCTTTGCTTTTCTCTATTTGTTTTCTAGCTCGGGAGAGAATTTCAGTTATTTTGCTACATTTGATGCAGGTCATTCGGGTCCCATTCGTCCTCGCAGAGGCCGACCATGAGCCTCGCTGCATCTTTCAGTTGGCATCATCATTTTCTGTCAATTTTGGCTATGTCCTCACTTGATTAATAATTTAATTCGTCCACCCTATCAAGCTTTGGTGAAATCTTCCTAACAATGATCCCATGATTTATTGTCGTTGATTATAGTTAATCCAATTGTGTGTAGCACAATAATTAGAGACAATTAAATGTGTTTAATTTCCAATTGATTAGAAAACTTAAACGCTTGTTGTCGGTCAACAAATCCAAATTGTCAAAGCAAGCCGGTCAGCGACACGTGCAAGTGCAACGCATGAACCAATTAGAGCAATGGATTTGTTGATCATTGATTGATTTACAACAAAGTGACACGAACTGGATACACACATTCCCTCGTTATAATGGACCTCCTCCATTAATTATGTCCCTGCTGGAACATATGTAACACATGATCGTGGTCGTGGATGCCTTGAACTTGGTTTTGCTTCTGAAAGTTGGTCTTTTATAGGTGTAATTAAGGATCAGTTCCATTCAACTAATGGGTAAGAATGTTAGACTTTGATTTGTTTTCCTGATTAGTTATGTATTGATTATGAATTAAGATCAACCACGTTTTCTATGTTAGGAATGGTCCTTGCGTTCAGTTGCACGTGTGAATTGAAATAAATATGCTTGATTGCTTTCGGTTTCGTGTGATTTTCTGCATCAGACTTTGGCTCCTTTAAGAGGATGATTTTCCAATTGTCTATCTGTTTTCTTCGTATTGGAATCCCCTGCTTTAATCCTAGCTTATTGTTTCGCACAATTTTATATATATATATAACACGGCATGTCTCCACATATTTTGTATTGTACGCTTTACAAAATATTCGTGTACAATATGTATTCATACAAAAAAGATTGTAATAGTAGAAAAATGATCAACGTCAACTTCGATTAAGGACAATTTAGTAGTGTTGTAGCTTCTAAAATAATTATTGGTAATTGTGTTATAAAAATAATCAACTGCGAAGATAATTAATTAAACATTCGATAAAATTTATTTTTAAAAATAAGTTGTGATATACATTTGTTAAATCTTATTATTAAACTGCTTTAAAAATATAAATAACTTAATTTGATATAATGTTGAATAAAATTTATTTACACATTTATACACATGTGTATAAAATATTTTTAATTGTGTACATAAAATAATTGATAACTAAAATAAATACTTTATATTATTAATTTTATTTTTTTATTTGGTTATCTCAATATAATTTGTAATAATAATAATCTCAAGTTAATGATTTTATTTCATAATTAATAAGGATAACTTTATATTTTTATAATATATATGAGAATATATATATGAAATTGTATTATATAAAAATAATTTTTAAAATCATATTTTGAAAAACTACTTTGCTAAAGGATGAGATGATTTTGTAAAAAATATTTTTTGAAAAAATTCATTAAACACCAAAATTATATTTTAACTTTTCAAATTCACTTTTGAGAGGTTAAAAAGTAATTCCAAACATACCTAAATTATATATATATATAATATGATGATCGACAATATGCATAACATCATTAAATTATTAGAGATTATGTAAATTATATGTCACACGTTAACAATAAGTATAGAAAATAAAAAGCATCAATATATATATATATATATATATATATATATATATATATATATATATCTTGATGCACATAATCCAATTGTCGAATGAAGTTAGACATGATTTGTCAGTCTTCTTAACTATCACATGACTCCTCATCAAGAGAGTTAAGAGCACAGTTATAGCGCCATGAATGCTATTTCTCTAGCAAGGAGATCAAAATAATACATGCTTAAATTAGATGCTGGAGATGTAGGCTATTCGTCCACCATACATCAAGTATTCACTAGTTACTTATCTTATTATTTTATTGTCAGGTGCCTTATCATTTGTATCTCAACTTAAAAAGAGTAAAATTACTGTTATATACAAATTGAAGTGTGATTAAATTATATAATTAATTGGATGATGGTCACATGAGGCGCACTGTTCATTATAATTGGTATGTTTTTTAAAAAAACAATAATAATAACAATAACTGCATCTTCGTTAAATTAAAATAATAGTAGTGGTTTGCAATTATATACGTGAGAGTAGGAATTTGAATTTTTGCAAAAGTATTATAAAAATTAATTTCAATCCTCATCCTTTAAAAACTTTAGACGGTAGAACAAGAGATGCAGCAGATCTATTCGCAGATGCAGCGTAACAGTAACCAATCGCCTACACCATCACTACACGCCGAAGAATAAGAACAAGTGAACAAGAGATATCTTTCATGGACATCTCTCCTCATAGATAAGTGCCACAATAAAATTTGAATTTTATATTTTTTTCCTAATTAATATTCTAATACGCATCAAATAAACAATAATTTGTACAAACTACAACGAGTTTATGGCGACAGTACGGTACGACTGATATTTTCATCGACGCAAGCACAGTTTTTTATTGGTCCAAAATAGTCACACTATTGGCCTAATTATCGAACGAGTGCTCCTAAAATGCCCCAATAAAATTTATAAAATACAAACTCAAATATTAAAACCAACTATCTTTCCAAACAATTTATCCTTAAAAAGAATTTTTTTTTTCAAAGTTTTTGCTTATAAAATATATACAAATCCCAAAATCTTATATTATTTTTTTGTTCTTATTACATAGTTTATATTCTCACGACTCTAAATTCTCATGATTTTTTTAAATATATATTTTTGGTAAAAATTAAAATATAAATATAAATTATGAAATAAGATGAGTATAGAAAACTTATTAAAAGAATAATTTATTCAAGTGTTTAATTGAATTTCCATTCAAAAAATAAGAAATGAATAAATTGAAAGTGGTGCTACCGGCACTCCTCTACAACTATTATAAAACCCCTTTCATTTGGTTTTACATTGTTACACTTAATTAAAAATAAATTCATAATCAATACATAGATTCTTTCTCTCACTACAAAACAATTCACACCCCATTTAGATAATTCTTCCTTTAACAGTGAAACTTGTATATGAAAAAAATTAACAAAAAACTAATTAATCGTTAGTTTTACATATTCTTCTCGTAGCCATATTAATTTTCAAAATTCTTCTTCCTTTATCATTGCTATAAGAATTAGGAAGTCGAGAGAGTTAGGGCTCATGATGATACAATGAGAAGGACTTCAATGATTTTCTCTACAATTGACCTTTGACTCTTTGCACAAATTGAGTTAATTCTCATGGTTTTATTAATCAATTAATTTTATTTTATTTTTTTCATTTAAGAGATGAGAAGACTATCGACTTGTGCTCGTTTGTCTTGTTATGAAATTTTAAGAAACTAAATAAAGAAATCATATTGGGATTTGTTTTTAAAGAAAAACAAGCTACAAAGAAGATGATTGTAGAGAAACTCAATTACGTAAGAGATGAAAATTTATACCCTTAAATTAAAATATAAATTTGTTTCCTGAGAGAGTCAATGACATAAGGAGACATTCAATTACTTTAAGAGTTTGAGATCTAGAGATTGAGAGAAAAATTATTTATAAAGAAATTAAATTATTTTTTTCGAAAATACCCTTAAATTCATGACAATTTCAGAGGGATGCTAACAGCACCACTCATAAATTTATTTTTGTCCTTTAGGTAATTTTAATTTTAAAGAGTTTGGGTGGGTGGGGGTGTGGGTGGTGTGGAGGGAAGAGGATTGTTGGGGGTGTGGGGTTTGTGAGGTATTTTGAGGGTGTCAAGATGGCCTACTCAATTGCAGGCTTGAATGGGCCAAGTACATGAGCTTATTAACTGCATAAACGGAGTCTTGGGTTCAACTAATATTAAGCATGCATCTCGGCACTATGCGCCATTACAGAAAGGAGAAAAAAAAAGAAAAGGGCAAGACCATTAGGATGTACAAGATTAATTATCACAACTAGAGTTGGTAAAACAGATCATCGAATCGTATTTATATCATATTAAATTTAAATTGACTCAAATATAATTTATTTAATAATTATCTCAAAATATTGTAACCTTAACTTGACACAAAAAATAAACGAATTACCTAATAACACACTTAATATCTGTATATTTAATAAAATTTATATTAAACATTTACATTTTTTTTATAATAATAATAATTTATCGATATTATAAAATATATTACGCACATTTACAGAATTAAAATTTTAATTATATATATGTAAAAAATATTTTATGTCAATATCAAAAAATATATATGCTTACAAATATTTTATACATTTAAACTATTGAAGTTCTAAATCTATAAAAAAAAATTATAAATGAAATATTGTGTATATATTTATCATTTCAAACAGATAAAAATAAAAAGAGAGAATTATGTATAATATTTAAGTTTTGATGACAATAATCTACAAATTAATTTAGAATAAAAAAATATGATCATATCATTTGTTGGGTAAATAAGTAAAGAACTTTGATCATAATTCGACACAAAAAAAAATTATTTTAACCCAAACACAATCTATTTAATAATTGTGTCAAATTTGATGATCTATACTCATTTATTCATGTCATATAATCAGATCGCGTCAAATTTTAGCTGCTCTAATCACAACTAAGGTTAACAAATATCTGATTCACACTTATTCTAAAGAAAGAAAAATGGAAAAATATGTCTGGAAACAAAAGAAAGAAATAAGTGCAATGCTTTGGCACAAGGGGCGCACTAAACACACTTGATTTGATGAAGAAATGCAGAAACTTGAGAATAGCAAAACAGACAGCCTTTTTAGGGCATTTATACTGGTATAGTTTACAATAGTGTTGCATAATTAAATTGAAAGAAGTATTAGCAAATATAAGTGAAAAAAAAAAAAGTTCTTATGAACAAACATCCTAAAGAAAACAATAAAGTGAAAATGTTAACAAGGGAGGGACAGGTTCATAGTAGCCCAGTGGCATATAGAATAGTAGTGGAAAGAACAGCATGTTTTGGCACTTCTCACCAATTAAGCAAGGGTCAGCAAGCAATTTACAAGAAAGCCCGACATATATACAAGTCTGGCCAGTTCCATGTATCAATGCCTGCCAAAAACTGCTCAAATACAGGCATGGATAAATGAAGTTAAACTTGGTACTCCATTGACAACAATAATTACACGAGAATGTATACCCAACATTCACAATTAACTACGTCAGCTAATATGCTGTTTTGAGTACTAACTATTCAGAAAACCCACAGCATGGCAGCCCTTTATTCTCTGTATAATATTTTCCCTTTGTATAATTCAGTGTCTCAAGAGCAGAACAATCACACAGTATTCCGCGTGGCTTACAGCAAAAACTTCACTTGGAAAGCCTATCCAAGAGCTAGTTCCATCAATGCAAATGCCGAAGATTGTTTGTCACACAAATATACATTTAAAAGAAATGACACCCAACCAAATAAAAACCTAAACAGCAAGCAGAAAGAGAAACTGGTAAATCCCATTTCTGATTCAGGAATATTTTAGTGCATACTTTGATGCAAGCAGCTCAAGAATATAACCAGTGAAGATATTAGTTTCTGAAGATCAACATCTATATCCTTGCTTCCAGTTAGATTGACAACATCACTTGGCAACAAAAGCTCAGCAACTTCAGACTTCAGCAACCTATACCTTGACATAATCTGAAAGTAGAGTATCAAGCAAATTAAGAGAAACATAATTAAACACCAGTAAAATTATGAATTAATACATTTTAAGTATAGAAACCGATTATTGGTAATGAAATAAAATAATTAAAAGAAAAATGAATGCACATGATATATCGTTGCATGCTAAGATAATCATGTGGTTATTTAGTTTATTATGAGTTCAAAATAAGAAAACACATAAATAAAATATCCTGGAACCCCACCAAATAACTTAAAAGAGCTCTCATGGCTGTCCCACGTCTGGAATAAAACAATAATACTCCTAGCTAGAAACAAACTATCTCGATAATTAGAATCTTGGAGCATCAAAAGCTCTCTCTCAATCATTGTCTGCAAAGAATTACAACACCACAAGCATGCCAAATAATATTGCAGGAGGAGAAGAAAATAGTTTCAGAATTGGAAAGGAAAAGAAAACCCAACGATTACAAATGATGTTCCATTGCTTGTACACTCAGTACGAGAAAAGCTAAATGGGGGTTCTCACTTCTCATGCTACAGCATCTGTCAACATAGAGATACAAAATAACAGCTAATACAAACCCCATAACTGGGAACTGTAATAACCTAGTCTCTACTGAAAGGGTCACTACATCAATAGACAACCTAAATAGAGAACCTACATCTTAAAACTCTTATCACGAAGAGGAAGAACTGGGCATGGAGCTGACCCTTTTGAGGAGGCCTTTAATCTCACTCTCCAATTTGGCTTTCATCTCTGGAGAAAGTTTATCTCCGGAGTTCTTTAGCATTGATGTCATCATCTCAAGATTCTGCCTTATGAAGTCAAGGGGAGGTGCGTCGCCAGGTTGAGAAACTGGCTCGGCAGGCTTTGCTAGAGTCCTAGATCCTTCCACAGGACGAAGATTATAACTTAACAGGGTTGGACCAAAACAGTTACTTGTCTCTAAACTCCGAATAGCTTCTCCAGCATCTGCACCTCTCATGAAAACAACCTCCGCAATACCCAAATCATTCGACAACTGTGTTTCTGATTCCTTCAAGGGCCCAAACCTGGAAAATGTTGCAACCAAAAATTCTTTTGAAGGCATGGCAGCTCCTGGGGCAAATGTCAAGATAAGAGTAGTCACAGAAGATTCTCCATTATTATTCCCTCTGTCGTTATTAATATTTATATCTACCACCCTGGAACCAAATTTATTCCTTCGCTTCCCAGAAGTAGCTTCCCCTTTCCTCTTCCTTTTCTTCCTCTCAGGTTTGACAAGAGGTGAAGCGCCAGGTTCAGCACTAGTTCCATTTAAATCCGGTATGCCTGCAGCAGGCATGTTTTCTGGATGCCCAGATGGTGATTTTGCTTTCCTTCTCCTCCTTTTCTTCTCAGGTTTATCTTCAGCTAAGAGCGGGGCAACTCCTGCAGGATCTTTGACCAACAACACCGGTACAATAGAATTCTCATTATTATGTTTAGGAATAGAATTAATTGAGTAGGGACCTTTCACCTGCAAATCTGCCACCAACAGGCCAGGATTTGCACTGCCTCCATTCAGATCTTTTAAGCTGGCAGTAACTTTGGTCTCAGAGCTCCCAAAAGTGGCACCTCCTTTCCTCTTTCTCTTCTTTGTCTCAGAGCCAACATGACCAACAACCTGGGAATTTTCGGCCAATACCAGAGGTGTGGAACCATTACCATTCAAATCTGGTATGCTAGGAGTTTGTTCAGTTTGCAGATTCAATGGAGTTACACCTTCCTTCTTTCTATCCTTCCGCTCAGACCCCCCAGTGTCAGGTGTATGAGTTCCCTTGCTTTGGAAATCTTTCACTGACAAGCTACTTGTATCAATGTTTATATTCACATCCGATAGGCCAGAAAGAGATTTAACCTTGGTTCTAACTGATTTAGCATTCTTCTTCAACTTTTGCATCTTCTGCTGATAGTCAATACTGGGTGAAGGCTGACTACTCTCCTGAGAATCTTTTCCAATAAATGTATCAACATTTTCATTCATGCTAGCATCTTTCTGCTTCGGACCAACCATATTCTTGCAGTATGTTACATAAATGGACTCATCATGATATGCCGATATTCTAAATCTGGAGAAGAACCACTCAATTAGATCAAATTTTTCAGTTTCTTTTGGATAAAAGCAATCAACAGCTGTCAATGAAAGTTGTGAGAGCAATTCAGCCACCGCTGCATTTTTCAACTCCAGATTTGCAGATATATCACTGTCACTTATGAATTTTCTGAACCATAATTTTTGAAACCTCTTACCACTACCTTTGATAACTGAAGGAGACACCACAAACTGACCAGCACCAGTGCCCTCCACCCCTTCATGAGTAACTTTCATAGGATTAAGATCTTCTGCTTCACTTGAGAAGCCTTTTTCCCAGTTCACATAGGGATAAGACAGATACTTGCTCTTGCTCTTCCTCCGTTCTCTCAACTCAAAGCCCTTTTGGCTTTGACCGTCACACCGATCATCACTATTTCCCAGTTCACATAGGGATATGCCAGATGCACCAACATTGATCTCTTGCACACCGAATACTGCATCCACATCCATAGAATCCACCTTTTCCTCGTTCTCATTATCACCTCCATCGGTGACTTCCAAGTCACAAGCAATGCCAGCATCACCGTTCACATTAACAAACCCTTCACCATTTTCTTCAGCCGAATCTAACCCAGTACACTTCTCACTAGAACCAAACAACCCAGAAGAGCCCAGAGGTTCATATAGCGTTTTATCAGCTGGATTTTGAGTTTCTAGGGTTTCTGGGGTTCTAGGGTTTTCCATCACAAAAAGCAAAAAAAAACACCAAAGATCCCTTCTATGATATCTCTTCAACTCTCCAATCTCACAGTCTCTTCATAGCTGAACAGAAGAGAAAAAATCTGAGCTTCATGAAAAGCTATACATATAATTGAGAAAAGAAACAAACTTTAATAAAAATGCAAGTAAAGAGTAATATAAAAATAACCAATGGAAGAAAGAAATCTGGGCATCACATTCTGATCAGAGTCGAGTGACTCGGTTTACCTAACTCGTCTGAGTTGGAGCACAAGTTTAATGCTTCCCGGTAAAAGAGAGAGACGCGACACGGGAGTTGAAAGTGAGAAGACAGAGAAAATAATAAATAATGACTTCAAATTAAAAAATGGTATTTAGGCAGGTAATAGACAGTTACGGGGCTTAAATACTTTACTACAAAACAAAAGAAATATATTAGAAATATTTGAATAAATGGATATGAATTTTTTAAAGTTTGAATATATTTAAATAAAAGTATTTAAATAATTTTAAAAAAAATTTAAATATAAGTAATATTTTATTTATTTTTTTGTAATTCAAAATAAAAAGATTCGTTTTTATAATTTTAAAAATAAGTATATTTTATAAAATTATTTTTGAAATATAATATTTATTTTTTATACAAATATTATTTTAATTAGGATAAAAATCACAAAATTTTTTTTATTTAAATATAAATACTTGAAAATTAAATATAAATTATAAAAAAAAAACAAGTAAATTTAAAATTTCAGATGTTTTGTTTAACAAACAGGCCTAAGGCTCGTTTTCATTTGTTTTCTATGTGGAAGTGAAACCGAGTCTTTGCAACTGGGTTAATTACACGAGTTTGCAGCACACCTGCACCACGCAATTTTGAAAACCCTAAACCATTGATCACTATTTAATCACTATTATAAATTCATAAGCGAACCATTTAAGTTGACATGTAGTGATGATTTCAAAAGCACTTTTGTGAATCCTGTTTTAGCTTATCCTATTCCAAGAAGTTATAGCCCATCTTGAGGTTTGACCACATTATTGTATTCAAACTTAAAGTCACGAGGTTTTTTCACTTTTTGTTTTGGGAAGCGGGGGCATAGCGGCACACAAAACACAAATTTGTTAGAAATTATGAACTTTATTGTTAATGCATTTGGTTTCTCCCACTACTTGTAGGTAACTCTGCTATCTCCCCCTCTGTGTCTCTCTCACATTTTGTCCTCTTCGTCAGGGTTTCCTACTCTAGGCGCCAGGTTTTCTTGCCTTGAAAGATATGTAGACCGAACAATCAAATATAAATTAAAGGATCCAACTACGGTGCAACGGTTCCACCGTACCTTCTCTTGTCTTTTTTGACTGTGCCTCTTACTCTCTCTTTTATTTACAAATTAGTAAAGTAATTTCCTTTTCCTCTTTTTTCAACCCCCCACCTCTACAATATTCCCGATTTTTTTTTTTTAATTAAACCTGTAATCAACTAATTTGAATTAATGACAGACAACTCGACATTTTCATTTAAGTTACTTCTTTACTGCCTTAAAATTTATTTATTCTATATTATATAAGTAACAATAAATTAAATTTTTAGATAAAATAAAATCACATAAATATATTTTTGTACCCACAGGTTATTTACATTCTAATACTTCAAAAATTATAAAATAAAAAAAAGTGAAATTTCAAAATAAAAAATATGTAAAAAATATTAGATTGTAACACTTTATTATTTTATCATTATAAAATATATTGTATAATATTTCGTATTACATTGTACTATATTAATATTATACTAACATTATTTAAATTTATTATTAATTATATTAAGTTATTATTTTATATTAATTAGTATGATGAAACTATGTTGCAACAGTTGTAATATACTACTCATTTTTATTTTTTTAGTTTAATTACACAACGCTATCTTATATTTTGTTTAAAATTAAATAGGTCTAGAAATTACAAGCTTTGACATATAAGTCCCTTTTTGTAGATAAAATAACATTTGAAAAGAATTTTAACTGTTATTATTATTATTATTATTATTATTATTATTATTTATTAATGTTATTATTATTATATTAATATTATTGTAATTAAATTTTATTATTTTAATAATAATTATTATTAATGTCATAATTTTTAATAATATTAAATATTTTAAAATTTATTAATTTAATTATTATTATTATTAAGTCATTATTATTTATTTTTTTATTATTTTAATTATTATTATTACTATCATTAATGTCGTTATTATTTAATATTAATATTATTATTGTCATTAATATTGTCGTCGTCGTTATTATTATTATTACTATTATTATTATTATTATTAAAATATATTAACTTTATTATTTAATTATTATTAATTATTGATATTATTATTTTTATTAATAATATCATTATTAACATTTTTTAATTTTAATTATTTTCAATATCATATTATTTTTAATTTCGTCATCATCATCATCATTATTGTTAAACTTTAAAAATTTTGTTGTTTTATTTAATATCATTGTCATTATTATTATTTTACCTTAATTGAGGCATTAAATATATTTTTATTTTTATTATAAGAAATAAAAAATATTGTAATATTATTTTATTATAACATATTCCATTTATACATTACTAGTTAATATAAAATAATAACTTAATATAATTAATAATAAATTTAAATAATGTTAGTATAATATTAATATAGTACGATGTAATACGAAATACTATACAATATTATTTTATAATAATAAAATAATAAAGTGTTACAACTTAATACTTTTTACATATTTTTTATTTTGAAATTTTACCTTTTTTTATTTTATAATTTTTTGAAATATTTGAATATAAATAACCTGTGGATACAAAAAAATATTTATATAATTTTATTTTATTTAAAAATTTAATTTATTATTGCTTATATAATATAAAATAAATAAATTTTAAGGCAGCAAAAAAATAACTTAAATGAAAATATCGAGTTATCTGTTATTGATTCCAATTAGTTGATTACATGTTTAATTAAAAATAGAAAAAAAAATCAGGAATATTGTAGAGGAGGGGTTGAAAAAAGAGGAAAAGGAAATTACTTCACTAATTTGTAAATACAGAAAAGAGTAAGGGGCACAGTCAAAAAAGACAAGAGAGGGGTACGGTGCAACGTTGCACCGTAGTTGGATCCTAAATTAAATATCCATTGAGTTCAAAAAAAATATAAAAAAGGGGTTAAATTCATAAAAAACATGAACAATTCAACAATAAATTACAACCTTTTAACTTATCCATAATATCTACAAACACATTTCTCCAAATACGAAAATGGAGCTGATGGCAGCGGACCAATGCCAAGACCCAATTGGTCATCAATTTTGCTTCTTCCATGTTTAAGGTGGGGTGCTGCTGTGCTGCTACCTTATGCGACTCGTTGTATCGTGTATGGCCTATTCCACATTATTATGTCTCATTTATTTTTTTAAATCACATGAAACAAAGACTGCTGGTCCATTGTTAAATGGTGAGCGGACTGTGGATGTATATGTTTGTCTAATCCAATCTGCTGCCCCAAGATGATGGAACAGTTTAATTGAATGCGAGATTATCTGGCAGGTTCATATCTGCAAACACAATCGTATATTTTCCCTCTGATCAATTTTTCTGCAAGCCTCTGATTCTTCACCATTGCAAGCTGCAAAACGAGGCAAGAACTCAATATCACAGGAGTCATCCAAAATAAATAAAAAAGTGGTGTAGGCGTTAGACCTTCACAGCTCTGCTACGACGGACAATGAGTCAATACAACTTTTCTTCTTTTCAGATTTATAAGGGAACATTGATTTTGTTTATGAGGATACCAGTGAGGTTGAATGTTAAGCTCAAATTTCATATCAGAGGGAACCAATTCAAAGAAAGGACCGGCATGTGGTCAACTTTTAACAAACATTCTGATACATATAAAAATACACAACCATACCTTCAAAGCCTCACATCTAAACTGAGCATTGAAGTTGGTATGAAGAGCTCTACCCATTCCTTCCAAAATAATCTGCACATCACAAAGTCAAACTCATGAAATTAGAACTACATGCTTTCACTCTGCTTTTCCTTCATATCTTCATTGTAACAAATTGTTCTCATAGAAGAGGAGGAAACATAGAATATAAGATTTAAAAAGAACCCATGCAAATCACATATAACATTCTCAAAAAGGGAATCTTTCATGAATTGATCAATTCACAAGGGTTTCAGTCATTGAATAAGCATCATACCAGATCAGCATTTTTAGCAGCAGCAGCTAGCTCAGAGCTGACTTGCCTCAGGTCTATGCAAGGGCTTCCACAGCCATTCTCAACAACCATCAGAGGAACTGAAGGTGCATTCTCTTTAGAACCATCTAGGGTGTTAATCATTGCATCCACAAGTAAACCTCCTGCTTCAGCAGCCCTACGAAGAATGTCACAATGCTGTGGAATAGAAGAATCAGTTTGCTATGTTTGACTAACATTTTTATTCTATGACTGTTGTACTTAGAGATCAATCACACACAATTATTGAATCTTTATGGATGGCACAGAAATGAAAGACATCTACTGATGTGACATAATAATAAGTAGATTCTTAAAGTCTCCACAATCTCGATATACTCAAATTGGATAAACGAAACCATGATTTCAGCAGAAGTTAATGTTCTTTAATTAATATATTACCATTTTAAGATGAAAGCTGTTCAAAACAAAAGATACAAGATTAAGATGAAAGCTATTAAATGTCCATGCACAGAGACAAACCTTTGCAGCCTCAGCTATGATATCGGGGAGCTCCATGGCCGTTACATCATTTAGTGCAGGGAGGGAATTTGCAACCAAAACAACCTGCAAAAACATTCTCATTATTGTTTTCAAAGTTGGAAGGAAAAGAAAACAATGTTGCAGAGAAACTGAGCCCACAAGGGAATATTATTATTTTAGTTGCTATTTGTCTATTAGAGGCATTAGTGCACAGTGCGAAACATAAACTTTTAAAACATAGCAGATCATCTAAATTAGAGAGGTTCAGAAATAAAGGACTTAAAAGAATACATATATTCCAAATGCCGGTGTTTCGCCAACAAAGGCTCTTAGCTTTTATAGATCCATTGATTGAATGAATGATTAGACTCGACAGGCAGGGTAAGGAAACCACCTATGATAGAAGTGAACAAGTCATTTAAAGCTTTTCCCTAACTTTATGAAGAAACAAACTTACTTCAGTTCCACGTCTTAGTAGTTCCCTTGCCAGGGGTAGCATCCCCAGAACAATATCAGCACCTGAGTTGTCCACAAAGAGTAAAGCTCTCTTATGTGGGCAAGGCTTGTTGTTACCAGACCCTAACATTCTCTCCTTGAAGGCATCAAAATCATCCACCTAAGTTGCAAATAAAAAACTTTTCCTCAGAAATTCGGCCTCCAAAGCATTCTCTAACATTTAAAGGTCTTTTACCCCTATCCAGCCTCCACTTACCCGCCAAGGTCTTTGCATTTTATTGCGACTCATTCTGTAAATTTCAATAATTGTCCCTTTGTGATAGAGATCCACACAGGCACGGGATCCCCAGTCAAATATGTTTGCGGCAAGAACACCCTCAATAAGCGTAAGCACCCTTGTCTCCTGCAAATTAGAGAGGGTTTTAGATACTAGAGAGACAATGGTAGCATTGATGCTAGGTGATGTGCTGAAAGCATGTCACAAGCGCTGAAAATCCACGAGCTTCCCATATATATCAGTATCAGATTTAGATAGAGCAGCAATTTAGATTTACCACTGTCTAATTAAGGAGATTTCTAAATACCAAAAAGAGAAAGTTTACAGTCAAGGTCATAATCAAATGTTGATTTGTTTATAACTCTTTGCAACAGGAGGAACTGGAAGGTAAAGTCATAATTATGCATACCTCACTCATGCTGTCAAGCTCCATCAACAAGTCAGGTAAAACAGCAAGTGATGCCTCATTTTCCCTGCCACAATAAAAAAGAACAAATAAATGAATAAAAAAGTAAATAATAATAATAATAATAATAAAAAGGAAATTCAGAGGAGGCTGCTTGATTGACTGGCTGGAAGTTGGGGTTTTGCGAAAGAGTTAACAGGTATCTAATAAACATTTTTGTAAGCCCACCGAGGGCCCTTTTTTTTCGTTTTTTCTGCTTTCTGTTTTTTTCCAAGTTTTAAGGCTAAACTGCTAAAGCAGTTACCTCTGCTTTATGCTTCTATAGGCATCAAGAAATTGGAACTCCCTCAAGCACTCTTCCCTTAATTCCAAAAGATTGGCCAAGCCCAACTTTCCATAAGCAGCGGGCTCCTCCATCAACCTATTCAGGGGGTTAAGGCATTATTGATTAGTGTATATTACAAAGATATATGTGTCCAACACTCCAACTATAGTTACCTTGCCAAGTGAGCAGAAAATGCACGAGCAAATGCATCACCCCTTCTTTTAGCATCATCAGTTCCACCTTCACTTGCCACTGCCTACCACATTCCAAATTAAATCATAATCATAAAATGATATCAGAAGCAGATCAAATACAACTTCTAGATAATAAGAAAAGGGTCAAGGACGTAGATGGTGTATTTTCAACTAAGTGGACTTAGCAATATGTAACATTTCCAATAAAATCAAGAAGTTCAACTACAAGATAATAAAATATTTTAAAGCAGATGTTTAAACTACTTATAAGACTAACCCCGTAGTAAAAACAAACATATCAATCATTAAGGCAAGACATAGAAGATGCACTTGATTATGATATGAGATTTTTGGAAGATAATTTTTGTTTACCTTATCAACAAGGTCTGGTAAATGCTCTGACAGCACAGTAAACCAATACCTACAGCAACAAACAAAGGTTAAGGAAGCTAAACAAACTAACACTTGTCATGTTTTGGTAAAATAATTTTCATTATAATCTATCTGATAGCAGTCAAAATAAGAGCATTTGAATACTATGAATGAACTCACTCTAAGCAGTCAAAATAAGAAGCATTTGAATACTATGAATGAACTCACTCTAAGCAGTCAAAATAAGAAGCAGTTGAATATTATGAATGAACTCACTCTAACTCGCTGTGATCTGCAAGATCAATGGTGTTAGGCTCATACCTGCAGGCACGTTAAAATAAACTTAGAAATCGAATAAATATTATGTAGGATACATCATATTTACTCTCACTCCCCACAAACCAGCAACTGCATTACCTGAAAAACCAATAGATTAATTGGAACTCAAGTAAGCCTATGTTTCTTTAATTCTTCTTAGTAAATGAACTGTATCTATTGATTTTCGCACAAAATATCACCCACTGAAAATTATATTACAACAAAGGGATGCAAAATATAAACCCATCAATGACATAATATGCAAAACCACGTAAAAATCAGAAATGAAAAGGAATGTGTGATTGAACGCGAGAGAAAACCATGAAAACTGTGAATCACATCCATCAATTTTTTTTGCTTTTTTGATAACCCAGACTCCCACATCTATCCAATAACTATCAAACAATTCATGAGTACTAGTGTTCAACAAGGTTGTTGCAAAGAAAAGTTGATTTGAGCAATGGGCAAAACCAATAAGCAATATTTCATACATTTTTGGGTCGGCCAGCAGAGGAAACACTTCCAAAGTGGGTACTAGATGAAGAACACCAATGTTTAATGCACTTGCATCAGAACGCAAAGTGCTGCCTTTGGATGAAGGAACTTCAAAGCCTCCAAGTCCAGTGGTTCCAGATGGAGCCATAGGTACAGGAGCAGTAATCTCAGTTCCCTTCAGAACAAACTTTTCCATCCATGAAATCTGTATTTAAACCAAGATAAATATCAACTGATGGTCCAATAAGAATAAAGTCGAAAAGGACATTACTGCATACATTTGGACAGTTGGTGCTTAATTAAAGTCCTTAAAGCAATGGTGATCTACTATATAATTAACGAAAATTAATTTTCTAACTCAAATAAGGTCTGGCACAAGGCTTAATTTCTAGTATAGGAAAATAAATATAAAAGGTTTCTAACTTCAACATATTCCATTATAAAGCACAAAACCATATCTCACATCAATAGATTCCAACCTTATAGCTTTTTATTAAAGAATATATGCTTCCATTCTTTACTAGCTAGGAATATTTGAATAATAGCTATATATGCTTCAGAATCAGGATAATGGCAATTACTTTTCTGCCAACTTCATTTAGTCATAACAAAGGCTAATAGAGATACAATAATAAAGAACCTTCATCAGTGCAGGTGACGTACAGATTCAAGTGCTTAAGAACCATTTCTGAATTTAACATGAAATGGAACTATACCATTCTAAATCAAGACAACACCCATATTTGGATTTTGTTTGCCATTTAGGAAGAGAAAGAAGTAACGTATAGAAAAAATTACAATCCTGGATTAGCAAAAATTCATCTTTGAAATTTTAGACATTAAAGATCCATCAAATTCAGCCATCCTAAACTTTCAGACAAATTGAGTACAAAACCTCACCCATGAATTTCACAAAATTGCTGGCCAAAGATTCAACCAAGCACACATGTTTAAATACTATGAATGGTAAAATGCATGTGAGATGGAAATCATTTGATTGAAGGGTGTTTTGTGTTGGATCTAAACCTATCCAACCAGTTAAAAGCAGGCTGCCAGGACTAACCTTATTCTATTTAGTACTTGTCAATGGGTCTGTAAACAATCAACCCCACAACCTGATCTTGAATTATTAAAAAGTTCTGAAAACAACTAAAATCTGAATATTTACCGAACAAACGTAATTCAATATATGGCTACAAGATTAAATCCAGATTAAGTAGGTTGCACGCCAAATGGCCCAAACACAGACCTGACACAAACCTGCTTACCGACAAATTAGACTCTAGTAACTCAATTGAGATAATGAGCAATATAAACTGTATTATTTAAAGGAAGTGGCATTTCAAGTAAGATTAAGCAAACTCTTGCACCGCTTGCCTTCTCATTCAAATCTCCCAGCGGTGGACCATGAATCCTTCCACCAGTGTATGGTGCACCCATTGGGAACCTTTCAACTAATTGATGAACCATCAAGTCATCCAAACCGTGTTTCTCATAACTCATGAATGCACCTAAAGCCCCCAGAAAACCTTCATGCCGCAAGAACATTGCTTGTGCCTCTCCTTTTGACCTAAATGATTAATGTGACACTTCAAGGTTTAATGAGGAAACAAAATATAATATATAAGGAAAATTAACTGTAGTTAAAGAAAGCATCAACTATGAGAGGGCGGGGGGAGCATTTTGATGATCAGTGCAACAGATTTGGGTCAGTTAGGATTAAAAGGAAACAGAATCTTGTATTTTACCAGAACTGAACTGCAAAGGAGATCGTATCCATGGTATAAGCATGACCCCTTATAAAAAATCCTCCGAAAAAGATGCGCTTAAGCCCAAATCGAAGTGCATTCAAGTAAGATATCTGCACACCAGGAGAGCCAACCAGAAACACAAAACAGCTTCATACCATGCAGGTTGCATAACAATCCCTCATGAACAATGGGCATCATATTTCGCATAATGCATAAAAGTACTCTCTTTGAGGAACTAACCTGCCCAATGTTATATGAGATCATTCGCAAGAGGGACAGAGAGATATCTTCAGGTCTGTAGTCTGCAAGCTCCTTCTTGTCAGAAATAGCCTTGCCAAAACTAGAGGCAATGGTTGAAGCCGAGAGACCAATCTATGAGGATTGGAGATTAATTTACAACATAATGAACAGAGAAAATAAAAAATCCATGTTAACATAACGAATAATTAACAGTCCAGCAATTAACTAATCAATGCATTTTATATATCCCAATACCAAAAGACACAAAGAACAGAGTTTAATATTTGTTGTTCCCATTTCAGATGTACCTTAGAATAATCCATACCACCATAAATGTCTCCAACTAACATGTCTATGGTCCTATTATCTCCCCTCTGACTCAGCTCTAGCAATTCATCAAAACTGAAATGGGACAACCAAATAAATCCATTACAATAATTCTTAATATAAAATTAAAAAGATGGCTGGAATATCAGTATAACCTCTTGCACTTTGTTAACAGCCTTCCCAATCCCCAGTAAGTGCCACCTCCAACATTTGTCCCACTAACCCGCTCGAACTTCCCATCCCCATCAACCTATACCAAATCAAAAACATAGATCCTTATAAGTTTTTACAAACTTCAAATCAAATGCCTGACAATCAAAGTTGAGAAGGAAGGTGATTGTACCTTGATCATACTAACACCAGATCCAATATTAACAAGAAGATAAGGAAACAAATCATGAGTGTCAATCTGCACGAACTCTTTCTGACCCTCCATGTGAGTGAAAGCTTCATGACGAATAGCCTATTCATCATATGGTTAAAAGATTAATTAATGTTAACCACAATATCTAATTAATATCAAAGAAATACATTGAAGGAAACACAATTGGGTATGCAAAATCATGATCAGAAATGATTGATGATATATGTTAATGTTCCCTCACACAGCAAACAAGTAAAATAAGAAATAAGTGAAAAGGATCATGCCAAGATTTGGTGAAAAATCTCAAATTCGTAAAATTCATTCACTTCTCTTTTCACAAATTAACCATGATAAAACATAGGTGTGGTGAAACAGACATGGAGATTTACTTTAAACTTTTACCAATCTGACTCCTTGATACTACATATTGTGTTTTTTATCATAAATTCTGTACCAGAGTTATCAGATTCTGCTAGGAGAAAGGCAAAAATTATTAAAGAAAATCCCCTTGTCCTTTTAATGCACAATCTGCTTCATATAAAACGCAATATCTACCGGACAGCAAACAGAAATGGAAAGTAGAAATTTGTAACCAGAGCACACCTTAAGCAAAAAATTTGCTCCTGCCACAAGACAATCCATTTCATCTTCTTTGTCAAGGCTAACTCCAAGTCTCTCTTTGAAGAGGTCCGCAAACTTGTACGCCCCGCCACCTGTAGCCTTCTTGCACAATGAACTTTTTAGCAGAACACTCTTAAAAAATGAATATTCTAACTGATTAAAATTAAAAATAAAGAATTGATATAATAATTGAAGCTACAAACACAAAGTTTACCTTAATAACAGCATTGTCATTGGCCTGAACCTCAGGATTCCAATTGCGTGAATCCACTCCTAGCCATAAGAGAGTTTTCAGATTTTTAAAGAAAAATGTAATGGAAATAAACCAAATTTCTCAATAACTTGAATGTACATACTTTATTAAACTAACATAAAAGCAATAAAAGCAACACTAAAATCTTCCACGTCCAGAAATTAGTAAGAAAAATGATTAAAGGAAAGATGAAGAGATAGAGCAATGTGATATGAATACCACCACGGTGAAGCTGCTTTGAATGTATGAAGTCTAAGCATTCATTGATCTTGGTTGTCTCAAACTTAACAAAATGAAGCCTACCACCAAGAATCGGGTAGCTTCTCCTGTTACCATTTGAAATACCCAATCTCTCCTTGATAGTTTTCTTCCTTTTATCATCAAATGATTGGTCCTCATGCCTTGAAAAGTATACCAACTTGATGAGAGACCCTGTTAACCAACCATAATTCTAAGTATTATATACATTGTAATAAAAACTCACATTTCACAAAACATTTAGAGACGAAAGAAAGAGATGGAGACGTGCAGCAATGACCGGCCTTTTTCTGGTTAAACAGAATGCCTCTCACTTTGAATGCTTATCAAGGAAGATGAAATTGAACATAAAAATAACATTTGAAAGTAATCTCAAAACAGAGAATGCACTCCCAAGTAGTTGGCACACCCAAGCCTTCCCAGTCACAATAACTACTAAAATTTATTTATCAAAAGAAAGTGTATGCATGCAGACATTAGTCAGATGAACATTTGTAAACAATTGAAAGACAGAAAACAAATAATGAGAAGACAATGAAACTGTAACACAATACAGTAAACAGCAAAAAGGCAAAAGAGAATCAATACAAGCTAAAAAAGAGAACATAGAAGGAAAAGGAAAAGGAAGAAGAAGGAGAAGAAGAGCAGACTTGTTAAGAGTATTACCTCCAATATCAAGAGCTAAGTGAGAGATATCATCAGATTGATTAGGCAACAAGATAGTGGGATCTTTCACTTCAAAATTGCCTTGAATTGCAGCCTTGCTTAAGTCCAGCTGTGGCCTCGAACCAGACCGGTGCATAGAAGGCATTTCTCTCTCACCACCACCACCACCACCGCTACCACCTTGTTGGTTATGGGTATTACTATTTCTATTCTCTTCTCCAACCAAAACAACAGCCTTTTCTTTATCCTTATTGCCTTTGCTGTTACTATTGTTGTTATTTAATGTTCCGTCAATTTCAAGAACTGGGTTTTGGTCTTCACTTAGACTAGCCATTTTCTCACTACCAGCCGCCTAACCACAACCCCCCAACTGTTTGATTTTGGACACAGTTCTTTTCGGTTACTTGTCCTATCCCAAGTCCCAACCAATATCATCAATTTTCAATAAAAAAGTACCAAATCAAAACAAAACACAGCACATTTATGAAGTACTAAAAACAAAATATGTTCACGTTCAACTTAAGCGTCGGATAATTTCAAAAAAATAATAATAATAAATTAAAAAAGGTAGTATTTATTATTGAAATTAAATGCAGGAAGGATTTGCTCAACTAGAAAAAGCAGCTTGAATTGAATAACAAATTCCAATAATCAAAAGTTTATTTTCCTGATCCACACGATCCAAAAAACAGATTCAGATGATAATAAAGAATGTACAAACTATGAGATGGAGATTAGGTGAAAATTGATACTGTTCATGAACTGATAAAAAATTAATTTTAAAAAAAAAAGAAGAGGAAGACGGAGAATGACCAAATAAGACGGCGTGACAAATGCAGACCTTTGATTTGTTTGACGATGTTTTTTTTTGACGAATTGGTGAAGCCAACCAAATGCCCTACAAGAGGATTGGCCAAAAAAACGTGAACAGTGTATGTGTGTTCGTGTGCGCTTACTGGTTACTCAAATTAAACTAAAACTGCGAGTTGATGACTGCATTGGTCTTGTTTAGTGTCTGCAATCCACTAGCCGTACTCCCGAAAGTAGCGCGTGCTCTTGTGGATGATATGATTGATGACGATTCTGATTTCTATGGTAAATTACATTGTAATCGCACGCAGTTTATACATATCCCCTCCCATTGATTTTGATTTACCAATGATGGTGTTCATAAATAATATATTATTTTAACATTTTTTATCCTTTTTATAACATTTACTGCTAATAACACCTATATTTTTATTGATATTGATTATGTTATATAATTATATAACTTAACAACAACTTTTTTTTTATACATTTAACTCAACAACCATTTTTTTTTATACATACATATTTTCTTATTATAGACATGTTTTAGAAACATTAAGAGTTAAAAAGAGTAAAAAGACTTGAAATAGGCAAACTCATTTACCGGTATTGTGCAGAGAATCAGCAAAATTCGAACAACATAATTAAGACAAACTTAAAATTATGCATTACAGGAAGAGAATCATACTCTCGGTCGTTCAGTCACACAATCACAATTCATCTTCATAACGTGCAAAATAGCATTTCTAATTACTAGCCATACCATGTGCCATGTAACATCAATATTAGGAGTGCAGTTTCCCTGATACACCTTCCATAAGCAGCATATTAACATCATTTTTCAAATGTTTTCATCAATATCTTCAAGCATCAGCAGCCTTCTCTGCAGGAGCTGCCTCTGAAGTGGCACTTGATTTGGTACGTTTAGTTTCGTAATCTTTTACAGCAGCCTTGATAGCATCTTCAGCAAGCATGCTGCAATGTAGCTTAACTGGTGGTAGAGAAAGATGTTTTGCAATTTCCCTGCAACACCATTTAAAAAGTTAGGTGAGACCCGGAAATTTTCTCAGGTTTGCCATTCTAAAGCAGCTCCGGTTTAGGTCTTTGATCACTAAACCATAGACAACCTCTGGAATCTTATCTAAAATAAGACGACAAACAAGACAAGAAATATAGGCATCAAAAGGGGAACAGCATTTCAAGACAAGCGATGCACCCAGAATAGCAAGGGGAAAGAAACCCCAAACTAGTACAAGAGAGTAACTTCATCAAAACGTCAAAGCTTCTGCCGTAAACCAGTCAACCAAGTTCTACTAAAAATGTTGACCGAGTGATATTAACTTATGAAACATCTACGGGCAACCAAAAACACTCATGAGATAATCCACCCTTCACAAAAAGCACTTAACAAATGTGCAAGAGTCTGCAGAAACACATTATTTTTTTAATTGATTTTATATTGCCAAAAATTCATAGCCAGTCTCAATAATTCACATGTATGGCAGACACCTGATATTCTAATAAGAGTCTGGAATTTTGAAAGGCATGAATAAATATTAACAAACGGCAAAACCAGAGGAACAAGAATGGGTGAATAAGAAATTAAAGCACGGCAAAGATAAAAGTAACAGCATATTTGTAATCAGATAACTCCTACAAAAAAACAATGATGGGCCAAATTATACCCAACAGGAAACTAAAAAATAGCAAACAAATTTATGAGGCTGTTAAATTTTCCATGATATCATAAATCAAAGCCAAGACATCGAAACAACAATTGCAAACAAAAAATCCAAATGCAGAAAGGATATAAGAACTCACGTGTTCTTAATGGACAAGACTTCCTGCATTTGCTTCCCTTTCACCCATTCCGTAGCTGAAACAAGTGAAACCCATAATCAATTAGCAAAACCTTGCAGCAAGATAGAAGTTCAAAAACGTAAGCAAGTCAAAGATCAACTACAAAGACAAATCAAATGCCATGCAAGTGGCAATTCATTCTCCATAGACTTGTTGATTAAAAACTAATAAAGGATTTTGATAATAAAAAAACATAAAAGATTGATAATAGGCAACTCAGAATCTTATTCTTGAGAAGACTACGGAAAGAGAGAATTCCATGATCAAATCTCCCTCTCAATCTCACCATTGCTTTCATTAAAAGCCAACGTGTATCATAATTTGATATGGTTCCTATTCACTGCATCAGCATATCATCAAATATTCTCCTTTGATTTCTTAATTCACATTGACTTGCATAGAACACTTACATGAACTTCAATTATCTTCAAGAGAAATACAAAAATAATAATAATAATTAAAAAAAATTCCACCCACCTTCCCCCCAACACACAGCACCAAAAAAAAAAAAAAAAACAGCAAATAAGCAGGTCTTGGTCTATAAATTTCGTAACTTATCAAACGAACCCTAAGTTATCAATAGAAGATACACTAAACCATACCAAACCGAATAATCACATACCAACAGATGAAGAAGCGATGGCAGAGCCACAACCGAAGGTCTTGAAGCAGGCGTCGACGATCTGACCAGTGTTTTCATCGACCTTAATCTGCAGCTTCATCACATCGCCACACGCCGGCGCGCCGACGAGGCCGGTACCAACCGTGGGATCGCTCTTGTCGAAGGACCCGACGTTTCGTGGGTTATTGTAGTGGTCGATGACGTTCTCGTGGTAGAATCGCGGCATCGCCACCTGAACGGTTCGAGATACCGGCTGAGCCGCTGCTGCCATGGCTTGCCCTAACAGCCTCTTTGAAGCGAATCCCAACATTTTTTTTTTTTTAAGTTTCGGTGGCGTAGTGATCTCGAAAATTTTTCTGATTTTTGGATTTAGCTGAAAAGGAGTGAAAATAAGCGGGCTTTTACTTTATAGCGGATTCTTTGAGGACCACGTGGAGGGTAAGGACGGTTGTAGATTGATGGAAATAAGATGCTCTGTCTTCTTTGAATATGGACAGGTGATAATTTTACTTCCGAGACTATTGTCCGTTCGGTTCTGGTTCATGATGACCGTCCCCGTGACTGTTATTGCCACGTCGAGTCTCAAAATCACGCCGTTTAAAATCCTAGCCCCTTTTTTTTTTTTTTTTTATGAGTAGAACTTCTAACA